>JAOPUD010000001.1:21147255-21168090 GCA_027122715.1 Trisopterus minutus
ACACACACACACACACACACACACACACACACACACACACACTCTCACACACACACACACACACACACCATACACACACATCAGTTCACCGTGACTGAATGCCTGGGAAACACATTCGTCCTCCACAACGTCGAGACGACGCAGCAGCAAGGGGCTGTGATGTCTGTTGACGTTGTGGAGGACGAATGTGTTTCCCAGGCATTCAGTCACTTTCTGGGAGGCGCATGTCTGCTCCTCAGGGTGGGTGCAAGGAGGGTCCGCAAGGACGTAACGGGCCCGTAAACCCCCTTGCGGTGCGTCAACATCCAACCCTAACTCCACCTTTACTGTCAACAGAGGAACCACACGAGTGACGTCGCCAAGATCTACTCGGTCCTCGTCACCAACGCCGTCGACGGCGTGGCCTCCCGGTGTCGCCAGTGTGCAGCGGGGTCGTCGGCCCTCTCCGCCTGCGTGCCCTGCCCGCCAGGACACTACATGGTGAACGGCACGGGCGTGTGTGAGAGCTGCCCTCCCAACACCATCATCAGGCCCCAGCAGACGGTGGGGAGGGAGGCCTGTGTCCCCTGTGGACCCAACACCTCCAGCAACCAGGTCAGGAGCGGGGAGCACAGTGGGGGCCGCTCACTATAGTGCAGGCTTCAGGCCCTCGGATGAATGTGGAGTTCTTATTTACTGCTGTTATTATATGGTTATATCGACTTCCTTCAGATTGTTATGGTATAATTTGATGGTTTCATCAATAAAGCAATGCCTTTAGCCTAGCCAAGCAATTGTATTCAACCCAGGGGATATGAAGGTATTATCCACGGTTACAGCTCAACACTTGGATCCAGAGAGGGTCTAACTAATCGAGGTCTGTTCCTTCTGTTTGTCCCCCAGGCGCGCTCAGCCTGCGTCAGCGACTGTACCCTACGGGTGCAGAGCGGAGCAGGCCAGCTCCTGCACTACAACTTCTCCTCCCTGGCCAACCTCACAGGCTTCAGAAGCAGCCCCCGCTTCACCAACCGAGGCCTGCGATACTTCCAGCACTTCCACCTCGGGCTGTGTGGGAAAGAGGTGGGAATTCATATGGATTATGATAGATTCACATTTAACGTTTCATCTTCATTTTAGCAGACGCTTTCGTCCATAGTGGCTCAGGATTCAGATACAGGACATTAAGGAGCAGGTGGGGCTATCAAATGGGGGTGTGGAGTCCATAGCTCATTCTTGAGCAACTAGGGTATTCAATTCTTAGCATAAAGGCACTGGGTTCAATTCCCCACGGTCCAGCACACAGACAGCCACCCCCAGCCTAATCAGCCCACCTCCAGGGCCCACTGTCTCAACCCAAACTACACCACCTGAACATGACCATCCAGGATCGAACCCCGTACCTGTTCCAACCACCCGCGGTACCACGCTACCCTGAACCTGCAGCCATGTCGTCATGCATGAGCGACGACTGTGATTGACCACCAGTGGCCTCCTCTTCTTCCCACAGGACAGACAGCTGGCCGTGTGTGTGGACAACGTGACGGAGCAGCGGAGGGAGGTGAGAGGGTACGCCTGCCAGTCCACGGTGGTCCCCTCTGACACCAGGGGCCAGGGACTGGTCTCCTCCCAGCCCTTTGTGATCGCCGACATGTTACTGGGTAAGGCTTGAGAGCTGCTTCATTTTATCCTATGCTAGAACATCTGTCTATGTGTCTATCTGCCTGCATGTACTTCTGTCTGTCTATCTATCTATCTATATACAGTATATATCTTTCTTTCTCTCTGTCAGTCTATATAAATGTCTGTCTGTCTGTCTATATGCCTGTCTAAGTCTGCAATGAAAACATTTTATATAGCATATTGTACATGAGTAATAGGTATAGCAATGTACTGATGTAAAATATGTTATACATATAATATGATGTGTACAAATATGTATATTCAGATGACATATATAACGTCATGACATGTGTGTCTTTTTCTTTGTGCAGGAGTGACCACAGAGAATTCCCTTGATCACATTTCTTCCCTTGTGAACATGTTCCCTGTGGACATCGGCCTGCCTGATGTCATATTTTATTACAGGTTACACAGCTGATTTCTATTTTGTCTATTATGCATGTTTTATTGTTGCGATGCATGATTAATCAATGACATTAAAACAAACTAAATTGCTTTGGATATTTTGAGTTGAATGGATCATTGTGTCTGTAGGGCCAGTGAGACGACGCAGGCTTGTAAACAGGGCCGGTCGACCACGATCAGAATGAGATGTGATCCTACTGTGACAGCCAGCCACCAAATCTTTCTACCCAGGTACGTTAGTACGCCGCTGCCCACCTGATCAGGGTCATTGAATTAACCAAGAATGTGACGTATTGCAAATGCCTGACTCTGCAGCATTATTATTATATATTACAGATTTTCCATTATAAACAATGCCCCTTGTGGTTAATTTAATGAACAACAGCCTCTATACTGAGAACACAAAACACCTTTTTTAATCTTGAATTATGTCCTTCCACAGTGCCTGTCCAGAGGGGACGTGCAACGGCTGCTCCTTCCACTTCTTGTGGCGAAGCCAGTTTGCATGTCCGCTCTGCACCTCAGACCACTACAGAGAGATTGTCAGCGCATGTGTCCAAGGAATCCAGGTCGGAAACTAAAACCACATTGTATGTACATTACACTTAAGAAAATATTAGAGTTACAAATAAAAATGTGTGTGTGTGTGTGTGTTGTAGAGAACGACCTATGTGTGGCAGCAGCCCCTGCAGTGTTACGCTGGGGTTTCCCTGCCAGCACAGCGAGTCAATGCTTGCGTGAGCCTGGATTTCTGGCTGAAGTTTGGTGTTTCCACGGGAACAGTGGCTGCTTTGCTGCTCATTGGGGTTATCTGTTACTTCTGGAAGAGGGCACGCAAGTAAGACCTCTCTCTCTCTCTCTCTCACTCTCCCTCTCTCGCTCTCTCTCTGTCTCTCTCTCTCTCTCTCTCTCTCTCCTCTCTCTCTCTCTCTCCCTCTCTCTCTCTCTCTCTCTCTCTCTTTTCTTCTCTCTTTCATTCTCTTTATCTTTCTCTCTCACTCTCGCTTTCTCTTTCTCTCTTTGCTTCTGCAGACTGTGCTTATACTCTTATCTTATCTTTAACCAGATACTTATTGCATGACATGTGACTTGCAGATACCCATGGTACACAAAAAAATAATTGGAAATTGACTAACAAAGAAAGACAGGAAAATCGAAACAGGACCAATATGAAAGTGCAAACAAAAAGCTATTTAAACATTAGAAGTCCAACCCGTGAAGTCTGAAAGCACTTTAGCCTTTAGACTGAACCTTACATTTGCCATAGTGCCATTCTGTACAGCAGGTCAGAGAGCAGGTTGCGCCGTGCGGACTCATCCGGTAGCTAAACGCTGAGTGTGCTGAGAGACACCGCACACACACCGTTCACCAAACGGAGGAATCCTCACGACAAAGGGCAAGAGAGCAGGTTGGCCCTGTTCAATGAGGGCTCCACCGGTTGGTTAACACTGTGTCACTGTGTCTCCCCCCAGACTGGAGTTCAAGTACTCCAAGCTGATGACCGCTGGAGACAAAGAGGAGTGTGAGCTCCCGGCCGCCGACAGCTGTGCCATAATGGAGGGGGAGGACGCCGAGGACGACCTCATCTACCTCACCAAGAAGTCCTTCTTCCACAAGGCCAAGATTTACTCCAGAGAGGTCAGCACCAGCCCCAGCCCCCCAAACACACGCCATTGCCCACGTTCCCACACACACGCCATACATACACACATCATACGCACACACGTCCACACACACACACACTCACACACACACACCAGGCGTACACATCATACACATACACACTGTACACACACACTCATACACACACACACACACACACACACACACACACACACCGTATGCACACACACACACACACTATATGCACACACCATACATACACACGTCCATGTAAACCCAGGTACACACTCATATATAACCAAGCATAGGAAGATACTTAAATGTTGTGTTTATGATTCTTTTGTTTAGAGGACCTCAGATGGATTTGATTCGGTTCCATTAAAGTCGTCTGCATCGAGCCTGTTGAGAAACGAAGAGGACATGGATGAGTGCTGAATAAGAGGAACAAGCTGAACCTGTTCTTCATACCACATTTAGCAGGCTTTGCGTGGGTGGTTTCTAATAAACTAGCGTGTCTAGGGTTGCATCTGTAGGGGATGGCTCGAAAAGGGCAAGATTAGGCGACCTAAAACAATGTCACAATACTTTTGTGTTGTGACATTTTTATTTTATTTATTGTTTTTTTGTGTTTTTCTGCCTGACGAAATGTGTATTATTTCAAGAGTTGTACATGTACCAAAACGTGTAATAGCCTACATAAGATATTCAATACAAAAGTAGACCTATCTGTATTGGGGAAAATATACCTCATAAACTCCACAGACGTTTATGTTGGACAATTGCCTCCCACGTTTTGTGATTTAATATTTTCACCAATAGGCTGACAGTGAAGATGTCGGTAGTCCTATGTGTGGTATAGACTAGTGTTTTAGATTCGGCTTCTCATCCTATCTGCCTGTGATAAAATTTTGTAACCGGTTTTTTAAGTTTCCATTATTTGTATTTTATGAACCATAAAAAAGTTTTATAAAAAAATGAATGTCGGTTCCCCTTCTTCCTACATGGTTTCTAAAGTGTGTCGTTGTTCCATTCAACTTGTAGGCGGTTTTATGAGTCGATGTTTTAGGCCTACTCCGGTGTTGTTTTTTTTACATGGATCCATGAATCATTAGACGAAACTAATAATTAACAGATATTCATAATTATTGTGATTAACCAAACAATTGTCTGCATGTTCGTTAGCTCCACCTGCAGTACACACCCACAGTACATAAGATAGGATGGAAATATTGCGCGAGTGAGCGGCATGCGTCGGTTCTGAGGAGCGTCTGGTTTGGTCGCTGACTTGTTCTCTGCGCTCTTCTGACCCTCTGATCTGGTCCATCGACTTGCTTGTGTAGCTGTTATCTCGCGATACTTGGTCACGCCACAGTTTTGCAAGTCGGGCGAATCATGGTAACAGCATGCGTGTAGATTTAGGCAAATTACATTCTAAAACAGACGCCCGGATCCATGCGGTTACATCGGAGGATTGCGGAAGGAAATACACATTGGTGGATATTCTAAAATCACGACAAAGGTTCCTATCGCACCGTCTGGAAACTTTTGGAAACTTGCGTTGGTTGCACGACTCCCAGTAGCAGCCAGGCAGCCACCTTACGCCAGGGAAAGCAGAAGTCAACTCGCAGGGTGGTTCTGCAGGAATGTCGCAGAAAGAGAGACCCGTGTTCTACCGGCAGGAGGTCAACAAGACCATCTGGGAAGTTCCGGAGCGGTACAAGTGTCTGCTTCCAGTCGGTTCTGGAGCGTACGGGTCTGTGTGGTGAGTCTCGTTTTGTGTGCGGAACACCGAGGTCCTTCTCCCCCCGCTTGACACCCATTCATTTCGGCGAGGCCTGCCGTGGGCATGCTAAAGTTAGCCTTCCAGCTCCACCAGCGAGCTAACGCTAGCTAAGGTGGAGCCGCGGTGTGCCTCCGAACGAGCAGAAGGGTTTATTTTTACGTCTAGACATTGAGCACCGTAACAACATCTTAAACCTTCGTGCGTTCCGCTTGTATTAATTGCATCTAGCCGAAATAAAATAACGTTGGTTTTTGGTCTGCAATAATGTTGGCCGAGCGAGAGATTTTTATGGAGACCGTTGTAGGGCTTCGGCTGGATAAAATGTTTGTCTCCAAACTAAACCAAAGTGAAGGTTTTATAGATGTCTGTCCATTCTTGTAGTTAAATTTACATATGTTATTTAATTGTTTTACGCATACATGCATATATATGAATGCGTTGTTGTTTTGGGATGCGTTTGGCCTGTTTAAATGGTGTTTTAATAGAAAAACGTTTTGTATAATTATGTAAAACGCATAACTTGCCTGTTGTGGCATGGTATGCTATTGCGTGCATTCAGTATAATGAAAAGCATTGTTATGAAAGTAGACTGACAAGGACTTGTTGAAAATCCAAATGATGCCTGGGCAGGACAGAACACCGAACAGTGATGCATTTTAAGTCATTTACTGATTAAAACGATTCAAATCGTTTAATCAGTAAATCATTTTTTTTTTTCAGCTGTTGTTGGTAGGCAGATGTTTGTTTTGCCCATTTAGTAGACAGCTGTACTGTTGCTAGGGAATCTGGTAATCTCTTGCTGGTCAGATTATGAGCTCGCATTACGGTGGCGGTGTATTGCTTTGCGCCCCAGCCTACACTGATGTACTGCATGGACCAAACCTCTTGTTTTCCCCTCCATTATCCCTCAGAATAATTTTTAATAATAATAATTTAAGTTATTTTTTAAAAACAGGCATTGTTAAAACTCTGTGTAGCTATTGAGTATTTTGTCAGTGCTTGTTATTCTACTGACAAATCCATGGCCATGATATACAGGGAGGAAGTGCTTTGAGGCTATTCTGCTATGGGCCTTCCCCATAGACTTCAGCAAGATTGACAGCGGAAACTGAATGTGCAGATAATATTTTTTTCTGTTTACGTTTTTTTCTTGCTCTGTTCTCAAATGCCTCTTTTCCTGCACCTGATTCGGCTTTCAAAGAAACTTGTTCAGCAGCCACAAGTCCTCAGCAGCACATTAGTCATTTTGTCTGCAGTCCAAATATGTAATCATAATAAAGCCTCCGTTGAATTCCAAATGTTCCTGTGGGGAGGAAAATAAAATGGTTCCTTGTTGAACAGATGAAAGTATTTGTGAGACACCCATCTTAAGACTCCGGGTCCTTCTCTTATCAACAGTTCCTCATTCGACGAGAAGACGTGTCGGAAGATTGCGGTGAAGAAGCTTTCGAGGCCCTTCCAGTCCATCATCCATGCCAAGAGGACATACAGAGAACTGCGGCTGCTGAAGCACATGAATCATGAAAATGTGAGTCTCTCTATTTTACTCTTACTCCTGTATTGAAACCGTTGAGGCCCTCTGACCGACACAGATTTATTTCCATGCAAACCATGTTCGCTCGAGTGATTGTGTACTTTTGTTTGGCAACAGGTGATATGTCTTCTCGACGTCTTCACCCCCGCCACCAGCCTGAAGGAGTTCAACGACGTGTGAGTTGGATGCCTTTTACTCCATCATGTACTATGCCGCTCTCCTGACCTCTAATTAACACAGAGATCCCCCGTTGACCACGTGTGACGGTTTCCATCTTGATCGCGCCGCCACAGTGTTTCATTGTCTCATGAATGCGCTCCAACATATCTGGCCTGGGCGCCGCTGCTGCAGCAGACCCTGTCCCCGGTGCCAGGAAAACACCTGGAGGCCGGCCAGTAGACTAAACAGACTGGAATGTGTCTCTGACTGGCCCGCTTGTTGGTTACTTACTCAGTCAATTGCAGCTACAACAGTTGTTTCACAGCTGGCTTCCTTCCCTCCCTGTTGAACCTCCTGTTCCTGGCTTTGTTACATTGAAGGCCCATTTGCTTTCCAGGTATTTAAATTATTTGTTGCCGGTATATTTGTTCTTTACAAATTCGAAAGGGGTTGGCCGCTTGAAATTTGGTTGTGATTGACCTCTTCCCTCGTCTCCTCCTGGTTCCTGAGGACACTACAGGAGAGGGAGGGTGTTGAGGCTTGGGCCTGCAACAATGGAGCGCTGTGCTAAACTGAGCCACCATCAATCAAGGCCACAACTCGTAACTAGTCGAGGCTCTCATCCGCGAAGTGGCTCCATTAACCTGCTCTAGGCTTGACATAATGGAGTGGAGTTCTATTGCATGGAGTGAACCACAATGACACAATGCCGTTTGTTTTTCTCTCGACTCATAGCAAACCATCAGGCCGTCAAACATTCACAATATCCCCGGCCTGGCACATATACTGGGCCACATTGCCGCACTATCATGTTGGAAGGGTTTGTTGACAACTGTAGTTGCCCCACTGTCCCAGATTAACACGGTGTGGAGCGCAGGACACCGTGTCCCGGAGGCCGCGCAAGGTCACTTCCCCTCGCGTAGTGGGCGTGCCAAATGGAGGATGAAAGGGCTGCCGAGGAGTATTCTGAAACGCTTTTAAAAGCAGGTTTTCTGCACATACGTTATGTAACAACACAGCTTAATTCGTCCATTTTATATTGCATCCACTTGACTGTGACGTGGTCATGGCAAATGCCCAGAGTTCCCCGGGATTTTGTGTCAAAGCGTCAGAAACAAAGTGACTCACACACTGATGTGGCAAGACTCCATTTGAGTTCAAACCAGGATCTCTGGTTGGACGTGCTGCACCACCCACTTGTGGACTCTGCTGCGTCTCTATATGCATATGTTGCTGCTGTCGTCTGTCTCAAAGAGGATCTTGCTTCGAACAAGTCAAATCTCCACCAGATGCTATTTAAAGATCCGCTCTCACTGCTGTATGAGAATAGATGAGCGTTCAAGAAATCCCAGAGCTGCCGAATGCCTACACATGCCCCCCGGCAATAGGATTAGGGTCTCCCACTTATGAACTCCTGTTGCACACACTTATTGGGTGCATTCTGCTTAATGACATTAGTCATTCAGTGGGCATATCGTCACTCTAGAAAAGATTATCAGTGAGAGTTAAAGCTTAACCGGTTTCGAAAAAACATGGCCAATAGAGAAGTGTCTGTCCACAAAAGTTTCCAGTTCCTGAGTACATAATGATTTCCTAATGCATTACAGAAATTGACTGAGGGCCATTGTTGTTTAAGTATCCTTGCATGTCATGTTGATGCTATGTAATTAGGATTATTTAATGAGCGATAAGTACATCAGTGAAAGAGAACTTTGTTTGATGAGGCTCACATTAAACAAGAATCTAATTGCATAAAAGTGCAAATCAATACACACAATTCAGCTGTTCTTGAATTTGTATGCAGTTACTTACTATCCTTAGTACTCCTGTTCATCACTTCTCAACCCCTTGTGTTCCCCAGGTATTTTGTGACCCACCTGATGGGGGCAGACCTGAACAACATAGTGAAATGTCAGAAGCTCACAGACGACCATGTACAGTTTCTCATCTACCAGATACTACGAGGTTTGAAGGTGAAGCCACGTGTAATGCTGTCAAAATTGATCAATGGATCACAGCTCTGCATCACTTTGCCTCTGTGGTGAATCGATGCACTTCATAATTAATGAGGTTAATTTAATACACACCTTCTCCTGTCTGTTCTCAGTATATCCACTCAGCCGACATCATTCACAGAGTAAGTGGCATGTTTTGTTTTATTATTATTTTTTTTCTTTCTGCATATCGGCTCAGATTGAAATTCCCTCTCCTGTTTCATGTATCGGGACGCGACAAGGGAAACGGGGCCCTCTGTATAGTGTCCGTTCCATACACAAGGCCCCTGGCCCTCTGTATTGTGTCCGCTCCACACACTCACAAGTCTCCTGGGCTTATGTGTAGTGGGACCACTGTTAATAAACACAATCATTACCTTGTTTTCCACACATTTATAGAATAACCTCTTGTTTCTTATTTGGGATGTGGTATGGCATTTAGCATTTACCAACATTATACGGTCCTAAATATACATACACAAATGCTCTTCTTTAAGTATGGGTGACACGGCAGTATTTGTGTTCCCTCTAGGATCTGAAACCCAGTAACCTGGCTGTGAACGAGGACTGTGAACTAAAGGTCAGTAAAACACCACCTGTTGTTATTCACGGCGAGCAACCTTAATTACAAGGGGCTTGTTTAGTGGTTGCTGACTCAAGTGAGCGCCTGCTCCTGTCGCCTTTCCCTCAGATTCTGGACTTTGGTTTGGCGAGGCACACCGACGATGAAATGACGGGCTATGTGGCCACGCGGTGGTACCGAGCCCCGGAGATCATGCTGAACTGGATGCACTACAACATGACCGGTACATGACTGCTAGTGTTATTTTTAATTCGTTTTTTTATCTCTCAGCGCTGGACTTTCACATGTTTTTTTGGAGGAAGGGTATTTCACCTATCTCGTGCGTGTTTGTCCCGTCTTGTGTTGCAGTGGACATTTGGTCTGTGGGCTGCATCATGGCGGAGCTCCTCACAGGAAGAACCCTGTTCCCGGGTACAGACCGTATCCTTTAGCGCACCGCCTCGCCGCCTCGTTGTGGTTTAGTGAAATGGAAGGTTCAGAGGAGCACCCCCCACGTTGGCATGGTTCACCTTCTCTTAACACTCTTTGTGTCAAAGCCGGCTGCATTCAAAAATGTATTTGTGATTTCGAACCTCTGCTGCTGCTTCTTCTTTTTTTTGCAGAAACGGTTGCTGAACGGACACAGCTGACGAGAACTTTTTTTTTTTTGCTGAATGTTGGATTTTCATGTTCTCTATTTAAACCAAAGATGACTAGAAATCCATATTTCTGTTAACCTTCTGATTGCCAGTCCCCACCAAATGCAATCCATTCTCAGTCTCCCCTACCCCTTCTTACAGATTTTGATAACCAGCAGTCAAAGCAGGAAATTGGATTCCAAAACTTATGTTTGTCCAATGAAATAGCTAATTGTGCTGGCAGCAAAATATTTATTTTCCTAGAGTTAATGGGACTTGTGCTCTCCCATCACTGATCAAGCCCAATGCAATAGGAACCGAGGGTTTGAAGGGGCCATGAAATGCATTTGGTGGGGCGGTGCCGTGCACTCTTTCAACAGAAAGCTGATGGTGGTGTTTGCGCAACAGAGATATTGTGCTGCATGTGGCTGTCAAAGCTGTTACACTCTTCACCCCTGAACCGCAGCAGGACAGCTTGTTTAATTTCTTAACTTATTTAAACATTGTCCTCTATGTCCATGGCCTGTGCCCTTTCCCAGCCTATGCCACACCTCGTGTTTGTTTGAGTAGATCAACCACCCGAGACTGCATGTCCTGTTTTCCCTCCTTTTGTTTAACTAGCTCTCCACCTGCCAGCTTCCTTTTCTACTAAATTGCTAACTTGTATGTGAATCCTTTCTTCTCCTGGCTGGTTGCTAAAATGCTGCCGATCTGGCATAACCAACCACTTCCAACAATGTATTGACCCTTTTTGTTTGTGTCTCTCACCATGACTTTAATGGAGACTGGTGTCCTCAGGGATACCGATATTTGAACAATGCCGATAGTGCCTGAGATTTGTTGGTTCCCCATGTATGATGCCCACTAACGGGAGAGAGATTCCCATGTCCAGCTCCAGTCTTCCTTTACCTCACACGGGTAGACATTGATCAGTTGAAGCTTATCATGCTGCTCGTCGGAACGCCAGGGCCTGAGCTTTCGATGAAAATATCTTCTGAGTCTGTGAGTCCACGTCGTCATGCAAGGGTTTTGTTTTCCTTTTTGTCTTTTAAACCACAAAGAATCTGTGTGTTTGTTTGTTTGTGTATCGGCTACCAAACTTGTTTTGTGGGAAAATTCTTGTCTGGGTGTTTTTGTTTGAACCGTGTATGACTTTTGCTTCTGTGTCTATGTCTAATCAAATGAATCGACAATCTCTTGCATTTTTCTGCCACCTCTGTGACTGACTGCTATGGACTCCTCTTGCATCGTCTTTCAAAGCATGTGATGGTGTTCTCTTTTTCTCTGTCTAACAGGCCTTTTTCGGGCTCGCTCAAGTTTTTCTCAAAACATTTCAAAACCGCAAAATTTCCTGGGCAAATGAAAGCGTGTAGAGAGAAAACGTGCGGCACAAAGCCAGTAGAAGCTGCTACTTAACCAACTCTGCTGTATCGCTACACTCCCCTTGACCCAAGCCTCGTAGATATAAACCAGCTTCAGCAGATAATGCGACTCACAGGGACGCCCCCAGCGTCTCTAATAAGCAGGATGCCCAGCCATGAGGTGAGCAGGAGCCACGGCTGCCTTCTGGTAGAGCCTTGGTGGGCCACTATAGCTTGCCCTCACGCCACTTTCCCCGTCCCTCCATATATCCACATCTGAGTCTGAGTAGGGTCCACGGCAATAGTGCAGCAGTTAACAGAATTAGTTTGCTTTATTTTTATATTGAATTAAATATAGGTAGTGTCATGGGCATGCTTGATGCATGTGTTTGAAATTACTATTTCTATCGGCTAACGGTCTAACTTGTTTGTTAAAACGGCACAGTTGTTAACGTCAGTGTTTCGATGGGACAAGTTGTCTGTAGTTTTTAAATCAAGAAGTGTTTATCAAGAACTTATTGCAGGCACATAATTCTTTCGGAAATCTATTTCCTTTATGGTTCTATGGTACTAATTACTGCCAAGTTATTCCAGACGTCTTGCTACATGGTGCTTTGTCTATTTTCCGCCTGTGCATTTACACAAAATATGCCCTCTCACCTCTCGGCAGATGTCTATGTGATGCTTAGCTTAATGATTAAGTGATATTATAGAGATATGTTTTCTGTCTCTAATATATATATATATATTCATAATTTAGATGCATAGTATAAAATGGTGTAGAAATCTATATTGGTTTATACATTGACTACAATGAGGGAATTGCTTGTGTTTCCAGGCCAGGAACTACATCAACTCTTTGCCGCAAATGCCCAAGAGGAATTTTGCTGATGTGTTTATCGGTGCCAATCCCCAAGGTAATACAACGCAGGAGTTTTAATAAATGTAAGGTGTATTGTTCTATACATCACTGTCATCAAAGGTTAACTTCAAGTCGTTTTAAAATTACCTTTTGCCCCGAGAGTTGTATTGGTAGGACGATTTTACATCAGATATGTATAAATGTCAGACATATCCAGAGTTTCCAGGAGTTTGCCATAAAAAAAACACTGCACAATTTTGCTAAATTATGCTCAAAATGTATGCACTCGAAAGGTTTTTCTTAGTAAAAAAAAAAAAAATTGTCATTGTATGGTTATTGCGATGCATTGACCTGTTACGTTTTTTTCTGGACTGTTCCAACAGCTGTGGATCTGCTTGAGAAGATGCTGGTTCTGGACACTGATAAACGGCTCACTGCGGCTGAAGCTCTGGTCCATCCCTACTTTGCCCAGTACCACGACCCTGACGATGAGCCCAACGCCGAGCCCTACGACCAGAGCTTTGAGAGCCGGGAGCTGGAGATCAAGGAGTGGAAACGTACGTGTTATCATCAGCGTTTTCATGATTCATTGAACCTGGTGTTAGCTAAAAAGACAGAGAATCTTTCTGATTCGAAGGTATGGGGTGTGCAGCTATGGGTGAGGCCTGGGTGTTTCTTGACTCTGGCTGCTTTCTCTGTACTGCGTCTTTATCTTGGCACCCATGTAGACCGTGAAGCGGCCACTCCTGCTGTCTGTGTAGCGTCTAGTGTGATCAGGCGTCTCAGGCGAGTTAATGCAGAGTGCATTCATAGTTTTGCTTTAAGGCCTATTTTTCACGCATAGCTGCATTCAGAGGAAAATTAAGGCTGTTCACCTTTGAGAACTGCTGTGGTTATGAGTACGTCTTAAACGCTGTGCACTGATGTGACGCTGGTTTGTAACTAACCGGTTCTATTCCACAACATTCCAGTCTAGATTTTCGAAACTGGAAGATTCCCCAATCTATTTAGTGTAACAAACATGTTGGACGAAAGTCAGGCGCTAGCTTGATGTAATAATTTTTTGTTATTTAAAATAGACCAGAAAAAAGTGTGGTTAAGAAAAGGAATTAATCTGTTTATAAAATACCTTCCCTAGTACAGCTTTTTTTTTAACAATGCTTATGCCAATACTTTTTTTGCGTATTTATTTTTCCTTCATAGGGCTCACCTATGAGGAGATGATGAATTTTGACCCCCCTACTGAAGAAGACGTCATGGAATCGTGAGCGCTGTCCTAACCCATCGACCAGAGCATCCAGCAGTTTAATACTGACTCCAATATCTTATCAGAGTGCCTGCAACCCTTCAGCCAATCACTTTTAATCAGAGAAAACGTTCACTACTGTTGGTTTTGTTTTTTTATTAGAGGGAACACAATCAAAAGTGGAGATGGCAAGAGACGTCATGCTTTTCTATGAACCACTAGTGCTCTTGGTGTATTGCTGGGAAATGTCCTCCATCAAATTTTCATTTTTTATTTTCCTGTAGCGTCAATAGTTGTATATCGGTCTCAAGTTGTATACAGACTTATACGACTCACCACTGTGACACTCAGAAAATGAGATGCTGAAACGTCCTAAACTATAGCTGTGCTATTGCGTGTGTTTTACAGATGTAGGAATGAATAACTTATATTTAGCTTTTACCTTCTTTATAATTAAAAATAGAATACTGTATTCGGTCTTTTATTCTGCCAAGGTGTGTACACACACACACACACACACACACACACTTGTAATATTAAATGAATGTCTGTTAGCTTTTTATTATAGGCCCTGTTCTTAATTCTGTACATTGATGATGAGATTTGCAGTTGTGGGAACATGTCGCAGCCAATAAGAATGTCTGTTCTCCATAAGTATTTACATTTTCCATTGTCCATAGCTATACATTCTGTGTATGTTTCAGGTCTCCAGTTGAATTGTTCTTAACCTAGGTAACTAGAAATAAATCCTATTTAATCCATAAGAAATAATCAGACCCCTTGTTCAAGAACCACACATGTTTATATGACAGGAAAAAGTGTCACATCCACTCAAATGTGTAAATAGCATTTTCTTATGTCAAGATTCACAAAGCAATCACTATCTTTGTGTTTGTATGTATGCAAGAGTGTGATGTTTGTTTACAGGAATTTGAAGTGTCCAGCTAAAACTAATAGAAATACACATGAAATAAGGGATTTAGATGTATTTATACATTGTTGAGGTGGTATTTATGAACAGCAATCAAAAAACCCCAGTAAACTATTTTTAGTTCAGCAGAGTTACTATAATTCTACATTTGTTTATCAAAAATAAAACTTGTTTTTCAGAGTCCCATGTCTCTTTAATGCCAATTATCTAATAGACTTGATGACTAATAAAACAATTCAAACCTGCTATACAAGTTGGTAATATACAGGTTGAACCTCATAGGTCTTGAGACTGCAAGATCTTCCATATCAGGATCATAATCAAAGATACACTAGACTAGAAATGTAAACTTTTCCTTTCAATAGTTTTTGGTACTCCTATCTTATATTGAAGGCCACTGGATATAGCCTCAGTAAACGTATGAATAAATTAACGGCCAGAATACAATTGGACATGGATATACAGAAACCAAACAAATGAAGTTTGAAAGAATAAGAACTAGTTATTAAAACCCGTGCTTAGTAGTGCTTATGCCAAGTCCTTATGCTGCTATTTCAAACTGAAAACGAGCAACGAGCGTCCAAAGTGCTGTTTCTCAAATTAGACAGTGGTAAAGGAGCGGTAGGGGGCGGGGGGTCTAGACAGCCGGCGACCCCGCATCATATATGTTTAATGTAACAACTATAATATTTTCCGACACGTTTGGTATAAGAGAAACACATTTGCCCTTAAACTATGAAGTATTTGAACAGAATAATTTTTGTGACAAATGCCCAGGTACAGTAATCTTCATACGTACGCTCCTTAGGGTGGAAGCCACTGCGCATGCGTGGATCATTCGATGACTGCTAGTCTGGCTAACAGCTAGCTGCGAAGCCGACATGGAGAGAAAAGGTAATCTTTACAAAGACATAGCATTTCTGCATTCCAGCACTGTCAGGCTGTATGGCTCCTCGTACGAATAACACACTATGGCATGTTCTCGGGAATCCTTAACAGTAAGGTGTTATCAATGTGAACGTTTAGCTGGTGCTGAAATTGAGCACGTCTGTCACGCACTGTTGAGCTGAGGGAAGCTAACGTTAGCTGTCTACCTTGACACCAGCTCCAATCAAACATGTACGAGCTGGCTTTTAAGCAGACGATTTCCCGATAACTGCACTAGATATCGATCTATACACACACACACATAGACACGCCGACGCGTCGATAGCGGCTATCTGCTATCGCTTCGTGTTTTAACTAGCATGACAGCTGACTCGATGTGATTATTTTGCCACGCACCTTGCATGTTGAACCCTCGTTCAGCCTTTTCTAATGGTGAGAATGTAAATCAGGTTGGCTTGGTTCATGGACAATTCACGTATTCTTGCCCTCTTGCACATTGAATGTGAGTGGGCGTTTTAATGCACATCTTTGCAGACATGATCACGCATGAGATCATGTCAGGGTAAAGGAGGGTGTCACGTACTAGAGGTAACACATTGTGTGTGTTCAGTTCAGGGACATATGTTTACTATACGCCTTATTGAATAACCGTTTATAAGGGGCAATCAACATCATGTTTCTTGACAGTTCTGGCACTCCAAGCGAGAAAGAAGAGGGCAAAGGCAAAGAAATCCAGCAAAAAGTGAGTAACTGCTTTGCCTCAGTGTTGTCGGTTATCAATGTCGTGCATTGGATCTCTTCCATCTCGAGCCCTAACCCCAGCGCTCCGGTCGTGTCGCATCCGGAAAAGCACGTCGTGAGAATCTCCGACACACGTGCTGCCGTCCGCGCAAGCTAGAGCTTCTGATCTTGTAATGCACGTCAACTATTCATTATTTATGATGGATCCTGGTTTGTCAGTGTCTGTGTTCGTCTTTCAATTTGTCTTGTTGCGAACTAGTCATAGCCGTAGGGCTGCTCCTCCTCTTTGTCCAATACTGGCCGTTGAACTACCTACCTACTAATAATTCCATCAGAGGCATCCGCCAGAGCGTTACATAACACCCTGTGCTATATTTAAATTGAAGAGAATGAAGCCTACATATATAGGCTCACGGAGACATAGCGTTTCAATGGAAGCAGCACCCTTGGAAATAAACCCTCATCTTCTCTGTGCTCTTCATGGCACACCTGCCAATGCTAAATTAAATGCATTTTAACAAACCATGTCTTCAATGTCATGCTGAGCATCTATTTGAGCATCTATTCAAATAATCGGAATACTCTCTCATGCATCTAGAAGACTGTGAGAAAAGGCAGTGCTTTGTCAGATATCATTCCAATGAATGTCCATTTTCGTTTAACCTTTATCTCCAGGAAGAAGTATTAGATAACCCAAAATCTGCTTTATTTTTTTTATTTTTGAGCACATATACTCAAAGGGTTATATAGCTGCATGCAAAAATGTGTACTAACCCGAATAAAATCCAATCTGGTTTGCCTTTTAATGATCAGTTGTTTGATAAGTTTAGGGTTCCAGTGGTATACGTAACCTAAACAGCAATTATAGTATTGATCCAATATTTACATACTACTGTTGCATTGAGTTACCAGACTCTAACGTGCTGTGAATTAATGTCAGTAGAACTAATTAAGAAAATTGTCTAAATTGTAATCCGTAAATGGTAGTTTATTTAGCTTAGTGGTGGGTCTTGAGTCTGAGGCAAAATCTGTATTGTTAAATAATTTGGATGCATTTTAAACATATTTAGCTAAGGAGATGTTAATGAGTATGCCGGTACCAAGCAGTAGACCAGAGGTGCACTCCGTAACAGCTAGCGCTGAGATGATGCTTCTACGACGGCGGTTGAAGCTCCTCAGGAGGCCTTGGTGTTATTGCATTATCTAAATTAGATGTTCGACGAGTTGGAAACACCCAGGCCACAGGATTAATTTGCATACTTGAGCTAAGTGAAGATGTGCCTATAATTTCACAATTTATTCAGCAGTCCTTTATCCAAAGCGATACGCATTTCATGGGTATAAAGGGAGGCGAGTAGGATTTAGGTGCTTGGTCAAGGATCGATCGAGAAATGGGAATTGAACCCAGAGTCTTTCAGGTTGGGATTTCACCATAACAACTAAATTGTGCCCCTGCAATTGGTCAAGTTATATCCGTGCACAATATGACCACATACAAATGCTGGCGGATTGTGAGTGACTTGAAGGTAGGAGTGGAATTGCTTTATCAGAAGCAAAAGGTCCTCATCCTCATTGTGCTTTTGTCGATCTCGTTTTCACAAAGTCTGCGGTGGATCAGGCCGTACCGTGTCGCTTGCTTTCACTGAACACCGCTGTGTGCCCGAGGACCTCAACTCTAGACCGCTCTCGGGACTTGAGTGACCGCTCTGCTCTATCCCGGTGTGTCCCACAGGCAGCCGGCTCACCCCAGAGCTCTGCCCCAACCGCAGCCAGAAGCCTCTCCACAGGAGCCCGAGGAGGAGATCCTGGGCTCCGACGACGAGGAGCAGGAGGATCCCAACGACTACTGCAAGGGTACGCCTCCCTTCCTCTCAACCCCCTCCCCACTCAGTCTCACCCGGCCTGATGCTTAATGGTGCAAGGTGGAATTTAGTCACGTCCAGCGAAACAAACTTTGCAGACACGGAATACAATATTCATGAGTATGTTTTTAATTGGTGTGTAATCCCATGAAACACAAGTATTCATTACCTTAGAATTCACTCTTTATATCTACAAGGAAACTGGGTTCCCTTCCACAGAGCCCACCATGTTTCTGCAGTAGCGCAGAACGGACAAACGGCTCTAGAGAGGACACCATTTGAATTAGCAATCATAATCGCTACCTTACTTGTCAGTCAGCACTTACAAGTAGTACTTACTCAGTACTTACTACAGACAAAACACAAATTGTAAATCTATCAAGGAACCTCACCAGTTGACGCTTGGCTTCTCGATGCTGTTGTAGGCAAATATCGTCATTTCGGAATACCTACTGGCACCGTACATGTCAGTACAGGCCACCGTAGCTTATTCTACGAGGTTGGAAAGGTAGAGGAATTCACACGGCTGCCATTTGCAATCTCCCCAGTAGATGGCATTCAATTCTACACACTGCACTTTTATATATCTTCTCTAAGTATCTTCTCTGTAGGATCAGTGTTTTTAGCCTGCTGCTGTGTGTCTTTTACCCAGGTGGATATCACCATGTGAAGATAGGAGACCTTTTCAACGGGAAGTACCATGTCATCAGAAAGCTGGGATGGGGACACTTCTCCACAGTGTGGCTGGCGTGGGACATCCAGTAAGAACACTCTTTTGCCTACACTTTTTGTGTTTTTATTTCAGTGGATTACACTTGGTGCCTATTTTTGTGATTCCTTTGTATTTGATTGTCATTGATGGCACTCTCTGGTCTGAGTGGTACGTGTCATTTTGGTTTGCAGGGTGAAGCATTTCGTGGCAATGAAAGTAGTGAAAAGCGCTGAGCACTATACTGAAACGGCCGTGGACGAGATCAAACTCCTCAGATCTGTGAGTAGAAATATTAACTCACTGTAATTTGTAAATGGAAATGAATGGATGATTGTTAAAAGGTAGACCTGCTTTTATAATATAGGGGTTATTCACATATATATTTTGAGAATTGTAATCCAACTATATCCTCCATGTGTTTTTATAAATAGGACTGGTTTTCTTTTATAAAATTGAGATTGAGAATATCAGTTTTATATTTTTCCCCCCACTAGGTACGAAACTCTGACCCAGACGACCCCAACAGGGAGATGGTGGTCCAGCTGCTAGACGACTTCAAGATCTCCGGCGTTAACGGAACTCGTATCCTTTCTGCTGCCCTGCCCGGCGTCTCCCAGCCGCTCCCGGGCCGCCGTGAGACGGATGCATCTGATCCATTGTTCTCCCCGGTGCCCCGACTGACGTGCTTGACTCCGCTAATCCCTTTTGGAAAGTACTTTGTCAGCCAAAGGATAAGTCCTCCACACCGGTGTCATATTTAGCTGGAAGCCGACGTGCTGGTGACATTGTAAACAACTGGTGACCGCCCCTCTGAATGGAGCCCCGAGTGTCCCAAACAGACCCCGCCTATCAGCTAACCTGTGAGTGGTCGTGCGAGGTCGGGTTGCTGAGGGCGAGAAGGGGCTATTGACGCTGTCCCTGACCCCGAAGACGCGATGTCGTGCTGTAATGTGAGACCGCTTGACATGACGGAAGTATTTTTTTCGCCCCCTCCAAGAATGTTTTACTTACATGCTGCCCAATGACGTGTAGTTTATATACAGTACCTCACAAAAGCAGGCTTAGAAGATGTGACTTCTTCAAACTGTATTTAAAGACATAGGGAGATATAAATTGCTCTACACCGAGAACACAAATTAGTACTTGGGGCCCTGAAGCCATCCGAAGAATTAATTTAGCATTTAGTTTGGGTTCAAACTTGAGATACTTGTTCCCTTCTTTTACATTATCCAAATTGCGGAGACATTTCAGGAGAGGCCGCTGCTGTACTTGGCTCTGTCAACTTCCTCTGCAAACTTCAAAGACAAGTGAATTTCATGGCATTTCTATATAAGGAATATATATATAAAATAACTTGAATTATTTGGCAATCTATAGTTGTTTTGAACAGTGTAAAACAGCCCTTAACTGCTGTGTGTGCCAGATGTGTGCATGGTGTTCGAGGTCCTGGGACATCACCTGTTGAAGTGGATCATAAAGTCAAACTACCAGGGCCTGCCGTTGCCCTGTGTGAAGAGCATCATACGACAGGTAACCCAACACCACCTCCTCTCACATCTAAGTATGGAGGGGACTCCTCTCCCCCTACCTGGTTTTGAAGAGTGGGCGATAAGCAAGTACTCTTGAAGCAGACTCTTGAAGTTTAGGTGTTTACTCAATTTCCCCCATCTTTTGTTGCTTTCTGCATGCCTGAATACCACTGTTGGGTTAACACGTGTCGTGGATAATTCTCACATAACAATACAAAATACGAGAAGTCGAGAAGGACTAGGGTTGAATGATCAAGGCATTATTGTCCCTACGCAGAGTAACAACATCACCTGAGTTGGTTTGCAAAGAACTCACAAACTCTCCCAGACTTCGCATTATATTTTC
>JAOPUD010000001.1:21168190-21178805 GCA_027122715.1 Trisopterus minutus
TCTCCATCACCTCGCTCATTACTGTGTCACTGTGTACTGTCTCTCCCTCGTCTCCCCCTGTATGTCTCTACCCTGTTTCTTTTGTTTCTTTTGTGACCTTGTAAGCGTCTTTGGGTCATTGAAAAGCGCTATATAAATTAAATGAATTATTATTATTATTATTATTATTACACGTCCAGGCGGCGCACCCTGAAGCCTGTGTAGTGGGCCCTGGGGTCAGGAAACGTGTCCCTAATCTTCCACACAGCTGCTGGCTATGACAACTCTCCTTCCCACACCCAGGCAGCCATGCTGCCACAACACAAATTGTCTATATGCTGAGTGCCTAAATTGTCTCTGCTCCACTCCTGGCTCTTGGCTCATCAAGAGCAAAGATATCGTTCCATGCAGCCCGGGCCAACCACAAAACCCCCTCGTCCAAGACGTAATACTGCATGCACGCCATGGTAGGCCTACTTACGCAGCGCTGCGGGGACTGGAGACAGCATACCCTCTCCATGTCGGAATCTATCACCCTGCAATTCCGACAAGTGCACCAGTGAGGGAGAGCTCCATCTGGTTCAGGGTTTAGGGGTTCCTCCAGCAAAGACAGTACGTCAAACATCATCCCTGGGGACCTGTTCAGGATTTTCCCAAAAACTTGTCCTTCTGGCCCGGCGCTAGACAGTTTTTTCTCTAACCCTAGATCAAAAGGTTTTTTTCTATTCATTGTGCATATCTCTGGGGTAAAATCAAGTATATCTGATATCTTATTGGGTTGCAAACAATTGTAAACAGTAAACATTAGATGTAAACAAACCTTTGTCAGTACGTTTACATGCACAGCTTAATCCGATTAAAGCCATAGTTCGACACTGCTCCGCAATTGAACAAATGCATTTGTCCGTTTATACATGGCACTGAGTAAATCGATTAATTGGCCGGAGCGTGTCATACCCCGGTGCGATAGGTGGCGCTGTTCCCATTTATACTAGTGGTAATAGAGCCACCGGTTGACGTCTTTACGTCACCAACAACAACATACTCAGACGGCAATCGAGAAAGATTTTTGCAGCTGACAGCTGTCGGTTCACTTGAGGTCCATATCATTTCCCCGACGCTCCATTGTTCCAACCTCTCGGTCGTATGCGGACTCCTCTGGCTGCTCTGCCGGCGGAGGAGTCCGCATAAGACCGAGTCATCTGCTGAACCATGCTTTCTCCTCCATGTTCGTTTCAATCTGGACTTCAGAGAGTCAGAGCCAATGTTAATTTCCTCCAATTCCGTTTTCCCCCATGGGCGAGATAAACACTGCGGTCAAGCCAATCGACGCTTCGAAAACGACAGTCAAGGCAGCCGACCCAGTTTCTTGCTGTACGCGTATATAACAGCCATTACGGTAATAGCGTTTCACAACTGTTTAAAAAAAATGCACTCGTCGGGTATACCGATTGACAAAACATTTATTTTGACAGTAAGCCCGAAGTTACTACTACTACGGCGACCTCGTTAATGACACACTTTTAGAAAGACATGTACTTTTAATTCAGCCTTGGGTGAAATGGAAGCGTAGTGTCTGTGTGCTTCCACCATTACTGAACGCATCCCATGCGCGCTCCCGCGGCCGGGACACAATTCTTATAGGGGGTAACCACATTCACCGGCTTCCTCCAACTTCTGCGCCACCTTTTAAAATAAATCGCCCTTTCTCCTACTTCCGGCCCAAACCGAGAAAACGATAGTTATGTTATTATAACTCTAGTTCTATGATTGTAGGCGTAGCCGTCTAGGCTTCGCCTTACGGGCTTGTCCGGTGAGCGTGCTCGCGCACTGAAAGTTTCTGCTATGCACCAATCAACGTGGGCACCGCCCACATTCCCCACGGAACCGTGTATATAAGGCGGCGCAGAGCGCAGCGTTAGTCCTCCACGCTATTCTTTCAGCAATAGGAGGGAAACTAGATGGCTATGCCTACAATCATATAACTAGAGTTATAATAACATAACTATCGTTCTATTTCATGTAGGCAAAGGGGCTTGAGACAGGTTGAAAGCTTCCCTGGATAACCCACACAACAAGGTGGGAAGATCCAACTGTGGATCTGTTCGGTCTGTTCGGAGAGAGAGTTGACCGAAGACAAGAGAGCCCGCGGTTTAGGAGGGCACGCCATTGCGTCTAACCCCCAACTAGGAAGATCCTGATGACTGAGAGAGAACCACAACCTCTGTTGTCTCGGGTGTTCTCTCTGGATGCAAAAAGGTCCACCTGAGCTGCTCTACAATTTGTGTTGGCGGGGACTGCTGCGAGACATGAGGTGCACCCTGAAGTTCTGGGTGGCCACGCTATGCAGGGCTCTAGGCTGGGCTGAGCAGAATATGACACGCTGTCTGTTCTGATCAGAACATAGAGGCCACGCATCAGGTGAGGAAAAGGAAAATAACACTTTGTTATAAAAAATAATTTTCCATGGCGCCCTCTAGCGCATTTATGTGTGCAGAGGGGAGTGTCAGCCCACGACTAAGTGGGGGAGTCCCTCAAAGGGAATCCCCTTAAGAAGTGCAAGGGGGCTTCCGGCTCTTTCACAGAGCCGGTACAGAGAGCACCCTGAGCTTATATCGCCTGGGGATCCAACCTCTGGGTTGCCATCTCTGTAGCCTCCACAAAAAGGGTCAGACACAGGGGAACCACAGGGTGGGCAGCTGCCATTAGGTGCATGATAGCCATTGCGGTAACGCTTCTGCGAAAGCGGGAGAGTGCCAAAGGACTGCAGTGCAGTGGAGGCTAGAGCCTCGCTGTCATCGTGGCCGAGTCTAAACTCCCATAGACTAGCCGACAGCTGGGGAGCGGTGAGCTCCTCCCAGTTGATGGCTAAACCCAAGGAAGATCGAGCAATCATTGATCACCGTCATGGTGTCACGTCTCTTCCTCTGAGTGGCTCAGGACAAGCAGGTTGTTGAGATACAAAATAATATCTTTATCCCATGACGCCTGAGTGGCACCAGCACAACCCCCACACACTATGAGGAGGTGCGCGGAGCCAGGGAGTAAGCGGATGGTAGTCACTGTCGGACATATGCTACACTCATGAAGGTGACACAGGGAAATCTCCTGTAAACCTTGTGAATAAGAACAGGGAAGAAAAACATCTGTGAGATCCAGGGATGTGAACCAAGGGCCCCCTCTCACACAGCTCTCACTCTCACAGCTCATCACCAGAGCAACATTCTGGTGATGAGCATTCTGCGTAACAACCGATTTGTTGAAGACGCAAGATCCAGAATGGGCTCGTCTCTCAAGAGACAGCCACCTCCACTGCAGAGTCATGCTCTCAGCAGGGACCTAGCTCAATAGGCCGAGGGTGTGCAAAATACAGCGGCTCTATAAATAACCCTAGATTCTCCTAAGAGCATGCAAAGCGATGATCAGGAGAATAGAGCGAGTCTAACTTCTGACTCAACCCTACAGAACAACAAAGCTTCTCCTACGTCCGCCACTGGGGCGGAGCTAGGAAAAACCCAAGCAGCCAACTGCTGCAAGCAACACGGCCCCTCCCAACCAGAGGAGCGGAATGATGGAATTGCTCGTCTGCAGGCAGAGAATACCGCTGCAGGGCAGGCCTGAAACGACAGAGGAGCGTGCCATGAATGTAACGGGCAGCTCCACCTTCTCCATACAGCAAACCGACTGTAGAGGGAGAAAGCAGGGGAAATCAGGGTCTAGGGGACTGGTATACGCGGCCGTACAAACAATGTCAGGTCACGAGTCCCAGCCCGGTCATGAAGCACATGGGAACGCCGCACGGAGGCGGGGGAACCCTGGCTATACTACGCCGCCCTACAACCGCAAGGGAGGGCGTCCTCACACTAGTGTGTGATGGAGCTGTTTGTCTGCAAGCGAAAAATCACGCTGAGGTCCCCACCTCAGCGTGTTATCCAACCATGGTGTAGAAATAACATGCTGGCTCTCGCCAGCATGCAAAGCGCTCGGGGAGAAGGTGAGCAGACAGCTGATTAAGCAGTCTGGCCCCTCCCACCTTCACATCGCGTGTGATGTCTGGCTCGTCTGCAAGCGGAGAATACCGCTGCAGGGCAGGCCGAAGCGTCAGGGCGACAGAGGAACATACAACAAACCTTCTCCTTACAGAGAACCGACTGTAGGGAGAAACGCTCTTGCTAAAGCGCCTAGCGCTCAGGGAAAGGGCGTGCAGACAGCTGATTAAAGCTGTCTAGCCCCTCCCACCTTCACAACATGTGTGATGTCTGGCTCATCTGCAAGCGGAGGCAGGCCCAAGAGACCGAGCCATAGAGGAATGTGCCACGAGCAACTCCGCTTTCTCCTTACAGCGAACCGACTGTAGGGAGAAGAGGGGAGATGTGGGGGTCTAGGGGACTGGTACACGAGGCCGCATGTGGCAATGTGCCACGAGTCCCTAGCCCGCTCATGAAGCAAACGGGGTCGCCGCATGGAGGCGGTCGAACACGGGCTATACTACGCCGCACTACAACCACTAGGCTGAAGGGAGGGCGAGGGAGTGTCGTGGATAATTCCCACATAATAATACTCTTAACAAAATACGAGAAGTCGAGAAGGACTAGAGTTGAATGATCAGGGCTTTATTGTCACTACGCAGAGTAACAACATCACCTGAGTTGGTTTGCAAAGAACTCCCAAACGGTCGTCAGGACACAAATTATATTCCCATTGTGTTGTTTTCTCAACACGCCCTTGGCCAATCACAATGCTCTAAACTATGGGCCTTCCCGTTCTTCGTTAGCATTTATCTTCCCGCCCCGCTGTCCACAATACATTCAGTAATACAATAGATACAGTAATACAGTAGTTTTAGCAAGAATTACATAAAACAGGATTACATATTAAACATTGTAGTTACATGAAGTTATAGATTATACGTTAGTTATATGAAGTGAGGTCTTTGATTAAAGTCCATTCATCATCTTGTTAATTAACCTGATCTTAAATCACCATGACTTACTACATGTGTTTAAGAGATGAGCCCTGTAAACCCAGTATTCATTTAAACTGTTAAACATGCATTGTAATAGTTGTAATAATGCGCCACTTTATTTGACTGTGGCGTATACAGTCATGATCATAAAACTGGTATTGTTTGACTGTAGTAAAAGAATAGATTAATAGAGTGAAGTCAGCCAGTTCACTCTACCAGAATATACATCACGAGAACATAAGGAAGGGGAACCGCAGAAGGGCGTCTCCTCGCACCGGGACGTGAGCCTGTCCCTTTGGAGTGTCTCTAAAATGCATATGAGGCAGGGGTTCCTATCTTGTAATGCATGAAAGGGACCCATTTGTTGACCAGAGGAATGTCTGTCTGGTGGTCTCCGGTCAGCTCAGGACCCTCTGAGGTGTTATGAGTGACAAAGGGACAGGGCCCTCCCCCTCCTGTGGACCCGGTTAAGTTCCACTATTATCTCAAACATATGGCAGAGATATCCTTTTAAACCTTCATTATTTTCTCCCATCCACGCTACATAGCTAACGTGTTACAGTAATATCTTACTTTTATCTGTACCTTTATTTTACATCTTGAAAATAACTTCCACATCCCCGGTGTTTAAATCCCCAGGTACTGCAGGGCCTGGACTACCTGCACACCAAGTGTCAGATCATCCACACGGACATCAAGCCGGAGAACATCCTGATGAGCGTGGACGAGCCCTACATCAGGAGGCTGGCCGCTGAGGCCACCGAGTGGCAGCGGGCTGGAGCCCCGCCCCCCTCCGGCTCCGCAAGTATGTCAGATTTAATGTCTGTGTGTGTGTATGTCAGATTTAATCCACATTAGGTTCTGAATAGTGTTGGATAAGCAGCACTGAATAACACTGACTTTGAACCTGTTGTCGTTTCAGTAAGCACAGCGCCGGTGCCAAAGCAAGTAAGTCCCCAGTACCCCCCCTTCTTCCAGTCAGTTCTGCGTGTTTCATTAGAATTGACTCCTGTGTGTGATCACCTTCGCAGGGAGTTCCCATAACCCAGGTAATAACCCATCTCCCTTTCTGTGTGCTCGTGTGTGTTCAGACACTTAAAATGTCCAAGAACAAGAAGAAGAAGCTAAAGAAGAAGCAGAAGCGGCAGGCGGCGCTGCTGGAGAAGTGCATCATGGACCTGGAGGAGATGGAGAAGGTGGAGGAAGAGGAGGACGATGACGACGACGATGACCCCCAGTCTCCCAAGGCGCGGGCCTGCGCCCCCCTCCGGCAGCTGTCTCTACGGGACATAGGAGAGGAGGAAACGGCAGGTAGGGTTGGCTTCATTGACAAAAAAAAACAAAAACATGCAAAGATTTCAAATGTACTATTTAGTCATTTGTCCAAAGTGGCGATGGATGAGCAGCTAGGGGTAAGACCCATTGCTCAGGGATTCAAACAGGTAGGCTGTGGACATTTGGGGGTCCGAACCCAGACACTCTTTTGCCTGGAATACAAACCAGTCAGTGACGAGACTCCTGATATTTCGAGGTGTGACCGAACGCTGTCGCCCTCTGGGCCCGTGCTTCTCCCCTGTGTCCTCAGAGTGCAGCGTGACTGCAGATGTAACCAGGCTGGGGCTAGACGGGCCAGAGAAGAACTGCAACGGCATCACCTGCTGCACCGAGGTGGTGGTGGTGGTGGAGCAGGAGCAGCAGGAGGAGGAGGAGGGGAAAGAGGGCAGGGAGGAGTCGTCGAGGCAGCCGGGCGGCAGGGAGGAAGACCAGCACAACGGCAACACGGAGCAACGCGCCGCCCGGGACGGAGGCAAGAGGCAGCGGCCCGCCTGCAACGGGGCGCCGGCCGGCGAACGGGGGGACGACGCCACCGAGGACACCCAGAGCGGCAAGGGAGCGAGGAGGGTGACCCCCAGTGGCGGACTGGAGGAGGGCGAGCTGGAGCAGAGTAGGACTGTAGAGGAGGAGGGGGAGGAGGACGAGGAGGAGCAGCAGCAGCAAGAGGAGGAGGTGGAGGCAGAGGAGCGGGCTGGCTGTCGGTATGGAGCCCAGGAGAGCCTGAGAAACGGTCAGTGCTTGTTTGTTGTTTGTTGTTTCCGGGGCAAAAATGAAAGGGTGACCGGTGTCTTTGGTTTAAAGGCCGATCATCAATTACGAGTCATCACAGAAATTGTTCGCCGATAATAATTCAAGTAAATGATGAATGATGAATACATAAAAACATTGCAAGCATGTAAAAATGATTAGTAAGAAACTCTTTAGAACATTCAAGTACAAGCTAGTGGTGCTTGTCACGAAGACATTGGAAAGATTTATTCAACAATATGGGGTGGGGTGTGAATGTGAACACAAAAAAGAGCTGTAGAATGTGTGCATGAGAAAACAAAGGTGTGTGAGAAGCAGAGCTGCTGTGGGAGATGGTGGGAGAGAGATAATAAGTACTCTTTTATATGAGGTCTTCCAAAGTCCAGTAACAAAGCATTTTGGCAACTATACGATTGAGTGCTATAAATGTATTATCCTAGCCAGCACCATGGCTACCTGCCAAGCAATACTGGTTTGTCTGGAAGCTAAGCAGGGCCGGGCTGGTTCATCTTTGGCTGGGAGTAGTTGATGCTGGTTGAGGTGTTGGATGGTCAGTAGGGGGTGCTCATTCCTCTGGCCTGTGTATGCAAGTGCAGTCTTTTTAAAATAAGACTTTAAACTGAGGTCCCGGCTCCCAGTGGTCACTAAAGATCCCACAACACTCAACGCCAGAGTAGGGGTGATCTACCCGGTGTCCGTGCCAAACTCACACCCCGTCTGTTGTATCAACATGGCCCCCTAATCATCCCCCAGTCACTAATTAGATAGTGTCATCATTCCGCACCTCCCCACTGCGACAGCCAGTGTGTGGGGAGTGTTCTGGCACAAACTAGCAGCTGCGCATCGCCAAAGAGGATGTATAGTGGATCAGGTGTCAAAACCCCTCAACTCACTCACTCACTCTGTAATGCAATTTGGGATAAATGTTATTATCAGCATGAAAATGCATTAACGGATAATTGGAGATATGACTGTTGTAAGAATGGGCCAGACCAATAATCGGTCAACCCCTAGCAGAGACAATTGAAATCCCTCTAGCTTACCTTTTTTTGTCTTCCTCTGATTGTTATCTGTGCAAAATTTAATTTAGTACAATATATTATATTGAAGCATTTTTGGGAAATTCCTATAATGTGGTTTTGTACTGATTTACATTAGATTTGATATCTTGCATAGATGCTTATATCATGGTTTCTAAGCCATTGATGGCTATTGAAATGCATATGTACTCATCTGCCTGGAGGTTTAGTTTCCACGGTTTGCATGGCTGAGCTTACTAAGAGGTCACTCTCTCCTTACTCTTTGTCTGTCGCTCTCTCACTCACTCTCCATGCTGTCCTATGCTCTCTCTCCCCCTCCATGCTTTTCCGGTAAGCAGGCAAGCTTTCAGCAGGTGCGCTGCTAGTCAACCCCTTGGAGCCAGTGAATGCAGACAAGATCAAGGTGAAGATTGCAGACCTGGGCAACGCCTGCTGGGTGGTGAGTAGGCTGCTAATGACTTCCGGGACTTCCTGTGGGCGACACCAAGCTCAGCATGTCGCCCACTGCCCACCCCCCCCCTCCCCCCCCTTTAAAATAAATTATCCATTGGGAAAGTCTGTTCCTGAGGTTTCAGCTCGGGTCATTGTATGGAATGTGGATGCATTCATCATTTCTATAATGTGTTTAATTGGGAAAGCATAAGAGTAATGGTTGTTTCTTAATGTGTGTGCGGTGTTTGCCGTCCCATGTGGAGGATTCTACTGCATTTGGGATCCTTGTAGCGTTATTCGAGGCTAGCATTGTGACGGTTATATGGCGAAGAGGGGAACGACGTGTTTAATCCCTCTCTGTGCTCCTTTGGCTTCCCCCCCCCCCCCCCTCCCTCCCTCAACAGCACAAGCACTTTACAGAAGACATCCAGACCCGGCAGTACCGCTCCCTGGAGGTGCTCATCGGCGCCGGCTACAGCACGCCAGCAGACATCTGGAGCACGGCCTGCATGGTGAGCGGCGCGTCCAACACACAGTGTGGATGACCAGGGTTGTAGCTGGGGTCCGGAGGGGTACTCTGCACAGGGGGATTGTCATTGTGCAGTTTCAAAGCAATTATTTCGTGCACCCTTTGGATCACGGAGAAGCCAACTTTTCTCTCTATTATTATTGGCCACTTATAGAACATAGAAGTATATAAGCAAGTGACATGCATATCTAAATGGAAACATCAAATTAAAGGTAGAAAACTTTATTTTGTAGCTTGTACTTGGAGACATTTCTTGAGTTTTAGGGCTGCAGTTTATGTGGTGGTGTGATGCTCCCTCCTCTCTCCCTTCTCAGGCTTTCGAGCTGGCCACCGGGGACTACTTATTCGAACCACATTCTGGGGAAGATTATTCCAGGGACGAAGGTATTGTTCCCTCAACTTTAACCCCTTCCTTTCAAAGCTAGTTTTAATCACAAAGTACCCATTCTCTGTTTTTACTGCATTGGATTGAGGTAAATAAAAGGTGCCTTCTGTGAAATGCACCACTAGTACTGATGTCGTTTTAGAGCCAGTGCTTGTGTTTGGTGAGCTATTCACAAAGACACTTGAGTAATCATTTTACAGATGGGAAAGGCTGCCATCAATCACACACACGCCAGCTTGGTTTAACGATATTCCTACACCATTACTTCTTGTGTCTTGTCCCAAGTCCAAGGTTCCTTTCTGATGGGTCTATTGGAACAAATGTGTTGCTAGTGGCATGCCTCCATGATATACCATTACATGCTGTCTTTGAATTTTTAATACCTCTCTGCTTTGATTACATTGACTTTAAAAGACCTCTCTGCTTTGATTACATTGACTTTAAACATTGTCTGTTTAAGACTAGGTCTATTGTAAAATGCCCATTGTGCAATGTTGAGTACCTGCATTCCTGTGACCATTTCCTCTCTAACATCAAAGTGAACCATCCCAGTCACCCACTGAGGTTACACGCTACAGCGCACCTCTCCACATGCATGATTTAAAAGAGGAGTTCTGAGCTGACGCTCAAGCTCAACGATTCAGTTACCACGACACACACCAAACTCCATGACTCAACTCCTCCTCCTCTCACCCGTCCTCATCAAGCTGCTCCTCCTTTCATGTCGAACCCCCCCCTGATAAGCATGTCTGTCCTGACTTGTATCCACACGGGGTGTTCAGTCGTAGTTATTGGCACTCCTTGCACAGCTATACTGTGATGCTCCAGTGCAAAGAATGCACTGCACCTTTCCCCCTTGGCATGATATCATCCCTCAGCTCTGCTCCATGCGTCTCTAGTGGCTTGCCAACGCCTTTCTTTTTTTTTTTGCATTTTATTTAGCACCAGTCAAATGTTTTAATGGCTATGGTGTGTGTGTGTGTGTGTGTGTGTGTGTGTGTGTGTGTGTGTGTCCTAATTTAGCTGTTTTAACTATCATCTTAATTGTGTCTTCAATGCCGGTCATAATTATTTTTGTTTATCATCATCATTCTTAATCATCTTTCACATTCCTTCCGCCTTGTTTGCTGTCATGATCAACTCTTATCCTCCATCTCGCTGCTGTTTTTTTTTTCCTGCTTTCCCTGACCCCTTATACCCCC
>JAOPUD010000001.1:21204185-21216960 GCA_027122715.1 Trisopterus minutus
TGTGTGTGTGTGTGTGTGTGTGTGTGTGTGTGTGTGTGTGTGTGTGTGTTTGTGTGTGTGTGTGTGTGTGTGTGTGTCTGTGTGTGTGTGTGTGTGTGTGTGTGTGTGCACGCGCGCACGCGCGTGTGTGTGTGCACGACGTGTGTTGAGCATTCTTTGTGAAACTTGAATGTGTGTGCTTATTATTATGCTGCTGAGGGCTCCTGTACGAAAGCCTTCTGGTTATGGTGATCTTTAATTCCCTTCAGCTTTGCTCCAGGGCACCTCGCTATTACAGAGAAAATCTGTTTTCATGGTCTTAAAATATCCTCTTCTTCAGATGACTATTATTTCGCTTCATGTAGCTTTTTTTGTAATGTTTCAATGCAAAATAATATGATTGAATATTAATAACATTAAAAAAAAAACTGTTGAAAAAGCAAACCAATCCAATTGAATTATTAACCTCCTGAAATACCTGCACATGGATCAAATAATCAAACATAAACAAAATAGACAGACCAAAGTCTTTCCAGTCTCTCCTCCAGGGGTTTCACAGCCACCAGTCTGCATAACAAAGAGAAAGAAGCGCACTCCGTAGAGCAGAGCAAACAGCACCACACCACTGTGTAATTGATTTGCCGCGGCTGTGAGGGCTCTGAGATTGCGGCGGAACAGAGAATTGCACTGCATCTCTTACTTCTTCCCGGCGCCCCTTCATACCCTCACTGCAGTTGTGCTGGCTGAGAAACCGGAGGCATTGAAAAAAAAACACTCACTTTCTCAGTTGATAACAGAGCGATAGCAGTGTCTCTCCCCGCTCTGTGTCTCTGTTGCTGGCTTCTCCCATATAGGTCAGCTCACACAGTGGGCCCAGAGCTACTACATTTGGGAGGGTTCATATGTAACATGAAGATGAAATGACTGCAGGAGACTGAAGAGAGTTCTCTTTATGTGTATGTGTGTGTGTTTGTGTGTGTGTGTGTCTTGTGATATGTGGCAATATGGCGTAATACGGTGTTAACATTCAAGTATTGATAAGCAGGATTTGTCTAGTAAGGTTCTAGCTGCGGTTTAGTGGTGTAGTTGTGACTTGTCACTTTATGATGTAACAGATTGTGAAAAAAACTTCAACTAACTTACATCTAGTCACAGTCTGAAATAACATGGACAAACAATGGGATTCAAGATTTCTGAGAATTATTATTTTTTAACTTTAATACACACCACAATTAATTTGATCTCAAAACCAGTTCAGATGGAACGACTAACTTATAAAAAATAATGAAATTACAGTATTCTCTTGCCTGCCCATTGTAGGCCATGTCTCCTACCTTAATTTGTGAAAACAAGTAATACATTTTTTTAGTAATACATCACTCAATTCATCCACATAATCCTTAGTTTCAGTCCTTAGTGTAACAAATACAAATCCCTTCTAACTGAAGGAGCTGGAGAAATCCCTGGATCTTACAGTATTCTGCACTAGTTCACCGGGTCAAAGACACAAAAGCAACCAGCCTTTCAGTAGTCAAACCCGACCAGGGTGATTCATCAACACCCTAGGCGCCCGTCTGCAGGACTAATATGGTGGTTACAGCTTACACAAAACATTTTCTGTTCCCGGTGTGACACCAATGTCACCATGTTCACTAATGTTCTCCTACGCTGCCTTGGTGCTCCAGCGTAGCCATTCATTTTCCAGGATGGATTGGTTAGAGGACCACTGCACCAATCAATGTATTCCACAGCTGGGAGGATTTAATGGGACCGGGCCACTGTGGTCCCCAGGGATTCATTACCTACCGAAACACAAGCTTACGGAGGTCACATTACTTCGACCATCCACTGATAAACGCCAGCCAGGGAAAGACCCCTAGCCCCCCCCTCCCCCAATGTGTGTGGAAGGCAGCTGATTGCTACGTTCTCCAGGGTCGCTCCAAATCTTGTAGAATTCTTCTCAATTAAACCTCCCCCACACACACAAGCATACATACACACATCCACACATCCACACAAACATACATACATACATACATACATACACACTAGGGCTGTAGTCAACCAAAGAAAATCTTGGTTGACTGAAATTCACCAACTCTACGAACGATTGATTGGAAAATGTATAGAAAGTATCTACAAATTGAAAAATGTATTATCTGCACGTTATCTCTCCATTAACCTTAATCAATTGTAGTGCACGCTCCTCTACCTGATATATATCAGGTATGTTTTTTTGGAGTAAGTCACTGGGTTTCAATCTCGGTTAGGGCAGAGCTTCTATGTAACAGGCTTGCTGTTCAGTCTGTATGGTCCACCAGTAATCACTGCGTGGTGCTTGTCCAGTAACATGGCCAGCGCCCTGCCCTACACGCACATTTGCCTAGTTAACTGAAGTTCAACTTTCCTCCCTTCCCTTCACTTCATTACGAGCCTTCGCACAGTTGCTTGCCCCACGCGATACTGCGTCCAATACAATTGGACACGTGGGAGGGAGATGTTTGGAGGTGTCACCTAACGCGAGGCTAACTTGTTGGCTGGGGTCGGCCCGTGGAGCGTGTCACACCGTGCTAGCTACGCACCGAGCAGGTTCAGATGATCCGATTAGGGGTTTTGTTCTGTGTTTTATGTTTTGTGTCCCAAGGTACCAAGTCTGATACGTTCATACTCAAAGCCTACCGGGCGTTAAACATGAAAGTTGGCAGAGCATCGCAGAAAACATGAAACAAAAACATACAATTTTTACTCTTTGTCGTCCTTTTTAACCACATGCTGCCAGACATGACATGTGGTAAATTAGTTTGTAGCCGAGTTATTGTCAGTTCAGTGAGTAGACTAGTAGTCACCCTTAAATTGAGTGACTTTAAAGTTGTGAAAATCTCCTGTCTTATTAGTCTTAAAGTCGTTGATAATTGTTGATAATTAATGTTATTTAAGAAAAATAATAAACAAACCACTCAAAAATAAAATACATCGGTCTGCATATGTCCCTCTCCTGAAAATAATGGATTAAGAATATTTTGTTTTCATGATGAAAGTACCACCAGCGATTATCCGGCCAATGAGTATTTGGTCCAACAAATGACAACAACCAACCAATCGACCAACCAACCAGAACTTAATAGCCCTAATACACACACACACACACACACACACACACACACACACACACACACACACATACACACACACACACACACACACACACACACACACACACACACACATGCAAACACACACACACACACGTACCCACAGGGAATCAATGTGGTGCTGTAATGATTAGGACATGTGACTTCACGGCTCGATCTGTCAAAAACAATTGTTGGTGTGCAGGAATGGGAATTCGATCTGCGTAACTAACCCAGTGTTTATTTCATTGTATTTGTATTTTCTCTCGCCTCCTTTACGGCATTCATCTGCAAGTCTTTGCTCGATACATTGAGCTTCAGATTATGCGTATCAGCTCTCTATACAGTAGTCCGGTGTAATTATTCAAATCAAACTATGTGCCCTGGTTTCTTGGATGAACCGCTCTCTTGTGTTTCCGCGACTATAAAGAAAACCCGAAAGTTGAAATGAATTGGTTTTGTGTTCTATCACCAGAGAATGAAATATGAATTGGAGAGCGCTCTGAACTAGAACACGTTTTGCAAATAGCAATGAAGCGTGAAGCATGTGTAGTGTGGGGGGGGGGGAGGGGGGAGGCACACACCTGAGAGTCTCGAGCTCTCATGTTTAGTAATGGCACTCCTCGACACTGCACCGGTGTTTTAATGGCGGCGCGCAGCGAGGGGATTCGCCCATGTCGACACGCGAGCGGAAGCACTTTTTCCAATTTTGACGACGTAAAGAATGCAGTCGGCGAGTCTCACAGGTCGATGGAGTGAATAATTATGCATGAACCCGTGACACAGGGAAAATGAGTTTGGAGCACAGGAAGTGTTGCCCGTGGCAGTGTCTATGTTATTAATATATTCTCATTTAGGATGAAAGGCATACGGAGTGGCGACCAGGGGAGGCATGGGGGGGGGGGGGCTACCCCTGGCGAGCCGGTGGCGCTGTGCCAGGGGGTTATGACACTCTGCAGGTTTCCCGGTGCCATCCTCGAGTGTAGATTTGGTCGGGGGTAAGAGGGACATATTGCTCGCAGTTCAGTTCAAATCACTCCAGGCAAATAATGATGGGGCCTTTCATTTTTTTGTTGTTTTTCCTTGTATTTCCAGGGAGCTTCCAAAATAGTTGGAGGGTGTTGAGTTTGGTGGGGGGCGCTTTGCTTGACCTCGTTTGGTTTTCGGGTGTGGAGCAGCTGATGCCATGTCTGTGCTGGGTTTTGGCAGCTGAGGTTTTGTTTCAAAGATGATTTCACCACTTATTATACGGATGATGAATGCTTACTGATTGGCTGAGCACAGTGCTAAGCGGGTCTACTCTTCTCAGGTTACACTCACACCTGTCAACGTCTCAGTGCTCAGAGAGCTGTCACATTCAGCACCTCGTTCGTTGTGTGTGTTCATTTGTTGACGGGTGGTTCCTGTTGGGGCTGTGCGCAAGATATTAAGGTTGGTGATCGCATTATCATTTGATGGGTATATTTAAAATGCATGCGTCTTACAATTCTTCTAGTAGTCAGCGAGTCATGCTAATCACAGTGCTTCACCCATCTCCTATTGTGTTTTTGTCACCCAACTTAGCTCATTGCGGGCCTACGCTGTGTCACCAACACTTACACACTTCCTCCTCTCGGCTTCTTCCACATGTTCTTCTGTGCCCCCCATCCCCTCCCCACACCACCGTCTCCTCTGTCAGTGTTAGTTCAAAAAGCCAAATGCTGCACACGCTCTGGAAGCTTAAATGTGCCTGACTCTCAAGTGAGCTAATTAATCTCTGTATGCAAATGTATGAGTCTGTGTATGTGTATGTTTATGTGTATGTGTATGTGTATGTGTTGGAGTATGTGTGAGTTGATCAGTAGTGTTAGTGTCTATGCATGCATATGCAAATATGGTGTACATTTATGCATGTGCTTAATTCTGCATATAAAGGGATGAAAACAGATTGACAGCTCAGGCATTTTCACACCAACAGACTCTAGATGAGGTGTAATTGGAATGCATTTACATTAAGCTTTGTGGAGAGTACCCTTCCAGTGTCATAGTATCTACACTCAAATCTTCCCCACTAACTCTCAGATGCCAGCTATCACCACACAGACCCTGGGCTGTCGCAGAACACAATTAGCAAGGGTATTATTCCCGGTCCAAACATTAAGCAGACGCAGTTACGGCATTGGTGCACGCATTGGAGCTTATCCGCGTGTCCACATTTACTGGACCAGTAAAGAGTTGTTGGGTTTTAATGTCTTCTCACAAGGTGGCCGTGGAGGGATTGTTCTTCTATGGATAATGTAGACCTCGAGGATCTCATGATGACCAGAACCTTAATAATTAAACAGATGGTGGTGAAGGAGACACCTGCTGCCATCACGGTGAAGGTTAGCAGATGTATCCGTGGCTAATAGAGACACCAGAATGTCTAAATACCCTGGGAGTAATGACTGAATGGCCTGGGGGACGAATGTAGTATTAACAGCTGCATGATCTGCATCCCCATCACGCTTGAGCTAGATAAACAAAATCCAATTAGCCTCATGCAGTAGAGAATTCATTTAGTAAAGCTTTTAGGAATTTGTTATTTTCTCCGATATGGTTTCTCTTCAATGGAAAACGAGTTTGATAAAGACAACCCAGATGCATTATAGGTAGTACTAGCTGTTTATCTTTTTGTTACACAAATGGCTCTACTTTAATGGGCCAAATGTAGCTCCCCTCACCCGGAGGTGTATGAAGCTGAATCCACAGTTCTGGCTGCAGTACGTTTGTAAACATCCGTCTCTTGTCTTCACATGACACAGATCTTGGCACACATTGATATAGAAACATCTTTGCAGAACTGCCTGCATTTCTACCCCAACGTCACAACAACCAAGTGTAAATACAGTGTTTCGATTTTCTTGGGCGCAATCATTATATTTTTGTCTGTGGCTGTCGATAACAAAACAAATCACTACACTCGTTCCCTGCTCGACCAATTCGTGATTACTTCCTCCACAAAGAGGGAGGACTCAGTGCAAGCTCTGTCATCAACCGACACAAGGACCATTTACAGGCTCTGGGTCTTCATGGGTCTTTGCATACATGCAGGATGCAGAAGTTTAATTATGCCTTTAGAGGAGAGAAAATGGTTGTTCTTGAAAAGAAACATAGCAAGAGTGCTTGGAAAAAGTCACCGCCTAATGAGAAAGTGGAAAGCCATCTCCTCGCTCTTTATTTCAGATTACAGAGCTACACTAAATGTGTGTTTGTTAATGCAAGGATATACTCAACCGTAACTGATAAGTCCTGTACTTTTTAGGAACCAGTGAATAGGAACATTGTTATGCCCACATTGTTCTGCTCACCGCACATTGTTATGCCCAATCATATTCAGGTGAAATATCTCCACTATGAAGGAGCTCTCTTTCCTTACCATTAGGATTTTGACATTTCTCAGAGAGTCTAACAAGGCCTATAAATAGTAGAATGTCAGTAATCATTAACAACCAAGCACAAAAACGGGTGACAAAGTGCAGTGAATTCAGGAATTTAAGATTGGTTTGTATTCCAAAAATATGTTTTCAAATGACGGCAACCATCAAAATGTATACAGGGGTGTGAAGGGTTTACAACTTTATATGGTTAACTCCTTTGCTTAGAGATATTTATGACGGAAGTGAGGGAAAATATTTCAAAATGCGATTTTTGATGCATAAGGTCTGTTGACTTAATCTACACTGGATGCATGGGCAGAGACAGAAACTCTTTGATTGAATCAGAAAGTCCATCACACATCTTACATTCTCACTCTCAATTTTTCATGGTGGAAACAAATTATAGCAAATTTAAAAATAAGAGATGAAGATGTACAAACTCAACCTAATGCACTGAAAATAATTACATCACACTGTCCACTGTTGGGCCAATGGAACGACGATCAGGTCTATGCCTCTTGAGAGTTTAAATAAGAGACAACATTATTACATTCATATCAAGCAGAAAATAAGTAGTGTCTGATTATTGTATAATAATTAGCGCTGTCAAAATTAGCGTGTTTATAACGTGTTAACACATTCTTCTTTTAACGTTATTAATAAGAATTGATATAATAAAAATAAATTACTGTGATTTTGAAAGGTTTTGCCCACAGAATGTCAACATTCATATCAAAATCATTTTTTGTTTTTAGTTCCACTTACTTTCCATTCAAATACCCTTGCAGTAAGTGACTGCCTGATTGCAATTGCAGTAAATGACAGCCTGTTTACAATTCCCAATGTGGTGCTCCTTGTTCTGTAAGTTTCATATTCAACCCACACTGAGTCAATAAAACTCCCTCAAGATCACTTGGTCTAGTCATTCCATTTGAGTTAACTCACCAATACTATGCCATTAACCTGATTAAAACTTCTAATCGTTGACCAGCCCTAATATATTATATATATATATATATATATATATATATGTACTTTATATATTATAATGAAACACAAATAGCTATGAACTCTGTAAGATGGAACTAAGGTTGATGGCGACAACAACATTGTTTGCAGCCAAATGTTAGAGCCTGTTGTTGTATTTAGGTTAATTATCTGCGTTGGTTGAAATGGCATTGGCAATTATCCCTCCCCTCTGTTCCTGGTGAGTACATAGACTGAAGGTGATGGACAGGCTAATTGGATGAGTGGAATGAATGGCAGACAACACGCAGGTGCGTCAGACATAAAGGCCACTAGTGGAGTCCAGCTTTATTTTTCTTCGCCGATAATTACAGTGACAATGTACCAACTGTGTTCAGGTCAGCCTTTGGCTAACACTGTGACCCAATTGAAGCTGTCTCTGACGTCTTTGTACAATTCTACCATGTGACAACGGGTTCTGATTCCGGCATGACAGAATTATGTTTCAATAAGGGATGACCGGGCTGCTTGAATCAAGTTTTACAATGTCATACATATTCATCATGGTTCCTTTGTTCACCACCAAAGAGACAGCGATTTTCCACTGCGCGGTTATTTATCATCGCTGTGCAGAACTCTGCATTGGGCACATGGCAGATTTATTGGTGTATCATTCATATGATTTCCCAATTTTATTGCTGAAGTTGTATTCTTCTCATCTACCTCTCGATCGCAACCAGAATTACATTGTTTGATTGCATTGATGCCACACATCACACTTTTCACTCAAAATTGATTTAACTGTTTTTTTTGACAGTAGGCAAGTGCAGTGGCATTTAAACGGAGGATGAGTAAGGTATAAACCAGAGTTAGAGTGCACCTCCTCTCTGCTTTGTTTACTAGCTGCAAGCTACAGTCATGCTGCATGGAAAAACCTTCACAAAATCTGCAGACAGATTCTTATTCCCCTATGTCCTTCTTTGAAGACATGAGGGTAACATACTGGCCTGAGGTACAAATAAACCACCCAGAAGATTATTTTCAAAATAGTTATTAAGAAAGTATGACACTTATAACCCTCATCAGTTTTCTTTATTACTTTGTGTATAATAGACATTTGCAAATAAATCACCTAAATTGGTGCAATTTGAAAAAGATAACTCACCAGCTCCTAAGATTGAATGTAATTTCTGACCTCGTCCTCTCTGTTATTTCTTCTCTTGCAGGAATCTTTTGGACAGGGACACATTCTCCAAATCTGACCCACGTAAGTCACCAACATGAACATTAACTGCATGATATCCATATCCGACAACACCAACATAGTTAAATAGAAAACTTTGGTGAACATTCAGGAGTGGAAGCGACGGAAAGGCGTCTCACCTCTCATTACCTCTTGGCAAGTGAGCGGGTTCCGTGAGGATGCGGTGCATTAACAGCCCTTTCATTTCACACGCATCCTCATTTTCTCTTTCAGTGAGCTTAACTGAGATTCAGTTCACCGCCACTGTTTCAAAGTGTTCTTTCAATAACCGCATTCCATTTGCACAATGATGGGACAGGTCCCTGCTTACGAGATCCACTGAAAGTACCTTAATGCATGCCGGATATAGGAAGTCAGCCTTTGAATACAAATAGGTATCTTTCGGTTAGACGCCAATCCACCATCTTGCGCCCCCCCCCCCCCCCCCCCCCCCGGGGTTATCCCCGTTAAGCCATTACCGTACATGCATCGTGGGAGCGGGCGAACACAGGAATCACTCAAAGGAATGGGCTAGGGAGTCAACCTTTTATTTTTTCTTACCTTCATTTTGGAGGTAAATAGCAACCAGGGGATAAATACCTCCCTGGAACTGATTTGTATTCTTGCGAAGGCATGGAGGCCCTCGTAGGACGTGTGACAGGTCATGTCGCCCTTGTACGCACCCTTTCCCCGACGCCATTCCCCCCCCTTCCCGACCTAACCCAAGTCACGGCAGCCGCAGGAGCCGGGCGGACCCCCCTGTTAAGGAGCTGTTGTGTTCTAATTGCGTTGCACTGTGTGACTTCCACCATAACCGGCTGTTCCTCGTTAACCCGCGGAGATCACGCCTATAGGGCTTGACACGCACCGGTATCACAACCTCTTCCACACTACGCCAGGGTGTCAAGGCATCAGGGTGTTTTGTGGGGGGAATTTATGATGAGAGGTAAACAAATACAAAGCCTTTTTATACAGTAACCATGCATTCATATTTTACAGCTGGTAACTCCATTATCATCTGTGAATATGAATATGAATACAGCTGAAAACAGGACTTCATGGGCTGTGAACTGCCCTGTATAGCCTGTCCTAGGAAAGGGTTTATCATTTAATTCTTTCCCTCTCTCTCTCTCTCTCTCTCTCTCTCTCTCTCTCTCTTTCTTTCTGTCGCTGGCTCAATCTCTATGTCTCTCTCTCAGTGGTCGTGCTGTACACCCAGGGAGTGGAGTGCAAACAGTGGAGAGAGGTAAGTCATGAGAGCCTTTTTCTCTGTTGGCTCCATCAGCAAGTCTCTCTCCTCCCCTCACCTGACCTAGAATCTGTCAGCACAACCCTCCCCCCAACCGCCCTGCATTCCCCCAACACTTTCAATCACTCACCATTGATCAACCCTATGAATATGCATGCATTGCTACCTGGCTGCCATTTATTCCACCATGTAAAACCGTCTGGGTAAGTCTTTGACATTCGCCACAACCCGAAATAACCTCAACTTCTAGGGCATCAAGAAACTTGATGATTCACACTTCAGACTATTTTTGGTAACTACCAAACCCCTGCAACCATCTACTGGATGAGAAGGACGATCCAAGGTGGTGACTCTCCTTAGCGGTGCGGCCAGGCACCGATGGGCCGATTAACATGCAGAGGAAACTTGCGCCCGGTGACCTTTTGCCTCGGCTTGTCAGCAGGGAGGCTTTCGCTCAAACAAACACACCTATGGCATAGTAATGACACCGCTGCCTCTCATTATTCGGAGCACTTGGTGTTAACTGAAAGGCGCACTGTAAAGGAGCAAAACGGACAACGGGGTTGCAAAACGGACAACGGGGTTGCAAAACGGACAACGCACTGTTTATTTTTGTATGTGTTACATCCAGCCGTCCAAAAAAAACAACCAATCCGTCGGCTCATTTAACTCCTCTCGCCTTCCTCCAGCTGTGTCCTGAAGAAGATAAGACAGGTGATCAGTGCTGGGAAACACCTGTCGTAAATGCAGCTGTCTACTAATAGGGCCATTTAGTAGACAGTGGCCCCCCCCCCCCCTACAGACAGAGCTCCCGCTCACCACATCTCCTCGTGGCTGCTTGATCTCATTCTGGGGGGCGCCCAACACATGCTAGCAGAGTGTTAGCTCAAGCAGTGTACTCGACGGGTACCTCACAGGCGGTGAAGGAGGCCATCTCTGGGGGGCTCTCCCCCTAGCAGAGACACACAACACCGTGAATGAGAAGAGAGAGGCACGGTGGTGGGGGTTGTTGCTTTCCTCTGACACACGTTATGTGTTTTGATCCTCTCCCCACCGCAGAGGAGATGTGGCTGGTCTTAGCCCGGCTCAATGTCACCACCGACTGTTATCCAATTATCCTCCACTACTGTATGTGCGAGTGTGTGTGTGTGTGTGTGTGTGTGTGTGTCTGTGTTTGTGTGTGTGTTTGAGTGTGTCAGGGGGGTTCCTATCCACTACCTTCCTATCCACTACCATTCACCCTCCTGCATGAGAACTGGGTTATTTTTCCTGCTTGGTTATTTTGAACACCCTCAGACCACACATACAAAATGTTTGCCACAAAACAAAACAGAACCCAATGCAAAGCATCATCATGTCCTGAAGGTTTGGTTCCCAAGCCTTAGTGCTCTCTTTGATCTATAGATGTTCTCCATATTATGCCAGTCAATACTGGGTACTGGTATATTGTGATGTATTGATATTATACTAGTTAGTAATCAACTGCATCATTGTCTGTTTACCAGCAGCTTGTCTATAGACTTTTTTGTCACGAATCAGCATATACAAACATTGCACAATGTGAACAATCATTGTTCAGAGATGCTCACCCCTTATAAAGTCCAGTATATATTGGTTTGTTTTGGCAAGAGAAACCACACCGTCATTCCTAACCCCCGTAAACGGACACGTCACCTGTACTACTAATTTAATATTCCTACTTACAAATTAGACCGCAATGTATCCTCGTTAATACTAATGGATGGCCAGGTCTTGCATACGGCGTATTCCCTGCAGAAGGCTTTGATCCGACAGCTCATCACGTTGCACGGCTTCACTGGCCTAGTTATTTTGCTGTGCGTGTTATAAAGTAAGCACAAGTAAGTGGCAGGGAGGGCGTGTGTGATTTCCTCGGGTGGCAATTCTTAGTTCCAGTGCTGACTCTTCTCCTTTCACCGCTCAAATGGGCCTCAGAAGGCAGTGGATATGAGTTTGGCTCTCAGCCACCAAGGGGCTCAAGACCCCCGATTCCCAGCTCTACCCCTCCTACCTGCCAAAGGAAAATGTGGAGTTACAGTAGCTTCCGAACAAAGGACACTGTGATGAACGGGGGAAGCATAGCGTCCCACAACTTGGACTTAATTTAAGATTAGGCCCTGGTTTTATGTCTCCATAAAACCCTCCACGCCCACATTTTGTCATATGTACCTGTGTGAAGGCATTTTTAACACCTGCGCATTAACCTGTCTCTAGCCATTATTCAAGAATGTGTGTGATCTTCTGTGTGGGTTTATGTGTGTTTGTGTGTGTGCGTGTGTGCGTGTGTGTGTGTGTGTGTGTGTGTGTGCCTCTTGCATGGATCTGATGCTGCCATAATCCCGTTGTTCCGCCTCCTCATTAAGCCTTAACTCCAATATTATTTATTCACTGTGTCAGTTTTCTGTACCACTTTCTACTTGGTATCATTTATTTATGCAGCTCAAAGTCAGCCCTCCTACCATGAATTATTCATAATCTGGACACATTGAGTATGTGCTTGTGCGTGCCTGTGTGTTTGTGTGTGTGTGTGTGTGTATGTGTGTATGTGCTTGTGTCTGATTGTGAGTGTGTCTGATTATGTGTGTGTCTGATTGTGTCTGTTGTGTGTGGGCATTCACTGTGCATGTGCGTGTGTGCGTGCGTGTGTGTGTGTGTGTGTGTGTGTGAGTCAATGTGTGTCCGGGTTGGGGGGCGGGTCCACACCATTTCCCTATTGATTTAGTCTCTCCGCACATCACATCTTCCCAAGGTCTCGGCCCGTGACAGCACAGGCACTGTTCTCCCCCTGCCC
>JAOPUD010000001.1:21324194-21334710 GCA_027122715.1 Trisopterus minutus
CCTCGGTCTGACTGAGCCTTGGAACAGCGGCGTTCTTGTAAAGCAGAGACCCTGGGTCGAACCTCACCCTTGCCTCTGAAGGTCCATTAGAATAGGGAACGGCGCGTTGCGCACATCAATACACACAGTGCCACTCGACCCACTTGGCTCGTTTCTTTCAAAAGCGATGTTGTGTGTTGTGTGTTTTTTTTTTTTCTAGCTGCTCCAATTTTCGATCGCGTGCTTTGATTGTCCTCGGCCCCCGCTCCAGAGCCGCGGTGCATAAAGGCGTCTGCTAAATGACTGCATGAATGTAAATGTGAAGAATGATCATTGTTTTGTTGTTACAGAAAGGAATTCCATTAAAGTGTCGATTCGATTCGGGGAATGGAGAGCAGCAGGAGCTGTTTGGTCTGTCGCTGCCGGGCTTGGGTGTCGTACCTTGGAAGTGAAAGGTTTGTATTCAGAAGAGCCCGGTTTTGGCTGGTCTCCCTGGTCTCTCCCTGGTCTCTCCATTCCTGGAGACAGGAAACTTTATAAAGGGAAATAATGTTCCTCGAAGCCGCGAGATATCTGTCCAACGTTTGTTGTTCTACGGCTGCTGTGTGTCCCCCGTCAACGCGTTCACCTCGTTAGCTAGCACCACGTGTTCAAACCCCCAACCCTCTGACGGTGTGTCCGACCCGACAACCATTTGGGGCGACGCGCATTCTCTTCAAGTGAATACACTTAAGCTATCCCAGCATAGCGTTCTAATCTCCCCGATATTCCCTGCTGCTGGCAAATGAAAAGTCAATGTCCTGACCGCCTCCTACAGCCCGCGCCGGCTAATGCTAAACGGTGATCCTGAAGGTCAGCCCGGTAACGACCCGGCAACCGCGCCGTTATTGCATTCCTGCCAAAACTGCAGCATTAGCATTGCTGCACAAAAAGATAGCACCTGGGCTCGGATTGGCCGAGTGGTGGAAGCGCACGCACGTGCGCCGCTAACAAGCGAAATAGCGACTGGGCTCTGGCTCCTGTTATGGGCCGGCCACACCATCACCATTAGCCCTGGGCTAATGGAGTGGGCTGATATCCCTTTTCTGCGGCGCACATTGACTCGCTGGGCTAAGGCGCAGGGAGTGTGGCTGGTGGGGAGTGATGATTGTAAGGAGAACTCTGTGTATTGAAACAGACAGAGCTTCCATTAGTCACAGCATTTTCCAACCTTTGGGGTCGGATCCTCAATTGGGGTCGCCTGAAATGCGTTCGGACTCACGGGAGATTGCTGGCTCATGAGCTGTAGATATTTCACACTAGATTTTTTTGTTTGAATATCTTGAAGGGTAGCGATCCCATCTATGTGAACAGACTAATGATTCGCAGCCATGGGTGGAACTACTATTATTTCACTGGTCTTATATAGATAGATAGATATTAGGGATTTCCTCATTTTAAATCAAACCATAGAATAATGTGTGAAGTTGAATGGTCAGAGCTCCAACCTGGATGAATGCGGTGGTTCACTTTCTGTCACTTCGAATTAGTTTTGTGTAATGGTGTTGCTGGAGACAGGGATCTACTGGAGCGTATCGGTGAACACAAGCTCCGCCGGCCCTAGGAAACGGTGAGGAACTATCTGGAAAGGTTTCATATCAACACCGTGTAGACCGGCCACTTCAGAAATACACTTTTTAAAATCCCCCTCCGAAAGTTTGATGAGTTTCTCTTTTTGGTTAGAATATCTCTCTGGAATATCTCCGTGGCGAAACAAGGAAACAAGATTTTAACGAGTTTGGTTTCCGGGCCTTGGCTCCGCACTGTCTCCCGCCAGAAGTCCCGCGATACAGATTATATCCCAGATTATTAATCTTCTGGCGTAAGAACGTTTGGGAATTACTGCAGCGGTGACGTCTTGCAATGTTATCAAAGCTATAATATGGCCTTCGTATGCTAAAATGATGAGTTTAAATTTGTAATAATGTTAACAGCAATGAAGAGGCTAAGTGGTCGTTCCAGAATCCTTGTGCTCATCCTAACCTCTCCAGTAAATCAGGTGTGATCGTCAGCCAACAAACTGTACATACGTTCTGGACTGAGTCAAGTGTTGGCCTACAAATGCACATTAAAATGATTGCATTTTGAACCCGGTGGGCTTGCGTTGGCCTACCATTAGGGTCTCACTCATCTAGCGCACACCCTGACTGTTACCGGCCACAGTGAATCCAAATGTGCAGAAAAAAAAAATTTGATTGAAAATATACGGCACAAAAAGATTTAAATACTGTGCTGGTACAGGTGCTCTCTAGGCCACGCGTTGAATCAATGACATCAGCAGATCAGCAGTAGCGTACCTTTGCATTAAAGCATTATCTGTGCTGCCCGCTGGCTGGGTCTGTTGAAAGGATATAATGGACTTCTGGAATTGCACGTTTGAGTGTTGGGTGTATTTGTACGTAGCCCACATATCGATAGATTACTTCCGGGCTTTTTAACGCAAAACTAATTAAAAAGTGCTGATGGAGCGTTCTGCCAACCTAGGCCCATGGGAGCTGATAAAGGACAGATAGCTTATGATATATATTTATTTCAATGCGTGTCTATATTATCTGCACTGCTGCCATTCAACAATTACCTGTTCAGAGGCTATGAAAGGGGTCTCCTTTCCTACAGATTCACATAGATAGGATCCCTTTTTCCTTTTTTAGTGCAATTATTTCTCATCCACGGATCATCATAGAGTTGTACAGAATCCCTAAACTAGAAGTGATGCTTGCATTTCCAAGAAGACTCGCCTTTTTACCCATCATCCCAACGTTACAGCTCGACCCACTGACTGCTCTTCCTTGTGGACAAGTTGGGAGGATCTGCAGACTCGCGGTTGCCCAGCGCCAATGTTTTGGGAAACAATTTGACAGTCAAATTAATCACAAGGGCAGATTCTGCTGACTTAAGCATGCGTGACGCCTCTGTGACATTTCAATGTGTTTCGGGACAACAACGAAAGTCTATCTGGTGACTAGGCCGACATCTACCGTTGGCTAAAAATACCATCTCCTCAACTTGTTGTTCCGTTTGTCCTGTGTGATGTGAATGGTGCATGTCGGCGGTAACAAACCCACGGGATTGCCTTAGTTTGTCTATTTTAAATGAGGATATACACGTATCGAAGGAGGTGATGGAAACAGCCGGCGTCAAGTTAAGAACCTGGGCCAGTCTTGCACCTCCCCCTAGGGGTCACTTTGAGAACAGGATGGATTTGTCTCCAGCACAGCCAGGGGCTGTGGGGAAGGTCACTTCATTAATCAACGCTAAATACCACTGTCTTCTCGCCTTTCCTGCCTCACCGCCAACCACCCACAGATAGCAGCACTGATTGATCCTAATAATTAATTCTGCTAAGTAGAGGGTGAGGGAGAGAGAGAGAGGGAGAGAATCGGATAGGGAGAAAGAGAGTGGGAGAGGGATGGAGAAAAAGAGACACGGAGAGAGGGAGCGAGAGGAAAAGAGAGAGAGAGAGAGAGAGAGAGAGAGAGAGAGAGAGAGAGAGAGAGAGAGAGTAGTAGAAAGGGGGGGGGGAGAGAGAGGGAGGGAGAGAGAGGTGCGGGTGTGTAAAGCATTTAGTGAGGCACCTTTAATTACTATGTAAAGACTCATTAGGTTAATGCCATTCTGGCCCCCCCGGTGGCCCTGGGACCGATAGATGCCTTCCTCTGTGCAGGGCCTCCTGGTGGGAGGAGCGGTGCTCCGTGGCGGGGGCCGGGGGCCGCGGGGTCTGCACTGTCAGGCCACCGTTTAGAAGAGGTCTGCTGTGGGTCACCCGGGGTCCGGGCAGTCGCTCGGAGCCGCAGGTGGATTGTTGTTGTGATACTCATCTGTTGTGCGCACATTAGGGCCGACGCACTTTATTCCACACCAAGTAGGGCTCTTCATCCTCCGTTCAGGCCTTTACGCTTCAATACAATTACAATATGAAAACTCTATGTAGGCCTACTGTGTGTATGGTATCGTTTTATTTTATCGCAAAAACGATACACGACAATGACACATTACGGTACACTAATCCAGATATAATGACTGAGGTAATAAAAACATGTGGTCAGAGCGCCCCCTAGTGCAGGAAGCCCCGAGCTGCACCCAGTGTGGTGGGACGTGACGGTCATGGAGGACAAGCCCAACGAAACGATTGGACTCTTGTTATTTTTTAAAGGCAACCCTCTTATAGATTAAAGACCTCATGCAAGAGGACACACGGGCGCGTCAGAATGGATGCTTGTTGTGGCCACGTTTCTGTAATTATTGGGGAAAATAAAAGTAATAATCATAGTAGCAGAGCTTAAACCAGGGAAAAACTAAAATATATTGTCCAGTAGAATAGGAGAGGATTATTTGCGCTGTACTTTTTAACACAGTTAAATTTAAATCAGATATCATCTGTCGGTAGATGACCGCATAACTCGCTCATCGGGGTGTTGGCGCCCCCCTGTGGACAGACACGGTCACCGTCGTCTGTCGTCAAGTGATGACGTTCACAAAGTCAACCCTGTTGCTTAATGAATGATCTTGTAATGTTTAGATAGCGAGAAGCTCTAAAGATACAGAATGTTTTACATTGAGACACCTTCAATCATGAATCATCAATCAAGTGGATTAAATAGGCCTCGAGACAGATATAAGTAGACATGATACAAAAGCAAAGCCAACGTTGTGTAGGTGTGGGTGTGTGAGCGTGCCTGCCTGTATGTGTGTGCATGTGCGTGTGTAAGTACGTGCGTGTGTGTGTGTGTGTGCGTATCTGTCTGTGTGTGTGAGTTCAATTCCCACATACATAAATGTTTCTGTTTTAAACTATAAAACGTGTAATGGGCTGATCACACTCACACCCGTGGGGGTAAAACAGTTACCCTCTAGGTATCTGAGTACAGACCTATTGCCTCCGTCCTCCTCCACCCCGGGATGTCAGCCTCATCAGGTGTTAAAGATTTAGTTATCACATTTACTAACTACTAACTGTATTTTTTGGTTGTTGTATCTCTCCCCAGATTTCTGGACAAGAAAAGTCTTTTAACTGCCTGCCAATGGTCATACGGCCGCCAACGCTGATTTGTGGCCCACGTATTAAGAATCACAGATTCTCAATACTGGTTGAACTGGTTGAACCTCGTACAAACTGGACCAGCGTGTTCTTATGATTCCTGTTCACATTATGTTCAGTTTCTGTCACTTGTAATATTGGCAGGTGTCCTTGGGATGAGTACAGAGTAGGGATTGAGTGTTGCCCAGCATGTCCTGCTGGTGAGAGTCTAATATATGAACTGTTGTCAAGGTGTCGGAAAATATACGTTAACATTTGGAGCATTTCGAAGACGCTTTTATCCAAAGCGACCATATGCAACATACACAACATGTGCTGACTCTGCGTGGTCAACAAATGCAGCACATACTGCATATGAATCTACAATATATGCTCTCTGAGAACACATGCTGTCTACGGGTGTACAACATAAAATAGAATATATACTGTCTACAAATGAACAAAATGTATTACATAAACTGTCTATGAATCTACAACATATCCAAAATGTTCTTTCCAACAGGAAAGAGGGTTGGCACGGACAACACAGAGCGAACAATTACACGTTGCACAATTTGAGATTAGGGTACTTCCAAGAAGAGTTTAATGAACAGAAGCAATGCTCCTCCTGTACACAAAGTGTGACGCAGGTACGTCTGTTATTTAATGGAAACACCCCCCATGCACCCCCTGTATGTTGTGTTGATGAGAATGTTGTGTTGTGTTTATATCAGAGAAGTTGTGTTGTTCATGTTGATATCAGAAGTTGTGTTGTTCATGTGTATATCAGAGGTTGTGTTGTTCATGTGTATATCAGAAGTTGTGTTCCTCTGTAACTGTTGTGATTGACAGGTCTCGGTCTGAAGGTGAAGAGGTTGTGTTCACCAACATCAGACGCTCTGTGTGAGCCCCTGGATGGATTCTTCTGCAGTGACTCTAACGGAGGAGGATGTAGGGCCGCTCAGAGACACAGGGTTTGCAGTCCTGGTCAACACATCGGTCAGAGAGGTTGGTGTTCAGATATATACTGTGCTTCAACATGCTACAGACCATATCTGAGAGCGGTCATGTTTTAATAAATCATGAATATTCCTACAGGAACAGCAGATGAAGACTCAGAGGGCCTTCATTGTACTGAAGGAACATTCTCAAATGGCACATCGTCATGCCAACCCCACACAAAGTAACTGGAGTTAATTAAACATCTGCAATCTGTACATGCAGTGTATAGATTATAATGTGTTATAATGTGGAGAACATGATCCACACAAAGGACTAGTGGCAGGAGTAATACCAGGAGTCACACTGGTAATGGCTTTAATAATCATTATTCTGAGGAAGAAAAAAGGTAAGTGTTACATTAAACTAACATGTATTATCATTACATTAAACGAATTAAGTGCAATGAATGAATACAACGTGCGTCACAGTTTTGTCCACTTTGTCAAATGGGAATTACAAAGTCAAGCCTAATGCCCAAAAAATGAAACCAAACTCAGATATGGTGTGGGACATGTGAGGCCATCTCAAACTGTTGTGGAAGACGAAGTTTATTTTTACATTCAATAGTCAAATATTTCTTATATTTCAAATGGTTGGCATCAAGTCAGGAAATAACCGTTCATGTGATCAAAGTTGTTGAGGGATGCAGAAGAAAACAAATGCGCAACAGTTGAACTGGTTTATCCACCAGGTGGACACCCCCTCTTGCGATGTCACGACAGTAAGTCGCAGGGCTGATTTTGAGACGGCTTGTATAGGCCTAATGGCTAATCACCCCCTGGGGGCAAAACAGGGTCCTTTAGGCATGAGGTATATCGTGGTTCTCAATAAACCACGACAGTATACGGCTAAAGAGAGAAGTTCTCTGTCATGCATTAGAATTATTATTCCGCCGTGAGAGTGTGACTCTGCTAACATATTTCTTCCTTGCCTTCTTCCCACGGAAATCTCGGCGAATAAGAACATTAAAACCCGACCCGATGAGAAGGCGTCCAGCGCGTCGACAGCTCATGAATATTCATCAGACCTGTCTTAAGGAGCGGCCGGGAGACGATCGAGGGTCAGCCGGAGACGAGTTATGACGATCTCAATCAAAGGTAAGGTCATCTAAACGCTCTGTAAGTCATATCTGATATTATCTGACATTATGGTATAAGTTAAGTGGGTATAGGCTATATACAACCATGAAATGTATAGGCTAAATAACGACTAACTTTGTAACTTTCACTTTGACTCGGTTTCACTTTCACTTTGCCGTAACAACTTGTAGTTTCGTCCCAGTCGCTTTTCCTTTTAAAACCGGAGAAACAAAAAGCGAAAATAAATTAATGTTAAACCTTGCGGTCACCAGGCGGCTGACCAGCCCGTCGGACCGAGCTCGTCAGCCGCCTGGAGGGACGGGGGTTTGAGCTCCAGGGTGGGACGAGTAGGCCCTGAATCCCACATTCAACTTCTGTCATGTATTTAATCGCATCGAAACAATAAGCTGTCGGCTGGCTTGACCGCAGTAAACAATAAGCAATGGATCACAGTGTACTTGTCGGCTTCAGTAGGCTACTTTCACGAGATGCTGAGCTGATTTGCTTTTTCTGTTTCGCTGGCTTCAATTTGAAACACTTTTGACTTGCTTTTTGTTTGTCCGATTATAATAGTGAAGTAAGGTAGGCCTACACGGATGAACTAGTCTTTAATGCCCGTGCAGCCATCTTCCAGGAAAGTTAGTGGCGTAAAAAACAACAACAATCCATGGGGAACCCAACTGCGTTCTGATGTTTTCAAACTCAGTTGTTCAAGTGTTACAGAAACAAGTTACCACATCTCACTACTGTATTTTCTTCTATCTCTCCCCAGATATTTCGGAAGTTCAAGAAGAAACCTGTAACTGGGGGGCCATATATTTAGAAATAACGCGTGATAATTTTATTATTATTTAGCCGTGATAGATAAACAAGTCTGGCAATGACACACAGCCACACAACTGCTGTCAAATTTCGTTGTCCCCCGGATGAATACAGTCTGGGATTTGAATGTTGCCCTTCATGCCGTCCTGGTAAGAACCACATTTCTGAATAATTATATGGGTTTAAAGATATAATCAGATTGAAGAAATTAAAATTCAACATTATCTTTTAAACAGGATGGCGTGTTGTAAAGGACTGCAAAGAGAGACGCATTACACAGTGCGCAAAGTGCCCCGATGGTACTTTCCAAGCAGGCTATAATGAAAAGAAGCAATGCTCTAACTGTACAGAGTGTGAACCAGGTACGTCTGGTATTTAATGGAAATGCCCCCCATGCACCACCCGGATGTTGTGTTGATGATAACGTTGTGTTGTCCATGTTTATATCAGAAGTTGTGTTGTCCATGTTTATATCAGAAGTTGTGTTGTTCATGTTGTCATCAGAAGTTGTGTTGTTCATGTTGTTATCAGAAGTTGTGTTGTCCATGTTTATATCAGAAGTTGTGTTGTCCATGTTTATATCAGAAGTTGTGTTGTCCATGTTTATATCAGAAGTTGTGTTGTTCATGTGTATATCAGAAGTTGTATTCCTCTGTAACTGTTGTGATTGACAGGTCTCGGTCTGAAGGTGAAGAGGTGGTGTTCACCAACATCAGACGCTCTGTGTGAGACCCTGGATGGATTCTTCTGCAGTGACTCTAACGGAGGAGGATGTAGGGCCGCTCAGAGACACAGGGTTTGCAGTCCTGGTCACTACATCGGTCAGAGAGGTCTGTGTTCTATATATACTGCACATCAACATTAATTATAGCTGTAAAAAAAAAAATATGTATAAATACTTTTTTTGCAACATTTTCTGTCACAAATGTTCACACCAAATCTGAGAACGATCTTGGTTCAATAAAACATGTATATTCCTACAGGAACAGCAGATAGAGACACAGAGTGCCTCCGATGTACTAATGGTACTTTCTCAAACGGCACATCCTCATGCCAAAACCACACAATGTAAGTGGAGTTAACTTATTAATCACGATTAATCAAAGCATCATCATTGGATTTGGCACACCTTTTTTTTGGTCAATTGACAGCTCACTCTTTATATGAACACTACATTACACTCCATTAATGGTGAGTTTTAGGCCTGGGAAATGTATCATATGTATATTGGTATGTTTTTTATTTGATAGTCCATGAATACGTACAGCAGTCATTATGTTTATAGTTTACTTCTCTATTAATCATACAGTTATCAACAATTATCTATTAATGGCATAATTACATATTTCAAAAGTATCATTAATTCTTGACAATATATATTATTGACTATTTTAGTCATTTTCTCCTCAGCAGTGTTTAGTGAATTCAGTCACAGGTAGATACTGTTCATTAGGAGCAGGGCTTCTAGCTCAAGAACCTACCTGAAGGCCTACAGGAAGGTTGTGGTTATTGGGGATCAAACCCAGTACAGTAACACCCAGTCTACTGTCCTGATATGCATGAAACACCCTGAAACTAAACCTGTTGTCTGGTCCTTCTCCTTTCAGATGTGAATCTGTGGGACTGGAACTGATTAAACCAGGAAATGATTCAACTGATTCTGAATGTGGAAAACATGTTTCACACACAGGACTAGTGGTAGGAGTAGTAATAGCAGGATTCATACTGGTAGTGGCAGTGGCTTTAATAATCAGAGCCATTATTCTGAGAAACAAAAAAAAGAAACAAAAGGGAAACAAACATGAAAGAAACAAAAAAAGAGAGGTAAGTGTTACTTAAACAAACATGTATCACGGTTACACATACACTAAACTTAAACTTAAAATGTATACTTGAAAGATCAATTGAGGGGTTGCCCTCATTTGCGTGATGTTGAGTTGAGAATAATAGTGACTGCTGTCCTGACATGTTGCTGTATTATTTATCTCTATATAGAATGGCTGTATAGAAGACGGAAAAGGGTAAGTGTTATCACTGGTTTGGTACAGAGCACAATAATATGTGTGACCCTAGCTGGCAGTGGTGGAGTTATTTGATGATGACTTTGTAGTGAACCCAATGTTGATATTTTATTTGCATTTTTATTTTATAGAAAGAGGGAACATCAGAGACAGTCTTTTGAACTTGGTAAGTTCTTATTCAAAATGTTTCACTTTGTAAATGAGTAACAGAATCATTTATTCACACCAAGTCAAATGATACCGGTGTGATTCAAAACATTTCATGTAATTTTACCAGAGAGTCAGAGCCTACCTAGCAGAGGGACCAGAGTGGCAGACCTACTGAACAACATCATCTAGACATTAGATTATAGAATGGAGCTATCCATTAGAGAAAAGACGGCTGTACGTCCATATGTGAAAGCAGCTCATGTGTATAAAGCTGCTTTCACATAGGGACATACAGCCGTCTATTCTCCATCTATTCTACGGACGTGCTGTATATGTGAATGACATATCCTGACGTTGGACCTCCTGAAAAAATACTACCCCCGAGGTAGTATTTTCTCCGGCGGAAA
>JAOPUD010000001.1:22166056-22176174 GCA_027122715.1 Trisopterus minutus
AATTACGTCAAACAGCTTCAGATGCGCCCCTGACCGTAAGTCCCCGTTCTCCCTCTACGAAACCACTGATGAGCCACTGGTGCGGCTGAGCCACACCCCCAGTGCTTAGCGCACCAGCCGTGTGGTAGGAACACACTGATTTATTTCTTCACTTTTACCATTTACCATTTTTTTTCTCTGAATAAAATGCATGACTGGTGTGAGAACAAAAGCGCCCAAATGTGTTGAAAGCAGCCCAAATTGTATATGCCCGCCGAAGGCGTTTTCCGCCCGCCGGAGCCAGTCAAAAGAAGCCCAATTGGGCGGGCACCCGCCCAATCTGGCAACACTGGCCAGGTGGTCTTAAGACTGTTCTTCATCTGGAAGATGGTGTTGGTAATGACCAGCAGGTGCTCTGCACAGAGGGAGAGGAGTCTGAGCCCGTTGTGGTTCATTTTCCCTACTCCATGCTGGCCAATGACTTCACGCCATACCAGGTGTTCTGTGCCCACTCTGGCATTGAGATCTCCCCTGAGTATGAGCCTGTCCGTAGCGGGGGTTTTCTGTATTATGGCATCAAGAGCTCTATAGAAATCCTCTTTGATGTTATGCTTGGCATCAAGAGTTGGTGCATATGCACTGATGAGGGTGGCAAAGCGTTCCTTTGCCAGGGGAATGCGCCATGTCATCGTCGTTCATTGATGCCAATGGGGGATTCCGGAATGCGCTGCAGCAGATTAGACTTCACAGCAAAGCCAACTCCATGATTACGGCAAGTGCCTTCGGGGACCCCCTTTCAGAAGAAGGTGTACCCAGCACCAACCTCTGACAGGGAGTCCTCTCCATGTAGTCTTGTCTCGCTGAGAGCTGCAATGTCAATTTTGTATCTTGCAAGCTCCAGGGCCACCAGTGCTGTCCTGCGGTGGGGCCTGTCAGGAGTTCCAGCCAGGTCCAGCAGTGTGCGAACATAAATGAAGCAATGCTTAACTTATTCTTAAATTTAATTTTTCGACCGCGAGAGGGGGTGCTCCAATGGTTGCGGCTTACCGTCCGGAGTATAGGGAGCAGACAAATTTTGGACCACCTTTTCTAGGTCCTTCCCCATCTCAGGGGTGAGCAGTGTGGGGCTGCTCAGTCGCAATGGAAGCTGCCGAAAAGACGTGCTGCTCCATCCCACGGTCTTAACGACCATCACTCCATTGCCGCCTGTGTGCATGGTTTAGCTAGATACTCCCAGCCACATCCTTGACCTGTACCCACCACCATTCCACAGCACCACAGGACTTTCTTTTTGGGGGGGGGGGCGGAGCAAGAAGAATGCGCATAAGTGAGGATTAAGGTGAGGGTGTGGGTGTGCAGACCTCACTCCCACCATCTTCACTCCTACCAGATGGACCTCCAGTGGACCTCCAGTGGCATGAGGAGTTGCAGGGGGCTGCCGGTGGACCGGTCAGTTGGACTCCGCCTGTACCTGTCCCCAGGTGCAGGTTTGTTTTCGGGGTTTGCTCCCCTAGCCACTGTACCCTCCCAAATTAACCCACGTGGCTATGGGGTTGCCTTCTTCCGCCTTCCCAGCCGTTGTGGTGGTTCTCACACCGACCATCTTCCGCCTGCTCCGCCGTTGGGGTCTTCGCTATTTACCCAAGCTGGGGCTATTTACCCATAGCTGGGACAGCGGTTGACGAGCAACAGGGCATTTCCATTCACCGATGAGCCTGCATGCCACGTCTCTGGGGCCCACTGCTGCTCCGAGATCCCGCACAACTTAGCCTGGGACCGCAAGGACCAGTTACCATGTGTGCCATGGGGGGCGTGTACGAGGTCTAGGCAGTGGAGAGGCTCTCTACCGGCTGAGGAGACTTACGCGATCGGCTCCTCTTTTCACCCCTGATAACAAAGGGCTATCCGGTGGCTGTATCAAGATCACCAGTATTTCTACCCCGGCTTTCCAACCATTCCAGATCGTCATTTGTACTTACCTGTTGAGTAGCTTCCTGACTTTTCCTGCCTAAATTCCTAGTGTTCTAGTTAATCATGTCCTAGTCTTCGTATTCCTAAATTCCTCTGTCTTTCTACCAGTCATCACCGTCACTACCTTACCTCAACCCTGCTCCACTGCCGGACTAACCCTCATCACGGAATCGTCGGATATGGCTGTCGGCTCGGCCGCCATCCCACTCATCCGCTCCTCTGGTTGGTCCACCCGGTGGGATTCAGGATTAGCCCAACGGGTGCAACCACCAGCCCCATTCGTGAATCACCGTGGACTAATAAACTGTTCAACTCTTCCCACTCTTGTCTGGAGTCATTTGTGCCGTGCGTTTGGGTCCACCCCGTCTTGAGCCGTAACAAGTAACTGGTTTCTCTAGGGTTATTTTCTGGTCTTTCTGGGGTTAGTTCCGGGTGTTTTGGAGGTTAGTTGGAGTTAGGTGTGTATCAGTGAACCAGGGGGCAGTTACTGGATCAGTAACTGGTGTTTCAGGGGTTTTGTGGGGGGTTAAGTTACTGAGGATGTTAGTTGACGGTGTAAACAGGGTTATTTACTTACTCATTAAGTGATTTTTCTAGGGTTCAGGGTATGCCCGTGTCATGCAGGTGATCCCGGGCCAGCTCGAACATGCGGAGGTGCATGTTGGTGATGGGGTTGAAGGATCCGCAGGCGACCAGGACCACGTCCATCTCACACTGCGGTGGGCCTTCACCTACAAACTGCAGAGGCGAACACAGAGCTGAAGACCACCGCGTCCCCTCAGGGACGAAGCATCTGCGACCCCTTTTACTAACGGGACGTTTGAGAAAGGCTCGTTTATAAAAGGACAAATGGAGCAAATGCAGGCGTTCATACAACCCCAATTACATCGACATGACGTGGACATTACATTGACATAACATTGACATAACATTGACATTGCATTGACTGAATAGACAGTGAAACACATTTTTCGACATTAATAAAAGGACCTTTTTCCCCCACTTACGTCAGGTGATTGGTGTAAGGTTTGAGGTAATGCTTCAAACCACAACTAAAGCACAGTGACGCGTGGGATGGAGGATCCTGGTTCAGCTTTCTCTCCCGAAATGTACTTCCCCGAAGCGCCGTCGGGGGCGGGACTTTACGATATTGAAGACATCTGATTGGTCGACAGACCAGGATGTGGAAAGCTGCACCCACAGCTGGCGAGGTGCGTTCAGGACCACTACCGTCCGATCGTCTTACAGACTGTGGCGTTTCGTCAGGAAAGGTTTGCAATATTTATATTTTTTACGTTTGTTTTAATTGTGGTATGAACAGCAGTTATCCATTAAGACAACTTGCCGGCATAGCTTTTGATTCAGGCCACCAGGAGAAGCGGTCTGGTCCGGGAGCCTCCTGTTGACAGAGCAGTCAGATGATGATGTGTTGATGGAAGTTAGCATGCTAGCTCAAGGCTGTGTGTTATGTTATTTTTATCATTACATTATATTATATTATATTAGATCATTAGGTAAAAGGATCCTGGTTGTCCCGTTGATGGTGTTCCCACTACCCCTCGGATGTTAGGGTTAGGGTTAGCTGTTCGTCTGGAACTATCTACACGGGCTGTGAATGTTAGGTTGAGTCAGTCGCTGGGATATTATCAGTAGTGAATCGCCTTTATGTTGCTGAGTGTCGCTTAACAATTCGTTGTGTAACGTTAGTAACATTATTATTTACTACCCTTTGTCCAGACCTGTCCTCCAGACCAGACAACATCATGGCTTCTCGGGGGAAATCCGAAACTGGAAAACTGAGGCAGAACATGGAAGAGCAGCTGGACAGACTGATGCAACAGCTGCAGGACCTGGAGGAATGCAGGTGCTCATTAAATAACCTTCATGCGACCACAGTGGTGGATCACCTTGTGGTGTGGTTTAGTGAGGATTCATTATGAAACCGTCTGTGCAACGCTCTCCCATCGTCATCCAATAACCACCAACGATCCCCTGGGGTGTTGGTCTGACAGAGAGGACCTGGAGGAGGAGGAGTACGAGGAGACCAAGAAGGAGACCCTGGAGCAGTTGAGCGAATTCAACGACTCCTTGAAGAAGATCATGACCGGGGACATGACCCTGGTGGACGAACTCAGCGGGATGCAGCTGGTAGGAGCGGCCCGTGGTCACGATGGTGTAACCCCGATACGTTATGAAGGCATCTAATGCGCAGATCATGGGGCCCTCCATCTATTCACAGGCGATTCAGGCAGCCATCAGCCAAGCCTTTAAAACCCCAGAGGTCATCCGACTGTTCGCCAAGAAGCAGCCGGGGCAACTCAGGACGCGGCTAGCAGAGGTGGGAGCTTTTTGTTTTTCTCTTTCCTAGTCTTTTAACTTGTTTAACTTGTTTGTTTTATGTTAGGATATATGGTATCTCTTCTCTTCTGTTGGGAACTCATAATGCTACTGGGATACTAGAATTTCCCTCTGGATCAATAAGAAATGTCTCAAATCTAGGTAGACCGTCCAATATTTTTCTGCAGGTTCTGTGATGGTCGTGTGTTTGCCGACTGGTGTCCTCTGTTCCCCAGATGGACCGAGATGTGATGGTGGGCAAGCTGTCGAGGGACGTGTACGTGCAGCAGAAAGTCGAAATCCTCACGGCCTTGAGAAAACTGGGCGAGAAGGTCTGGCTGCTCTGAGTTCCTCCGCATCCTCTAGAATCAGTTGATGATTCAGTGACTGGTGGTTGTGACTCATGAACTATTCCAGCTCCATTTGTTTGTTTATATATATATGTATGTATGTATGTATGTATGTATGTATGTATGTATGTATGTGTGTGTGCGTGTTTATATGGTATTTGGTGGATGACTTGTTCACAAAGCATCTTACCAAGATTATACACATTCTTAGCATGGCTGGTCCCGGGGGGAATTAAACCCCCAACACTGGCAGTATTATTGCCATGCTCTACCAGTTGAGCTGGGCAGGATCACAGTTTGAGTCTAAATAGAGACTATAGTCATAATAATACGTAGACATTAAATGCAGCTTTATCATTTGTATTGATTTTGTTTGTTATGTACATTTATTTTGCAGCTCACTTCCGAGGACGAGAGCTTTCTAACGGAGAACGCCACCGCAAGCCTGAGTCAGTTTGAGAGAGTCACTGCAGATCTGGGTGAGCAAAAATACGGTTCACTATTCATAAATACATAATGGCTTCATAAACCACAACAGCAACTCCTGCTCTCCTGTCAAATGCACTTTATTTACCCTTTTTCTATTTCAGGGTCGGAAGATAAAATCATGGCTCTGGCCAGCTGCGGTGTGAAGACGAAGACGTGAGAACACGACACTATCCACACAGATTCACCCTTTCTTTGCTTCCATTGAAGGAGAAAAGTGCCAGATTAGTATTTTACAGCACTGAGGTTTTATTCGTCCATCGTACTTTTTAACAGTATCGTTCACAAACCGTTCCTGGATTCATTAGTGGAGATGATTGTAACATTGCTCTGACACATATTTTGGAAGATGGAGGATTTGTTTAGCGTGTTTTTTATGTACTTTTATTTCTTGACAGATTGTCTGTCTTTTTTATATTGAAGGTGGTCTCATAATTTGTACAAATGAACCACTATTATTATCCATCCTTTACCATGCAAGTTCGATCATACATTGATGGAGGGGGTTTCATTAAACCCTTGTATTTTACACTGCTTGGCTTTTAATTTTATTAAGGTGTTAAACCTTTTTATCTGAACCTAATTTTAACATTGACTTTTAATCTATCGGTTTGGATAGTGAACTGCTTGGTACGACCATTTATTTAATCAGTATTTATGGTTTTATTTTGCGGTATATTTTAGAAACAACCAGTCGTTGGTTTTACAGGCGATGCAGATGCCAATATTTTGTGCCAATATTCTCTATTTTTGATTGGGATCCTTTTCATGGAATGAAATTCTGATCAAAATTAAAAGAATACATTGCTGCCCGTGAATCACATTTTTCTTTCTTCTAAAAACCCCAAACTAAATTATATAGCAGGCCAGCATGCCCTTTCAGCATTGTGGCGATGAAATGTTTCAATTTCCTTTGATGGAGCAAACCCATCGCTCATGTTTCGAGGTCAGTGCCATGACAACTTAATATCCTCTTCTTGGTAAAGGGCCAATGTCGAATACTATGATAGATAAGTAATAAGCCTGTGAATAGAAGAAACACCTTTTATAGACGCCGGACCTTCTCAGTAGTTAAGGTAATGTTCTCTGAATACTATCCAGTCACTTAGCAGACGATTTTATCCCCAGCAGCCTACAATGTGAATACAGTTCAGTAGCGCCCCACAGAACCACTTTGGCCAAGTCAGACACCCTAAGCACTATCCGGCCGCATTTATGGTTTATTTATACATTAGTGCCGGTTTATTTTTAGATTTAGCAGAGTATACATTTACTGGGCTTATTTCGGTCCCCGCTAGCGGCTCAGTTCCTGCTGTTAATGATCCTGCCACCGAGGGGCAGTAGTGACCTGATTATAAATATCGTTGCCTTGGCGACACCAACCTCCTAGGACCAAGATGGGCTGTAACCCTGCCCCGTTGGTTTCAGAAGGGTTATCATGTGAGTGTTTTACTTACGTTTCTACTTTCACTTCACTTTGTTGTGGGCCCCCTTGGTCACCTGGTCACTTTGGAGGAGCGCGTCTGCTAAAATCTGAAAACGGAGGCAACAGGCCCTGTAAATGACAAATAAGTCGACAGTCGAGTTCGTATCCCATCTCATCGTCCTTTTATTTAGTTTATGAGCGAGCATCAACTTTACTACAACTTGTCTTCCAATGGGTAGAAAAGTGAGAGCAGCCCCAACCAGCACAGAGGAAGCGACAATCATCTGACAACTTGTGAAGAGGCTGACACCCTTCATTAGAGACAGGTCTGAACAGAGACCCCCCCCCCCAACCNNNAATAAAATCTTTTGAGTGGCGTGAACGTGTGAAACATTTGGAGATCAGTAGTATACAATGGCTGCCCTTCTGCTCTGACCTTTAAACTCCACGTGAAATATACACAATGTGCTCATGCAAATCAAAATACCCCTGGTCCTCGGTGTTAACTGTATGGCAGCGGGCAGGTAAGTAGTAGGCAGTGAAGTTCAGTTTCAATGAAGAAGAAGTATACAAAATATTAAGGGGCTGATTAGAATGGGATTCAGACCAAGAGAAATGTGAGATGCAAAAGTTATCGGGAGTAAACTATAAGCATAGTGTATACAGCGGTGAGCTGGCGATGCACCTTTCGACAAGCGAGCAGCAAAAGTGGATGAGATGTTTAAAGTTGTTTGACAAAATGACATTGTGAGCATTTTTTGGAGGGAACAGATTTATATACTCAGATTCTTGTGAATTCCATGCTGCCCTCAAAACTTGTCAGCAATCAGGCAATATTACAATGTTCAATAATTAACCTTCCACTATACACAATAGGTAAACTTTATACCCACTTAACTCTGCCTAAAGCAATTCAATAATGTACATCTTTTTAAGAGGTGAATTCCGTCAATATGATTCAGAACAATAGCTATAGAATAGACAATATGGATCTATTTTCTCTACACATCCAACATGGACACATGACGCCTATGTAAAACCTTTTCACTTGTAATAAAACTAGCGGTGTACTATCATACCAACGCAAAAGTTAAAACAACAAAAACGAAACCACATTCCCCCAGCTCTGTAACAAATCCAGCGCTAAATAATTACAAAAAAAAGGAGAGAACGAAATACAAATTAGGAAAACAACTTTGCCACGATTACATGAGCGCGGGTGATTTAGTTAGTCGTGTTAATTGGGCTGTTAGTGGGTTCAAAAGGCACTCCCGATTCGTCCTGCTGGAACCTGGCAGCTTTCTATGGGCCCCATTGCTGATGAAGAGGAGGCTGTTCATCACATTTCACCGGCAAAACATTAAATATGTCAGGAATTGAAATCACATAACTGGCCTCTCAAAATCCAACGACAAAACATGTGTTTTTGTTTGTTCTAAAGATCGCCATTTCATATGGAGTAGATTTGCATGGAGAGCGTGAGATCCTGCGTGCTGACTTTACAGACTTCCAGCATATTACCCAACGTAACACCGGTTTACGTTACACTACAGGCCAACAATGACCGTGCTGATCAAGATAAAACTATATAGGTAATCATGATGATGAAACCTGGTTCAATGAAAGAGGCGCCAGATAGAAATCAAATGTGATGAACAACAGCCGTGTCTGAGCTGAGAGATTGAACATTATTTGTATAATTGTCACACTCAAAGCACAAGGAAAATAAGTTTACCAAATGTAAACAAATACCTTAGAACAACTCTACAGTACAGTTCTGTTGTACAATAAAATCTACGGCAAAAAAAATGGTTTTACTGCAAAGTGTCAGTAAAAAAAAGAAGAGAAAAAAATGATGTGATCCCATAGAGTTTGCCCATCATAACATGTGCACGCCTTCCTCAAAATGTGGAATTTCCAAGCAAACCAGAGTTTTAAGTGTTTAAAACGAGAGAGGAGACTAATTCGAGGTTCAACAGCTGTGCCACTTAAACGACCCGCCGCTGCATGCGTTTATAATCCTCTTTAGCGATGACGCAATCCGAGAAACGCTCACGCAATCCGAGAAACGCTCGCGCATCTTCATGGGCCTCGGCAGACACGGCACCGCCCTAAACCGCCGCCCGAGGCTGGTCGCCGCGCGCCCCACGCCCACGCAGACGCACACACCTGCTTTATCGGTGGAACCTGAGGAACCACCTGAGGCTGGTCAACCCCGCGCACGCGCACCACACACGCGCTGTAGCGGTGGAACCGGAGGACGTTCGCGAGCGCACCGTGGAAGCACTGCTGCACCTGGTCACCGCAACGCGTCCCGTCTCTCGGTGGGATTAAGCCGGGATGAAGAGAGAGATTGTTCCATTTTTATGGTCGCCAAATCCACCGGGGGGGGGATGAAATACACCGCTGCCATGGCAACGGCCCTGCCACCTGTGCAAAAGCGAAGCGCGTGCGAAGCGTCACGAAAAAACAAAAACAAAACACAAAAACGGTACCGTCTACGTGAGAGAAAAGCCAAGAATGGTTATATATACAGTATATATATATATATATATGTATATCTATATCTAGATAAACATACATAGATATAGTTATTTATATATATAGGAGAATGAAAGGTGGACACCACTTGTCTATGGGAACCTCTGGTTTCAGTCCTGGGTTCCACATTCTGTTGGTTGGCGCGTAACAGGAGGAGCTGAAGGTCTGCAACATGCTACAGAGCGTGACACGAATATCTACATTACATACTGCGCCGTTTTAGATATTGGACCCTAATGCTTTTAGGCCGCCACTAACACATCAACTAATTGCATGGTTTATTCATATTTACAAAAAACCCTTTAAAAAGCAACTTATTTCTCTACACATATGACTTCTGAAATATTCTCATGCACTAAAAAGGACAAAAGGAAAAGACAACAGAAAATCATGGCCTATTTTGTTCAAAGCATCATCCTGTATCACTCTCTGGACTACGAGTCCCAGAAACACAAAGTCAAAGCTGTTCATTTTAACCCCAAGAAGAAATTCTAACCGATGCGTAAGGAATATACAATAAAAAAAAGAAGCATTCTCCATTTGACAGCTTCCTCTCTGAGAATATGTAAAAGTGAATGTCCAGATTCCTCACACATTTCAGACCAAGCGTACCTATACAGGCCACGTTCTCCCCGGAATTAAAACACAATAAATAAAGAAATAAAATCAAACAAAAAAATCAGCAATCGGGTGATTTCTATACTACCGAACGCCACCACTAGGGTAAGGACAGGAAACTGTTGACCATACATAGCCTGACGGGACATTTTGTTTTGTTTAGCTTTTTTACATCATGGCTCTGTGGAAAGGAATTGGTAACAGAGAGAGAGAGAGAGAGAGAGAGAGAGAGAGCGAGAGAGAGAGAGAGAAAGAGACAGAGAGAGAGCGTGTGTGTGTTCCTGTGTGCATGGGTGTGAGTGCGAAGGGGGTATGTGCAGGATGCATGTGTTAACGTGTTTGTGTGTGTGTGTGTGTGTGTGTGTGTGTGTGTGTGTGTGTGTGTGTGTGTGTGTGTGTGTGTGTGTGTG
>JAOPUD010000002.1:162311-173894 GCA_027122715.1 Trisopterus minutus
CACACACACACACACACACACACACACACACACACACACACACACACACACACACACACACACACACACTCTCACACTCTCACACACACACACGCCTGCACACACACAGACCCTTTGAGATACACTCGCACTTCTCCTCCCAAATGTCTTCTATTTTACGACCACCCACCAACCCCCCCACCACCTCGATATAAGTGCTGAGGCGTACAGTATGCAGACCAGTAGCTGGGAACGTGATACCACTAAAGGAGTCTGATACAGAGGGGGGGGGGGGGAGACGGGAGGAAAAAGGTGAGGATGAGAAGGTGGAGGAAGAGGATGATGAGATAGGATGAAGTGGAGGGGTGGAGGCCTGCTATGACCTGATCAGCAGGAGAAAGACGGACGGAAAGGAAAGAGGCGTGAGGAGAAGGTGGAGGAAGAGGTGGATGAAACAAGATGAAGAGGAGGATTGGAGGGGTGGAGGCCTGCTATGATCTGATAAGCAGGAGTTAGAGGGAGGGGAATGAAGGAGGAGGGACGAGTGGGAAGAGGAGGATGAGAAGAGAAGAGGAGGAGGGCGAAAAGAGATGTATGAAGAGGAGCAGGGAGGATGGGGGAGAGCCAGGGAGTAGCAGCAGGAGGAGGAAAAGGAGAAGAGGCACTTAAAGAAGGTTCCTCTGGGAGGACCAGCGGAGCAGCATGTAGAGCAGGCCCACACTACTGGCTTCAGGCAGAGCAGCCGACCCTGAAGAATTGAGGCAACCTGGAACAGCTAGTGAAGATGAAGATGGATCTAGCAAACGGACATCCTAATGGACCCTCTGATGCGTCCATCGTCCCCTGACTCATCACCACCACCACCACCACCACCACCACCCCCATCATCACCATCCGCTCTCAGAACCCGCCGTGGGTCTGTAAGGTTGAGCTCCCCGGGCGCGTGGCGGCTGAAAACCAAACTGCTCGTTAATCTTTTACTAGGTACAATTCCATATATACGCAAACATTGTTTATCCAGATCTGTATGGCTTCTAGCTATACACAATAATTCTATCGGGCCGCTACACTTTAAGTTAATCTATTTCTTTTTTTTTTGCTCTCTCGTGGCCCGTTTTGTGGCCTCGTTTCTTCTAACAGATATAAACTCGGCAGGTTACTTCAGGACATGAGCAGAAGCTCTGTCTGAAACTTGAAGAAGTTGGATACAGTTTAAATGTCTGCCGCTTTGTAAAGACACCCCTGGGATCAGGGTTTAGGGGCAAGGGAGGGTTGGGGGGGGCTGATAAATGACATCATGGGTAGTCATTTGAAAGATAAGAAGAAGTGTTGTCATGGTGACTGTGCGGACCCCGTTAATTGGGAAAGGAGTCACAAATAGCTTGGCACACACAGCAGTGGTAAGCCATAGATTTTGGTTAACACCCACATGTTTTCTTTTGGAAAGTTGGCACAGAGAAAGAAAGAAAAAGGGGAAATATGTGCAGTTTGAAGCCATAGCAGTTCTGCTGACCTTTATGGCCTCTTCAACACATTTACAAACCAACTCAAAGAGAAATAACGAAATGTAACCATTTCCAGACACTGAACTTGGCATCGTCGCTTTAGGGAAAGAGTGATAAATAGCACCTCAAAAACAGTTGATAGAGTAATATATATATAAATCTGATGTATAATTCATCACCATTACTTTAATGTGATGTACCACTAATATGATGCATTGTATGTCTTCATATGTTAGTCTTCCGAGCATAAACAGCAGGAGGCCGTCGATAACTGAAAAACCAGTCGACCACTTTCTGGAGTCAATTTCCGCAAAAGATAAAAAAGGTTTTGTGGAACAAAAACGTTACTTTCTCTCTTGCTTTACTTATGTAGGAATCACACAGAGACGGTAAACCTTGAGATTAGGGTTTTCATTATATCCATCTGTAACAACATGTCATTCATACAATACCAAGTTTCCCCGGTGGCTACAGTAGGAATCAAATCCCTAACCATTGCACTGTTAGCGCCCGCTATCAGCTAGACAGGTCCCTGTTGAAGACAAGTTAACACCTTGTTAATGTGGTAAATAAACTTTCAGGACTTGTAGGTGAGAGTAAGAATAGTATACAGAAAGGCCATGAGTGGGGAAATGGAGACAAGGAAAGGATGGAGGTTTGTCTTAGTTTCCAGGGCCATCACCTCTGCTAGCATCTTTGCATGACAGAGATGAGTGTCCGTGTGGGGAGATGATCCTCCGTCTCTAATTATGATCCATGCTTTGCTGTTAAATCTAAAGGAGTTATTTCCAAGGAAACACACCTACCACAGAATTAATAAAAAAAACACAATAAAAAACCATCACTCTGGATGCCTCATAACCTTTAAACCAAACATGCAGCATGCTTGTTCTAAAAAATACTTTGTCTGAAGCCTTTTGTTTTCTGTGTTTAATGTGTAAAATCATAAAAAAGGATTTGTTTGCTTTCATAAGTATTAATCTTCCTTTGCCCCTACTTCTGTGCCTCAGATGCGATAGATGAGCTTGTGATGGTTTTGATTCAGATTGAAGTCCGTTTATCTCCCATTGTGAATGTGACATTTATCTTCCATTACGCCTTTTCACTGGTTTCTAACAAGCCTAAAATAGCCCCAGCCTTTCCTTCTCCTCAAGGAACAAAACAGAAAAAACAGAGAGACATCGAGAGAAAGATGGTTTGTTGATCTTTTAATGAACATGATCATCAACCAAAAATTAAAAGTGTCACAAACTTCAAAATAAAAGCCTCACACATCGGCACACAGACTATCACGTGATCTATCATCTTACTATCAACATGCACGCCCCTACTCCCTGTTTCTTAATACCAACACCTTTGCTCAAATACAACCAGGGTAATGACACATTTTGGCCTAAAACAATGCTTTCATCAAATGATGATGATGTTTCCTCTTTATAATGGATGAATGATTGATCATGATTATTATAGGGAAACCCTATACATGTACTTCAACAGAAACATGTATCAACATAATGTCATATTGCATAATGGTGCAGTGAAAATCTCCTGAGAATAAAGACAAAAACAATGATCTTCTTTGCCCACCTAGTGCCCCAAACCATACTGTATATGCTGAGTTGCTATTATTACAAGTCATCTCTGTACTGTGGAAATAATGTGCTATACCGTGACACAACTGACTTTTTCTTCTTTCTTTTAAAAGACAAAGAAATGACAGTAGAGTAGAGAAGGGGATTTTAAGTAAATATGATTTACCACATGCGTTGTAAAAAACAACCAAGCTGCCCCTTAATTCCTTACGAGATGTAAATCCATACTCGTTAGTACACATATTTTAGCTGTGTACACCAATGTAGAAAGTTATCTGGAAATTCTTCTCCAGAATAGTTTTTTGGCTTTAATATGTATTCTGACAAAAAATTCCAAATCTTCTTATTTGTTTCCCCATTTAACACCTCCTCTTCCTGCTCTGTCTGACTCCTCTTCTTCCTTTGTCCTAGACTCCTCCTCTTTCTGTTCCCCTTGACTTCTCCCCTCCACGCTCCTTCTGACTCCTCCTCTTCCTGTTCCTTCTGACTCACCGGTAATTGCCCATCGGTGTTTCCAGTTTCTTTTCTCATCCTGATCCTCTCTTCATCTCCTCCACCTCCACAACACCTGCTCCCCCTTCTTCTTTTCTCTTTTTATATATTCCCTCACCGCTCTTCCTTCCAGCTGTGTTTAAATGGCTCTCAGAAGACTACTGTACTCATTCCTCTCCATGTCTCACAACACCCTCAGCCTTCTCTCTCTCGCCCCAGGTTTATCTCCTCCTTCTCTTTTCTCCACCTTCACCTCCTCCTACTTCTCCCTGTCGGTTGTGAATGGGGGAAGGCAAACCGCCAGCAGCTGATTTCCAAACCTCAAAACAACCCATGCTTGCGTCCCCAATGGGCCTCATGAACTCAACTTGAGGTGTACAGGCTGCATGTTGAGCACAGGAGGAATATCCACCTGCAATTCAACCAGAATGTCTGTCTATACCTAAAAACTTTAAGTTCAGCTTGTAATTCAAATCCTTGCCCTATTCAAATGGTTTCTCACTCTGATAAAGGTCACAGTTTCCACTGCACCCTCAAGTGAAGCGTTATGCATTGAAGTTGATGCAAACAATGGCTGGCATCTCCAAGGTCCCAACTTGAAAATCTCTCTGTTGCAACCTTCCTCAATTTCCTAGGAAATAACATTTTCTTTTAATACATTACATCCAAAAGTATATACTACCCTTGCCTAACGTAATGTTTCTAATACCAAAATATCAAAACCATTCATATTGAAAACATAATAGAGTTGAAACGCTGTGAAATTACATGTAAGTGGTCTATACAGATTGTTATTTCACAGATCAGTGTTGAATTATGTGCTGTACCATTTCAAAGGGGTTTCAGAATGGTTAACTAGTGCAGGGACATTAGCATTAAGCAAACATGGAATATATTTATTTGATAACAACATCTGTCCTTCTGGATCAGAGGGCCTCCTTAGCACTTAGTTTATGTTAAACCAAACAATAATTGACCGCTATAATCAAACAAAATAAAAGAATGGCGTTCATTTGCATAGACAAACAATTCAAAGGCCTCTGTTTTTGGCAAATAGGAAAAAAAAAACTCCTTTCTGGGAACTGCAAATGAAAGCCATTACCGTATTGAAACATACAGTGGCGTGCTAAAATGAACAGCGATTGTGGGTTTATAATGTGCATATTTGGAAAAAACTATTGTAATTGGTTACATTCTTCTCACAAATAGAAAAGATAGAGTAGTGGATAAAAATTAATGCAAAGTGCTGTTTGGACGGAAGAATGCGCCTTCAAATTACTTTTCTTTCTGGTCATAAGTCCTGAGATAAAACTGGTGACCTGTTTTTTTTCCCCCTCCGTCGTGTTGCAGTAATGCCTTTGCTTACGCTCTGTCATATATCTCTATCTCTGTGTCTCTCCTTCCATCCTCTCCTCTCAGACGAGCCAATGCTCTGCAGCACTTACTGTGCACTCCATCAAAAGATCCGCCGGCCGCGGGGAAACCCTAATTCTCCCTCTCCTTTAATGCTTTGTTGTGCTACCACTCCAAAAAAACAGCTCTGGCCTTTCTGCCATGTGGTGGATTTGCATCACCATCATCGTCTTCATCATCATTATCATTGTTGTCTACAGTGTTCTGAAACACAACAAAGTGCCCCCGCTGAGCAAAGGTGGTGTTTACGTTTTGATTTTCAGAGTTTGACTGTGTGTAATGGACTGTTTGGTCGGATGGATAAGGAGAAAGGGTCGAGGGATGAGTTGTGCGCATTAGATTTATATTAAATAAATAGCAGAGGTTATCTAATTTTAAACCTTTTCTCTTTGAGTTTCATTTGTTCCACCTCTGCGTGTCCGATGGTGCTGGAGTTTACATCAAATGTGTTCGGTTTTCTGATGTGTGAGATGGTAGAGAGTACAATTTAAATTATTCTATACGACCAGTTTCCTAAACGACATCAGGGAAAAAATACAAATTGATTTAGTGGAACAACATTGCCGTTACTCTTCAGTCGCTTCCATACACTTTTCTTGACATACATGTCATTATTGAAAAGGTAGCGGTGAGGGAATCGTCTTCAGGGGTTCCTCCAGGTAGACTGCTGACATTGGGGTTCAAATCTCAGTACCACTTTGGCTTGTAGACACCAGGACCACTATAGACAACTCTGCCCAGTCACCCCAACATTAACAAACAAATACATCCCTATTTCAAGTTGAATTTCTAATTGAATATGGAAATATGGTCTTACCTTGTGTATTTGGTGAAATTTCCCCTCATGATAACTTATCATGACCCAAATCCTAATGTCCCCATTCACTATGAAACATCTGCTGTCAGGGTTTCGTACCAGTTCACATCACCTGGTAAGCCGGAAGACCTCTGTAGCACCACTAGCGAACAGCACGTAGTCCTCTGGCCCCCAAAACTCCTCTGTACTTTGGAGGTCACAAATAAGCGACATCAGAGTTATCCAGCCGGCCACCGGCTGTATGTCCGCTAGTGATCTCCAGATGTTTATTCGCTCCACTGATGGACCCAGAGGTTGTAAGGGAACGGGCCTAACTCCTAACACAGCTACAGTAAACCAGCTCTGGACGGAGGATATTAGGGAACAGGGCTAACTCCTAGCACAGCTACACCGAGCCGGCTAGAAAGCTCCGGGGTATCGAAGAAACATCACAAAAGTATTTTAAAAGATGCATTGCCTGGTGGAATATGTGCGTGAACCTCCACACCGATAGGGTACCGTGTGAAATTAGGGCCTTAAAGGAATGGCCTGTTTGCCATGGAGAAACAGTCCGTATTTATCACAGAGGATGTCGTTTAAAGTAAGAATAAGCAGTTAAAATATCTGGGTCAGTGTTTTGTGAGATAGTGCTTACGCAGAGAGACAGCCGTGCCATTCATCATATACGAAAGGGAGGAAACACGCCATTTCTACTGATTCTTCTGTCCTATTTTAGGTACATTCTCAGCTGTGAGCTGTAAACTGTGTGTGCATTATTTACACATCAACATTTTTCAGGGTGTCTCTAAATCTCTCTCTCTCTCTCTCTCTCTCTCTCTCTCTCTCTGTTTTGGTCACACCTGCTTTACTTGACCTTTATTCCTTTATCTTTTTAATGTTTTTGTTCCATCAAACATCAAATAACTTTATACAGAATTTCCATTGACTCTGTAAACATTTTTCCACTTTATCCAGTCATAATGTCAAACAGTACGATTTTGGTTTGCTTACTTTAAACCTTGGTGTAGTTGCCAAACACCTAGTTCTGTGGGAACTTCTGTTTAACTAATTATGCGTGGACTTGAATCTTGTTAATATGGTTAGAATGTGATGAAGCGTTACCTGAGGCATTTTGATGCCTCAGGTATCATGATTTCGGGGCTAGGCATGAATCGAACCGTGGTGAAGGTTCAACACAATTGTTTATTCAGAGATACAAGGCAGACAGACATGCACTCTAGAGGTGGGTCATGAAGCATCTGCCGGATCCAGGTCAAAATTCTATTTTCTAGGCTAGTCTCGTCTATTTTGTGCGGATTGGTAAAGAAGCCACACCTACGATTTATCTCAGAACCAAATAACTTTGTATGGTGTTGTGTTGACATGACAGAAGCAGAAGCAGAAACTAGTCAGAACTGGTGTTGGCTCCACGAATGCGTGGTCCAGTGACAAGACGAGGAATAGAATAAATGAATTTACATCAAAGGCGGAGGCCTAACTGAACTCTGTGTATAAAGTTACCAACTGATACTGTTGCTCAGACCCAGACTTATGACCGCATGGAGATTTAATCAGATAATAATACTTTGTTAATCCCAGATGGGACATTTTTGGTTTAATGTTACCATGGCAATGTTATTACCATGTAAATGTTGGCAACCTGTTCTATCTAAAGCATCTCCTGGTTGCTTTGTTTGCCTTTCCCCTCAGATGCCCCGTTGAGGAGCGGCTATGCTTAACTCGATTAAAACAGATCTAATCACAGAGACAAATGCAAATTAGATTTAGGCCTCTCTTTTTTTTACCGTAGATATGACCACTAAATTATGGTTTAATTTGAGTCTCTCTGATGCTTCTCGCATTCGGGTTACATGATGGAATAATTGATGTCCTGCAGACAAATATTAATTAAACCAAACAACTTGTAACAATAAATACAGATAAAAAATGGATTTCATACACCACTTTAATCTGTATTTATAACATACATAAAATTTAATAAAGTACTGAGTTGTTATGTCCGTCACTCATTTACAAAAGGGAACATTAGCCTAGAAAAATTAATTACAATTTGACTGAATCAGGTTTGCCTAACATTAGTAAATATAAACACCATTACTGATGGCTAAACCAGGAAAGTTAAAGTGTATTTAATTTGAACAGATACCCATGGACAACAACAGCCCCCTTTTATAGATGTTAATAACAATGTTAAGATGTTATATAAAATGTTAATGTTAATGGAAGGGAACTACCGTCTCCTTGTTCGGAGGCGTTGGTTTGGCGGTTGTTTTTCACAATGAGGAACACATTGTTTGCTGTGGAACAGATGCCCGCCTCCCACCAGGATGCCCGGTGCTGCTTTACAGGCGCCTCTTTAAAACAAATCCCTATTTATCAGCCTCCCACAGCTAATGACAATATATTCATCACCAATGTTTTGTGTGAGAGATGGTGTGTGGGAGATCAGCGACGGCAGCGCTCTCTACGGTGGCCTACTGGGGCCAAGTGGGGCCACAGGAGCTATGGTGGAAAGCTGTTTAGTCTCGTTGGGTAAAACTGTTCCAGAAGCCTCCGGTTTAGAAAGAGAGGTCCACGGCGATGGTTAAAGGAATACCTGTCTCTGAGTTACAGCTTGGGGGCTCAAGGTTATTCACACAGAGCCCTAAAACAATATTTTATCACTCTGTGATGGTGATCAAACAATACGCTTTGTTGTTTAGTGTTGTTGATTAATGGCATGAAGTGTGTGCGGTGTGGGTGTGTGTTTGTGTTCCTAAATGATCCAGGTGTGTATAATATGATCTCTAGATGTATGCTTAAAACAATAGCAACATGGCCTCCTGCTTGCTTTTTCAAACTCATTTGTCCCGTTGCACTGTTTCAGCTTTTGCCGTTTGTATTTATATGCAGATATAATGAGTAGTTGCTGATTCTCTTCCCTTCTTATATCCCTGGTCTGGTTATTTTTGGTTGTTTTTACTTGTCTTATTATTTTTCAAACTCTTGCTGAATTGCTTTGAGTTTACCTTTCGGACCCTTTCCTTCAACCTTTAATAAACGTCCCAATACGTCTGTCTCCATGTGTATTTTACATGATAACTAACTCCGAAACATAATCCTTGGTATCAGAGGAGGAGGTCATTGGCAGGCTGCCTGATTGTAGGCTTGTGGACAGGTAAAATACATCCTGCATCCCGCCTACAAAGAAGGCTCACTGTCAAAGAGACACGCACGTGGAGTTTTTCAATTTTAACTGTTCAGAGAAAGAAAAGGCAGCTTTCATCCGCTCTGCCACGTTACTTGGCAGACCGAGATTACAGTGGATCTAAGGTTTAACATTCCCTTTGAAAAACAGCTAAGGCACACACACATCACTTTGTTTCACAAACTTGCCGCCAGAATGTGTCTGTTGACAATAATAATGGGAAGAAATCTCCTGTCTATAACTCATGTTTGGCATTGGTTGCGTTCCAATTCTTGTTTTGGGCGACTGCGTCTAAATTGCAGAGACGCCATAGGAGGATTTATTTCCATGTGAAGTCCGGCTCCCCACCTTGGTAGAGACATAGGATCAGGACTTTGACAAACAGAGTCGTAAGAAAGTGGATTAGACTGTGATCCATCAACATTAGGTAAACGCTGGAACCAACCATCTGTCTGTGAGGGAGGAACTCAACCACCATATGCTGTTGGCTTATTCATATTCATTCCCTGGCGATTCTCCTGGTTTTCAAGTGCGATAGTAGAGGATGTCCAGAAATACAATGTGTGTGTGTGTGGGTCTCTCTCTCTCTCTCTCTCTCTCGCTCTCTCTCACGTCACAAGCACCTTTCTATCACCTGGTTTTTACCTGGTATTTACCTGGTCTCCAACTCGTCTTCACCTGGTCCTCACAAAGTTCTCCCGCTGCTCTATCCTGCCTCTACGGAGTAGACAAAGTTTTGGAAGTTGGATTTAGAGCTATAGAATTCATCATAAAGTATAGTCAGCAAATATTAAATATTAGTCATTCGCTATATATCTCAACTAAATCTCCACTATCCTTTGAAAAGACGAAATAAGTTTTTCAGTATTTTTGTTTCAAAGCCTGGAGCTGAGCAGGTCCTTGGGTTCAATTTTTGCATGCGGTCGAGATGACGGTTTGTTTGAGTTTATTGTCTCTGAAAGTAAGCCATTGTCCCTTGAGGAAAAGCAAAAAAAAGGATTTCAATGCAATAGCAGATTTCTAGACAAAAAAAAACACTGAAAACACTTTTGAGACTATGGTTGGCTTGAGGGGGAGGGGGGGCTGGCTATCGGAGAAGGTAATCAGGTTTTCAAGATGCTCGAGCAGATTGACAAGTCTGTTAGCAGTCAATCTTGGCAGCTGACAAATCACTTTTTAAATGATCCTGTTGTTTTTTTGACTGCTCGTCTCCGCCAACACGATGTGGGTAGAGCTCGATGCTTTGTTCAAATTAGTAGCACAGAAGGTACAAATGCAGATGAGACAGTCTAGCCGGGGCTGAATAATTACGAACAACTTTTATTACCAGTGTTGACTATGAATAAAAGTTATGCATGAACATATAAATTAAATGATGAGAAATGGAGCGATATAGGCTGCCGACATTGGCAGATGAGCCATGGTACGGAGATATATGTGCACGAGCGTCTGCAACACAATTGAGACAGTTTGCATGCGTGCGTAACAGACCAGTGTGTCTGACGAAACGAGAACAGTGTTTTAAGAGGTTGGAGAGAATACTGTACGGAATTGTTGATAAAGGTTGTCTCTTAAGGGTCTTTAATAACACAACTGGCCAAAACAATACACACTCGAACCTTCAGGTTACATCACTTAACTTAACCTGACCTTCCTAAGAATCTCGTACAAGAGACAAAAGTTAAACAGAAAAACATTCTCCAACTGAGTAATAATCGCGAGTCTGGAAGCGGGGCAGTGGCAGGAACAACAAGCAACTGTTGAGTAGCAGACAGGGTTATTTATGTGGCACAGGAGTGGTGACCACCATTTAATTGATCTTTGAATTCTGACGTGACGGCGTACAGATACGTGCTGCATTATACGGGGCGTGGTAATGTTTTGATTGATGGGAGGGAACGAAGCGGGGTGTGACTTAGCACTGGCAGCGTGATCCTGCTCCCTGGGGCTGGGCGCCACCAGTGACCGCATCTTTGCCCCGCGTTGGCCTTCCAAAACCCTTCATGAAATATCTCCTTGAATCTTAAAACTGCACCGTTTTATAACGACTCATTTCAGCTTGTCGCTGTGAGATCCATTTCAACCAACTGGCACTGATGATCTTTTTTTGGAAGAACTTTTGCTCCATCCTCACATCGGCCGTGTTATCTCCCTCTCTGTCTTCACTGAACAACGAGTCAAACATGGTAGACAAATAATAAAGGGAATATATGGGGGGAAGGGCGTGAGGGCAGGCAGAAAGGAGGTGAGGAGAGAGAGACTGATAGAGAGCCAGGGAGAGAGATGGAGGCTGGGAGAGATGACAGAGGACAGACAATAAACACTTCCCCTCATGTGATTTGGCCTTGGTGTGAAACAGAGTGGGCTGATTGGCTGTCTGGCGTGGGCACATGACCCATCAGTCATGATGGGTTTGTTTTTAGATTTCCCTCACATTGCTTTTTGTTCACTCAAAGACGGGAAGCAACAAGATCTTTGACTCAGAAAACCCATCACACAAAAACACGCTTTTTGAGTCTTTTGTCTGTGTGTGTGTGTGTGTGTGTGTGTGTGTGTGTGTGTGTGTGTGTGTGTGTGTGTGTGTGTGTGTGTGTGTGT
>JAOPUD010000002.1:245482-257469 GCA_027122715.1 Trisopterus minutus
GGGGGGGCTGTGCAGCGAGCCGGGGGAGGAAGGGGCCTCTTTTTTTTATGCCTTTAATTTGCAGGCCCCCTCGTCACTTTCTGTTAGCCGGGCTGTCAGCCAGACCCCCGCTCGCCCACTGAATCTACACGGCCACTCCTGACAACTTTTGCTCATCCGCAGCAAATTCCATTACAGGCTGTTAGGACATGACTAATGGCTGCTCTCCGCTTGGGTGTGGCTGGTGGGGAGGAGGGTGCAGTTTGCTTTTCCCCGAGACGGATAGTTGGGCAGCGATTGCAGGCTAGCTACTGGAGAGGGTGTGCTCCGGTACACGTTCCTCTGGCTCCCTCCTCCTCTCGTTGTCCACGAAGGGAAGAAGAAGAAAAAAAAAAAAGAAAAACAGCACTTTCTGATCTGAATCATATATCTTGTAAAATAAAAGAAAGCATGTTTTGTTTCTTTTGGAGGAGTTAGAATAACAGCGGTCGGGCTAAGATGGATGCGTGCTGGATGTGTTGCTAGGTGCTGGGAGGAGCATGGCGCCGGTCTCCAGGAACACCAGCTATAGCCGGGGGAAAAGCGGCAGCACTACGACCACTAACCAATCAATCAGAGTTCACACTCAACCACACCAGAGTGGGGCCGGTCTGCGTGCCAGCACCGTGGAGCAGTTTGTACCGGCGTCGACTTGAAACGCCAGGACTCTGGGTTGATTGCCTGCACTTTTCAGACCTGCATGCTGTTGGAATGTTATACTCCCCCGGAAACCCCCCAACACACCCCATCTCTGAAGCATGAGGACCCTGTACAGCAAATGAAACACAGAATACAACAAAGAACTCAGATATACAACATAGAACCCAGATATAAAACGTAGAACCCAGGTTGAGAGCATAGAACCCAGAATACAAACCCTGTAGCTCTGATATAAGCAGATGGATGTACCAAAAGAAGGGTTGCATGATTCCAATGTTAATACAGCGCAATTATAAGAGACGGATGCGTCTCTCTCTCTCTCTCTCTCTCTCTCTCTCTCTCTCTCTCTCTCTCTTTGAGTTAATTCAGAATGAAGGCATGGCTCCATTAGCTTAGCATTCTCTTTGAAACCTTTTTCTCCCCTCCAAAACACCAACACGTGGCTCAGTGGACACCGTGGATGTTTTCATCATATCGTTTCATTATGTGAAAAGAGCGGGATATGCTTTCTTATGACTTTGACGATTATTTAAGTGTCTGTCAGAGACTAAGGCCTAATCACTATCAAAAAAAAGAGGAAAATGTTATTGTTTGATGTGATTTTCGTCAGGCGCTGGCTCAGTGCCAGCTCATTTCTTTGACTGTGTTTTTTTCAAAGGACTCTTTTATCTACAGGGTTTTTGACGGAACTCAAAAGTCAATCTGACTGCAGCGTCACGTAAAGGCAAAGCGCATTAGAGGCAGCGGGAAAATAAAAAATTGACATATCACTAGAAAAGATGTGATATGTCACATCTTGATCGCTAGTCATCTATGGTCTTCATAGTACTCAGCCCTTTCTTTATTGATATGCTTTTCCTAAAAGTCAAACTTTTTCATAACTACAATTCTTTACACATATGATCGATATCAAAACAGATAATTTGTTTAATATTCAAACCAAATTCCCTCCACTATGTTACAGCAGAGAGCTCGTTTCTGTTACCAGAGTCTTGGACTACTGCGGAAGTTTATTTTGCGTTTTGAGTAAGACAGCATTTCCTCCAGGCCAACAGCTCAAATCAGTGGCTGACGGGGCATGAACAGCCTGCCTTCAAACCAGCTTCTAGTAAGAACTTGGAAACACATGATGGAGAGCTGGAGAGAAACTTAAGCAATCAAGTCAGGGTGAGATAGTGTGCTGCCTAAGGTGTTTGACTCCAAATTGAAAGGTTCTGGATTCATCTCTGCACTGTACCTGTAGGCTGTATCTTAATGACCTGTATCTAAATTCACATACATTTTCTTTTTACTTTCTTAGATGAAACATATGCTAAACGTAAATAGTGGACTAAAGTAAATGTAGTCAGGCTGGTTAATGGCCAAACGTTGTATTTAGGCTATTGATACTGGTGTTACATGTTCAATTTCCAGGAAGGCCCAATTAGTCATAGACAAAGTCCTATTCACTCTAAAAAAAAGAGGGAAATTGTATTGTTTGATGTGGTTTTCGTCAGGTCCTGGCTCGGTGCCAGCTGAAAGGCTCATTTCTTTGACTGCGTTTTTATATTTTGTTCAAAGGACTCTTTTATCTACAGGGTTTTTTGACAGAACTCAAAAATCAATCTGACTGCAGTGTCAAGTAAAGGCAAAGCGCATTAGAGGCAGTGGAAAAAGCAAAAATGTACATTTCACTACAGAAAAGATACACGCTAGTCAACTTACGGTCTTCATCCTGTACTCAACCCTTTTCTTATTGTCTATTTTTTTTCTTAAAGCTACGGTTGGCAACTTGGAGAAGACAGGCAGATTAAACTGGATTTTGAAAGGATGCCTATTTTAGAGAAAAAATCCCACCCCTCCCTTTAGGCCCAGGTCCGAAGCCCCTCACCCATAACACATGACTAGTTAGCTAGTTAGCCTGTGCAATAGGTCGGCCGAGCCTAGTGGAAGACTCAGTGGTAGAGTGAGTCTGTAGGCAGACAGACAGGTAGGCCACAAATTTCATTAGGGCCAAATTAAATAACTTATTACAGGCCTGCACAAGCCGCATATACCAGATTTTTGTCTTCTGTCTGATCATTTCATATATTGCTTTCAGGATGTGCAGAGTTTCAAAACATAAAATATTTCTAAAACAAAGTGCCTACCCTAACTTAGAAGCCAACAACGGTATCATACGTTTGGTTACTGCTACTGGTGTTAAAAGTTACATTTTCCAGTAAGTAAAACCCAATTGCCAAATGATGGGATGTCTTTGGGATGGGATGTCATCCAAGTATACCAAAGTTATTAGTAGGGCGTTAATAGCCTACGGGGAGGCTTTGAGTCAGTATCAGGGTCTGTCTCTAGAATTGTACTCATGAGGAGGGAATGGAACAGCTACAATTATGTCGCTAATAACTTTCTCTCAATTTCAGCAGTTCGAAGCCACGGTAGCTTGGATGGTAAAACAGTTCTAGGGTCAAAGGTCAAATGTTTGCTAGCTCAGGGGCTAGAGCTAGTTTTAACCACTCTCACTAGATGGTTTGTCAGTTTGAACGCTTTACATCGCCATGTTGTAAATGTGAGTCACGGTGGCATAAAGCGCCCGGAGTATCTGCAGTAGCTACAAAATCCCTCTATAGGAATACATTTCATTCACCATTTAACCACTGACAAACCAAATTATCTTTCTAAAAGTTTTGACAGATGGCCAGGAGTTTGTCGCTGTGCAGATTTGCTGAGAGGGACGCTCGGGGTATCAGCTTGCTCAGCCAGGGAGTTGCGTGAACGTGTGCTAGACTGTGTGCTGATGTTTTTCATTCGCACAGCGCTAACAGCATGCTAATTAGGGTGGTGACTGGAAGATCAATGAGTGTCATCCAGCTAGCTAGCGCTCACGGGGAGGAGTTCCTGACAGCGTTTTGGTAATGAACATGCTGTCCCCATACCTTTACCCCTCTCTCTCACACTCTCTCTCACACTCTCCCTCTCTTTTCCCTCCATCTCCCTCTGTACTCGCTCTCATGCGCCTGTGGATGATCAATGGTGGTGTTGCTAGTTGCTAATGACATCTGAGCTAGCATGCCACGAGCCACACCAACAGAGGAGATGAAAAACAAAGAAGACACTGGAGATTTTCCCTCCAGTTCAGGAGGAGGGTGTTTTGACTGTTGACAAACTGCCTTGTGCCTCATTGTTTATTCCATGTTGGGAAACACGTCCACAAACCCATTCAAATCTCAATCATCTCCATCATAACACTCCATCAATATTCATCCTCAACTTTGTGTAGGAACAGCGAGGAGGGTTTAGAGGTTCTGCATGTTGATATATATGTTAGGCATTAGTAGCATGTACATGATGAACAGTACCGTAAGGGTTAGTTTTAAGTTAAAGGTTGTTTTTTGTTGTTTATTGACACATTTAAAGGCGATTTGGTAACAATTTAGGGAAGGGGGTAGTGTTAGTCTTAGGGTTTACCCCTAACCCTGATCATATTTATACATTATGTAACAAACTAGAATAATATATTCATATCTCAGCTAACATGAAAACCATTAAAAAAACTAACTAACTAACACCATTAGTAGATGATTAATTTACTGTCAAATCACTATTAGTTAATGATTATTAAGACATTGACGAATGTTTATTATTGGTTCATTAATGTAGCCTTCATTCGTTCATAGATTTTCTGTTGATACTGGTGGAAAATGAATAGGTTATGCATCTTGCTCTTGTATGGCCAAAAGTAGTAGTTGTAGACATCGTAGCTTTCTACCCTCCACCCAGCAATATATTTGTGTGCGAATGCATTTATGTGCATCCCAGGTTTGTTTATATATGTTTGTGTGTAAGTGTGTGTGTGTATGTGTGTGTGTGTTTGGCCCCGCGGTTGGTACACACACCTAAGTATGTTCAGCCCTTGATGGCATGGCAGGGGTTAGCAGAGACGGAGAGGAGAGGGCACGCAACCATTCTGTTTTATTCATCATTATTAATGAACATTAGAAAAGATGAAATCTAGTCTGAAATCCTCAGAGTGGAACAACTGACTGCAAAAGGGTGTGTGTGTGTGTGTGTGCGTGTTTGAGCATGTGTGTGTCTGTTGGGGCAAATGTGTGTGAGCATGTGTTAGTGTGTGAGTGTGTGCTGCGTGTTATTCCGTGTGCGTGTGTTGGACAGGGAAGACTGGCTCAGAGGGGAGAGAAGATGTATCTGGGGACTGGAGTCCTGTTCTTCCTGATCTACTCTGAGCTCCAGCAGTGGGCCTGGCCTGTCACCTCCCCACCACTCAGACCCCACCCAGTGCTCCTTAATGATCCCAGCCACAGGCCCTGATGCACAGCGCATCAAAACTCATTACAATTATTTCCTTGCAAGACTTTCAAACAGAATACATGCGTGTCTCTGGAACGCTGGTGTAGCTGCACCATCGCTGTGAAGTTGTGCAGCAGATGCTTTCATCGAAAGTGACTCAGGATGCACGTGGTTAAGGAGCAGGTGGAGCTCGAGGGTGAGGCCCTCAACCTGTAGGGGCTGAGGGCAGAGTTCAAACCCTGAAGTTTGAACCCAGAACCTTGCAGCTTGGAGTCAAACACCCTAGATCTTGCAATGTGTAGCCCCCCTTTGTTTGTGGTCATAATAGAAATGCTAGTGGTTTATCTCACACTGTGGGTGAAATAATCTTGAACGCAAGCTCAAGATTCTTAAGTTCGGTTTGAATGCAAGCTTCTCTAAAGCAACTAGCTTGTAATTACCTTTTTCAGTAACAGATCAATAACAACAAACTCCCATAATCTGGTTTGGAAGACAAGACTACACTCCCTGTTTTCATATTCCTGTCCCAGAATCGAATGCAGATATTTTCCTCAGTCTCAGGTTAAACCAGGGGGAATTCTTTGTTCATTATATAATCATATGAGTCGTCTTCTTGTGGCAGGTAGGAGGTCTAGGTAACTGCACAGCCATTGTAACCCACAGCAGGACGGGACAGAGAACAGAGAGCACGGTGTCCTGCCCATTTCTGACCAGTGTAGTTCCTTCTTTTTCTAACATGGCAGAGAGAAGGAAAAACGGACTAGGACACTTCCTTCTGCGTGTGCATGTGTGTGTTCCTGTGTGTGTGTGCTTGTGTGTGTTCCTGTGTGTGTGTGTATGTGTGCCTGGATGAGTTACTTCTATGCCGTTTAAGTTCCACTTCATAGTTAAATATCCTTGATTAATCCCAGAGAGGATATTCTGGCGTCTGTCTGTACTTGAATTGCTAATGAGGGAAAATCTTATTCTTTTCTACCATAGGAGGCTAACTTCGTAAATGTTCACAGCAGTATCGAACTAATAATGCAGCTACAAATTGTTTTGTATATTCTGATACTTCTCTTGTTTACACTTCCCCATGTTTCTACATTGGTAAAATGGCAAACGGATATCCATCATACATACTGATTATGTAAATTGAGCACATAGTTTATTTTAGAAATGTCATTGCACAAACCGCATATTTCAGCCCATGTTTCATAAATGTTTGTACTTTCTAAATGTGTCCTACAAAAGTGTGTTTTTGCAACAACAGAAAAAAGAGAGAGAGAGAGAGAGAAACAGAGAGAGAGACAGAGATCGATCTCTATGATCTAGGTCTCCAGGGCTCTAGCCTTGGTCTTATTCAACACCAGAGTTCTCTTCCCCCCCCACTCGCCTTGGGCGCTGCTTCCCCGCGGCTGGAGAGTCATGATGGTCTTGACCCCAACCACTACCACCGCCCCCCAACACTGAGTTTGTCAACTCCCAGTGCTACGTGCAGCCTGCAGCAACACACAGTCCTGCTATAGGGGTGTGAAAGACAGCTGTGTGTTTATATTCGCAGGCATCTTCAGTAACAGACCGGGTTGAAAATATAAGCAAGCAGGGGATGCAAATGCTTTCATGGCAAAGACAAAAAGAACGCATTTCATGTATCCGAATTTGGATGATTGGGATTAGATAGATAGTTAGTCGATTCATTACGTATAATAAAATTATGAAGATGTATCATAATATCACTTGATGGTTTCTTTGTTAGAGCAGATTTTCAGTTTCACGACCCTTCAAGAATAGATTGAATTGAATTGTAGCCTGAATGCCTTCAGGCTTTTAGTTTTTTGACATCCATAGACAAGCTGGTGGGCGTCAGGCATCATTTAAATACGGCCATTTATATCCAACGTTAGATTGATGTAACAAGAGGGACACAAACAGAAATGTTGCTTGTGATCGTATTGACATGGTATGTGTTTTTTTTCAGTTATTGTTTTCTAACATTTCCATAGATTTCCCGTGTAAGTTATGCTTCATTTACTCCTTTCCGTCTTTGCACCTCCATCCCCCTTTCCCCTGGAAACAATCACACCTGGCACTGCAGCCGCTCCCTTCCATTTATTTATTAATGTCTCCGAGCTAATCAACATTTGGAAATGAGCAGGGCAATGAGAGGTAACCAGGCAACAGACCCCCAGCAAGAGAATACCAATCTATGGAAAGGAAATTAGATATTTCCATTTGTATTTAATTAGAATTGCGTTTTGTTTATTTCATGTGTCGTCCTTGGTGTTTTTTGGAAGGTTGAATTTCCTTCTCTTTTTCACTATGTCATCTTGACGCAGGGTTGTGTGTGAGTGAGACTCTGTGACGATTTTGCTAACCCTAACCCTCGTTTTGAAAATTCCAGTCCTTGTTGAGGGATTACCCCTGAAAAAAAACAACTAATAATCAGGGGGCTCTGCCCCCCGAGACACGCTCCGAACCTATGCTCTGACGTATCAGGTGCAAGGTGTTTAGCCAATCAACGATCAGAGAATACTGCGGTTAGGCAGCTGTAACAGCTGTGGGCCTTACACCCCTCTCTTGTCATTAGGAAACAATACACAGTGGTCTATTCTTGTCATCAAAAGGAAATGAACGGATTGAGAGGGGAGAGAAAAATGGATTTTGCGTGACATTTCTTGCTTGTGCGTGAGAGCGTGAGATTGATGCTGGAAGCGTGAGTGACACGCCAGATGCATGAGAGTTGGCAACCCTGTTGACAGCTCTCTGTGTTGCTGGTAAAACTCCCAATTAAGTTGAACAGCCTTTGCTTAAGTCAAACGTACAGCCAACCCGAGTCCATGGATTCTGTGTCCATTTGCAAGGTTCAGGAAAACATTTTAGAAAATATGGCGGGGAGAAAATCTTGCTCTAGGAGTTCCATTCACATCGCCACAATGAAAATCATTTACACACATCCTCAAACGTCTTCTGATGCACCGCACACTCTCTGCTGCGCGAGCTGAGGTCCGCTGTAATGTAGGTCTTCGCTAGAATCCCCTTTCATCGCCTCCTCTTAATCTTTTCACGTTTGAATGGGTGACTCCAAAAGGATTTCAAAGCCCTAATTTAATCCCTTGGCTAATTTCAAAGTGAATGTCGCATTAAGAAACACACACATATACACACTCTCAAGCTGACACAGACACACACACACACACACACACAAGGCTGAAAGCCAAATGACTGAATAGCAGGCAGATTTTCTGAGGAAAGATGGAGTAGCTAAGGAGAAAGAGAGGTCATAGACTGACTAGCTGTTTGACTGACTGAAAGACTGGTTTGGTTTGCTGTCTATTTTACTTTCTTTATAGTCAGCTTACTGTCTAATGTAGCCTGCATGCTGGCTAATGCAATTTTATGTCTAATTTAGCAGACTGGCTTACCGTCTGCCGTATTCACATACTTAGTTTGGGACAAACATCCTGACTGACTAGGTGTCCGGCACGCTGACTACGTCTTTGTATTAGAAATCAGAAGTGACAGCAGAGTATGTGTATAGATCCCAACAACCGAGCAGAGGCTCAATACACTCCAACGGAGGATATTAACATCCTGGGTTTTGGACCCATCAGTCCAATCCCTCTGGAAGGAGAAGAAAGGAAGACCGGCATGGAGCCCAGACCTCCTGGTCCAGAGAGCAGAGCAGGCGGCCTCCTGGCCAATAAACAAAACAACAGGACGAACTACAAGGCAAACAGATATGAGTCGATAAGGCTTCTCCTGCCACCAATTGGAACCCCGCAAAACGTCAGACATGGCGAGCACTGCCAAGATAAATTGTCTCTCTCTCTGTCTATCTCTCTTTCTCCCTCTCTCTATCTCTCTCTCACTCTCTCCAGGTAGTCCTTTACAATTTACCAACTGGTGCCAACATGGGGCGAAGCAGTCATGTGCTAGGAACCTTTTATTTAAAGGTTAGCCTTAAAAACAACTCACCTCTTCGTCCCCTCCAGTCATTTGTAAACTGCCAATCTGTATTTACGTCCCTGACCTCCTCCCCACCACCCTCTCTCTCTCTCTCTCTCTCTCTCTCTCTCTCTCTCTGTTTCTCTCTCTGTTCTCCTCTCCATTTTTTTTATCTTTCTCTCTCTCCCACTCCTTTCCTCTCTGGTCATTCTCGTCCACCCTATCTCTCCATCTCTCGCGAAGAGCAAATGAGGGAGAAATGTACAGAGCAGGAGATGAGAAGAGAGCCCTGGTCCTCTGTGGTGGTTACCATCCACATAGTCTGGGTGTTTTCCTCTGAAATCCAAATGCCAGGTCAGTCCCATCGCACCGAGTCTACTACTCCTGTGCCAAGACTCCCGGTGGCCGGGGGAGACAGCTGGTGCAAAAAGGAACTGACATCACAGAGAGATACCTGTCAATCAACCAAGTGAGCAAGACCTGCTCCTCGTGTGACTTCACCTACCGGTAGGATCCCACGGGCGTGGCGTTACCGTTAAGTGCAGGGTTGCTTGTGCGGGGAGAAAGTGATGACATAACTTTCGCAAATTCTTGGTGTGTAGTCTTTCCAATTCTGTTTTTTTACAATGTTATACTTCAATCATTTGACGACAAACTGAGAAAATGTGTACCTATTTTCGTCTCTGCATTGACTCGGTCTGCATTCGCGCCATGCAAAGAATTTGCCTTGCTTTTGGTGTGAAAACACCTTTAGGCTCTGCATTCAGCAGATGTTTCTCTGGGCTTGTAGTAGTAGTAGTATTTTTGATAAATTCAGTGCTATTATGTAGTAGTTATACATACTAACTAGTACAATTAAATATGTGGTAATTAGTTCTTTGCACAGTAATATTCATGTTTTGATTTAGCAGTAGAAGGTATATTTACTTATTTATTGTTTAATGCGTTATATTTAGCAGTAGTATTTTATATAGTCCCCCACACCACTCCCATTCAGAGTACGAGCACAAGAGGTCAGGGTCTGTTGTAAATACTGGGTTAACACACAAAGTACAGGATTACCACAAGGGAACCTTCATCAACACACAAGCTTTTTTCTCATTTGTTTCCTGTCTTGTTTTGCTAATACAGACAGAGGCGCCTTTATGTTTTCAATTGTGTGAGTTGTTAAGCCTTCCCCCTACCTTTCCTGCTTTGTCAGCACCCCATGTAAACGGGCTGCTGTAAATAGCATCTGTCTCCTGTTGTTGCACATATTTAATCTAAACGTGTGACTTCGCTGCCTCCCTCTGAGGCCTAAAATTGCTGTTCCCCCCGTGGACGGATTGGTGGTGAGAATCGTCTTAATACCTTCTCACCTAATCCTGTGGGGCCCATTATGGGGGAAAGAGGGGCCATTCTTCAGCCCCCCCTTAAAAAAAAAGCCAGTGTAATTCTCAGTGGTATCTAATGTGGTGGGATTAGGACTGGGATTAACTCTTCATTCTCCTGCCGACGTTGAACGCCGATTAATCCCTGCCGCTGGATGGCGGTTAAAATGGGTCAAAGGTCTAAACCGTGGTTCATGATTGGACAACCGGCCGTTAAACATAAGGGAAGCACTCAAACTAAATGTTGCTGTATTCACTTTTGCTCTTTCTGATTAACCGCCCACTCTCGGTGTTGTTGGTCAAATGTTGTCTTGGAACCAGACAAACGTACGGTGGTATGTTTGTCAAGGGCTGCAGCAATAATGTACGTCAATCAACGGAGGGTTTTTGAGACCAGATGAAATAAAATGATTTGTATCGTGAAGATGCCATTCAGCGACGCCACACTATTCAAACAGTTGATGATGAGGGTCATTGCCTCCTTCTTCATAATTATTTTTTGTTGTTGTTGTGCCAGAATCTGCAAGTGGAAGTCTTACAGCCAACGGTACACTGCAAAATAAACACACCTCCATCTCACAGTAAGAGGTCAAAGGGGCATGTTTTGAACGAGAGATTAGACACCAACATGCTCTCTCCTTCTCTCTCTCTTGCTCTGTCCCACTCTGTCTTCTAAATGACTTTGAAAATGGCAGAAATATATAATACATCAGAGGAATAATGAGTGTCTGCCATTCGTAGACTCCTTTGGTAAAGAGAGCTTGTGTTTCTATTGCAAGCGGGCAGAGAGAGATAGCGCTGCCTATCTCTGCTTTGTTCTGTGAGACACGTGAGTCATCAGAGATTTCTGAAAATAACGGAAACTTTGGAAACATCAAAAACATGGAATGCACCCAAAGCATGAATATTGCATCGCATTTATAAAGTCCATATGATCATTTTTACATTCTATGAAAATGCACTACCTGAAACCTTTCGGAATTTTGAGGTTAAATCACTGAATAAATCACTGTCTTTAAGACTTTTTTCTTCTAAAACATGAAGCAGAGGTGTGTCTCACATACATACGATGGATTGGTGGTCTTGGATCATACATGCATGTGCATTCATTTATTGTTTTCAGATATTTAGTTTGTATGTCACTTAAATATGTGTTTTTTGTGCATATGCTTGCATGTGTGTTTATGTTTATACATTTGTATGTGTTTGTGTGTGTGACTGTGTGCGTGTGCCTGCGTGTGCCTGCGTATGTGTGCGCCTGTGTGTGTGTGTGTGCATGTGTGTGTATGTGCCTGTGTGCGTGTGCCTGTGTGTGTGTGTGCCTGTGTGCCAGCCACCAGCCTTTGAGCTGACCCACATTAAAGCATGATGCCCTGCATTTCCAGACCCCTTCGATCCGTCTTACAACTCTCTCCAACGCACACACACACACACACACACACACACACACACATGCACACACGCACACACACACACACACACACGTCTCCCACCCTCTCTGTGTCTTGTGCTCCCTCTATCGCTCTCTGGTCCTGCCCATCTCTCGGTCTTTCTATCTTCCTCTCACTCTCATCCATTTATTTTTCTCTGTTCACTGGATCATCAGATTAGCTGTGACATATGCTGCAGCCATTAGGGCCACATGCCGTGAGCTCACACACACACACACACACACACACACACACACACACACACACACACACACACACACACACACACACACAC
>JAOPUD010000002.1:296002-307252 GCA_027122715.1 Trisopterus minutus
ACACACACACACACACACACACACACACACACACACACACACACACACACACACACACACACACACACAAACTAAGGTGGTCGAATGGGAAATCTTTTCCTGAGAAAGAGCAGATTTACGACACTGACATACTGTGTTTCCCCTTAGCTGTTAGAGACTTCCACGCCAACAAACATCTATGTAATGAATTACGATGTGTGTGTGTAGGGGGGTCAAGTGACAGAGGTTTGATTCCAGATTACAACACACGTAGCTCATATAAGACAGCTTAAGTCTTCAGCTCTATGCTAAAGCCACCTTCCATTACATTCTGATGGACACCCATTTTTTTCCCTTTACTGCTGAACGAAAATAAACCTGTTGACAGCTGATGGCGTCAGGTCTCCCAGAGCCAGCTAGGCTAATAATAAGAACAACAATAACACTAACCATATATATCAATGCATATAAAACAAGTGCATAACTTCAAAATATATATATAAATAAAAAACAGGCCGCAGTGCGAGCGGTGTGTGAGAAGTGATGGCGTCCTCGCTGATCTCAGTCAGGAGCGGCGTTTGGCACATGAAGCCCGCCATACGAGGCGGCAGCCGGCCACAGCAGTGTGTCTTTTACAGCACTCTGAATAATACCCCACAAGACAGGCAGGCTGGGTCCCCTCCCGGACCAGCCATCGTGTGTTGCGTGCACACCGTTTGTCATCGCAAATCGCTGTTCACCTGCCTTGCTGGAACAACAAATTCACCTGTTTTTTAAATTTATATGCCTTGCCCACAAATCCCCGGTGTGTGAAATTCCTGTCATGTTTGTTGTTTTATGTATAAAAACGGTTTTATTGTTTTATTTTTTCGGTAGTTTGTGTTCCACCCGTAGTCTTGTTGGAAAGAAGAGATATTACTATTTCTTTCATTTCAGCTCAGGTTTTTATCCAAAGGCACTTACAGTGAACTCAGATACTAGTCAATCATGAGCGGGTCAGGGTTAGGGCATTGTGGTCTTGGATGCCCACAGGTAGACTGGAAATTGCAATTCGAACTCTGAACCTTAAGGCTGGGAATCAGACCCCCTAAGCACTAGACTATCCAGGGCCCCGCTGTAATAATACAAGACATTGTGTGGGAAACAATGGGTGGACATTATGATGTGACCAGGCTTGACCGAAACTAGCTGCCAGCTAACTGTTGCTCCTCTTCTTCTTCTTCCCCTCCTCCAGTTTCTCCAAACGTTTACTGTTCTGGTGGAGACATGGCTCTGAGGTCGGTGGTGGCGCCGGTTCTGATGGTCGTGCTACTCCTGGCAGGCAGCGTGGCTTCGTCCGACATCCTCTACCGACTCCCTGAAGAGCAGCCCCCCAACAGCCTGATCACCAGCCTGGCGGCCGACCGCGGGCTTCCCGACACCGGCCATCTCTACAAGCTGGAGGTGGGCTCCCCCTACCTGAGGGTGGACAGCAAGTCCGGGGACATCTACACCACGGAGGTCCCCATCGACCGCGAGACGCTGCGAGACTGCCGCAACCTGTTCGAGGGCGACAAATGCTACCTGGAGTTCGAGGTGTCCATCACGGACATGAACAAGGGCTTCGGCACGGGGCCGCGGCTGATCGAGGGACGCATCGAGGTGCTGGACGTCAACGACAACACGCCGCAGTTCTCCTCGCCCATCCTCACGCTCTCCATCCCGGAGAACACCCACATCGGGGCGCTGTTCTCCATCCAGATGGCCACGGACAGGGACTCGGGCGTCAACGGCGTGGCCGAGTACTCGCTCAACACCGGGCCGGACGCCGACCAGCTCTTCAGCCTGCAGGTAGCGGTGGACGCCGAGGAGAAGCTGCCGCAGCTGGTCGTCATGGGCAACCTGGACCGGGAGGTGAAGGACTCATACGACCTGAACATCCGCGTGGTGGACGGAGGGAAGCCGCCCAGGGCCAGCAGCGCCCTGCTCCGGGTCACCGTCACCGACCAGAACGACAACCCGCCCAAGTTCGAGAGAGACCACTACGAGGCGGAGCTGTCCGAGATCAGCCCAATAGGCCACTCCGTCCTGCAGGTCAGCGCACAGCCACAAGCGGATGCCCTGCATACACACGTTCATACTCAACACACCAACACACTCTGCAATCACACAGTCAATCCATATTCTCCTGTGTTGTACAGAGGGCGCATCCAGGAGAAAAGGGGAAAAAATGTATATAACTTACTTCCTCCTCATACCAACACCATCCTTGTTTCTTGGGGAGGGGGGAGGAGGTGGGTGGGCTGCTCCTAGTGTTTTTTTTTGCTTCAAAGTGGGGTTAAGGTGGAGGGATCCTTCCCATCACCTGGCCTGAAAATTGATCCCTGCCTCCTGCTCATGTCACTTTAAACACTAGTCGTAATAAAACACAAGTGCATTATCGACAGGTGGAGGGAATTGTGTATTGAATTTTAAAGCGTTTGTGTGGTTGAGCGTGGAGTTTGGCCAGGGTTCAGGAAGTGTCTTGGAAGAGAGGAAGGAAGGAAGGTGAGTAGACGTGGTTTTAAACGTCGCTAATCTCTGGGTCAGCAGCAGGCTGAGTGGAATGCGTGTCAATCGTCTGTTCCGCGTGATGTGCCGCAGAGCACGGAGCGATATCACCTGACCCGAGCAAACAGATTGCTCTCTGGCTCGTAAGTCACACTGTTCCAGCTGCTTTTTAAAAGATTGCTTTTCAGAGGCACATTACGCAGAATGAAACAAACTGCAGCTTTGCTTTCTTTTTTTTCTTTTTAAATAGAATGAGTCGCATACAGGGCAGTAATACTCTTAAGCTCCGTGAAACGTCGAGAGTAGCACTCTAGACTAAGCTGTGTCTGTTCCTGTTCAGTCTGGCTCTGGTGGGGGGAGGTAGAGACATGAAGCCGCCTCGTGATTCGTCCGATTGAGACACAGCATAGTGTAGCGCCACCGAGGCTAAAGACAAAATATCTGGTTAATGTATACCAAAGCTTATGCCCCCCCGCCCCCTCCCCATTTCAACACACCCTCTAGCTTGCATGCAGGAACTCAGGTGAGGTTATCTTAAATATTAGCATTGCCTGGGTAGCAGTTGCAAACAAAGAAATAGAGCCAGGGGAAAGTGTGTGGAGAGAGTGGTGGTGAGAGGTTACTGGTGGGATGATACTGACATTCTTTAGGCCAAAAGTTTCCTGATACACACAGGTGTTTTTTTAAATGAACAATAGGAGTGTTATCATGCATATGGCAACATGACCCTGCTTTGTCACTACCAGCGGCACAGTGTGAACCCTAGAGAACAAACTCATTCCTTTAGAACAGGTCTTGCAAAATAGTCTGTCTGTTGAGCAATAGGGATCTATCAGTTCACACAATATCAATTCAGAAATCACATTCTGGATATGCTAGGCTATGTTGTATAAAAAGTTTTGAAAAGTAAAAAAAAATAGAAACCATGGAAACCAAATGTCGAAAAAGTCACACTCCTAAGTGGAAGCGTGTCAGTGGTTGAGTTTGATTAATGTTAATACAAAAATGTGCTTCATAAATGTTAAAGACTAAATGCTCCTTTTCACCCTTATTTGAAAAAAGGTTATAATTTATATTCTATATAATATGTTATTCCATGAACTTTAACATCTGTTAGTAATTCATGAAAAATGAAATGATTTATTTTTCTTTAGACTTATATGTGTACTTTAAAATGAAAGAGCTGATCTTACCCGCAGACCAAACTGAGTCTCAAAATGAGGAGGATCACATTAAATGATCATCATTATTATTGTCATTTCACAGTGTTAGGAATACATTTGAATGGTTAATGGAACTGATCCCCGTCAAGGTTGTGATTCATTGGCCTGTACGCCGACCTGGCCTGGAGCGTTATAGGTGTTGAATACGTTCCCATGGTGATTATGTCTTAGTCCGTAGCAACAGCAGTGAATCACTATGACAATATCAGTGGAAATACAAATCCTATCATGGGTGTTGGTATGCGATGCATGTTAAGCGGAACCCCATTTACTGATAACCTTCTCCGTCCTTCTCCTTCAGGTTCGGGCCAACGACGCAGACACTGGAACCAACGGCGAGATTGACTACAGCCTCCCCCAAGCCTCCGAGACGGTGCAGAGGCTGCTTCGCATCGACCGCTCCACTGGTGTCATCTTAGTCAAGGGCCAGGTCGACCGTGAGGAGGAAAACTTCCTCAAGTTCTTTGTCGTGGCCAGGGACCGAGGACCCAACGCCAAGACCTCCAAGGTCCTGGTGACCATCAGAGTCAGGGACCACAATGACAACGCACCAGCCATCGAGATCCGTGGTATCGGCCTGGTTACCCACCATGAGGGCGTGGCCAACATATCGGAGGACATGCCCATCGGCACGCCGGTGGCCCTGGTGCAGGTGTCCGACCGCGATGAGGGGGAAAATGCGGTGGTTACCTGTGTGGTGGCCGGTGATGTCCCGTTCCAGCTTCGACCGGCCAGTGAATCGGCCAACGACCGAAAGAGGAAGTACTTCTTGCAGACAACCACGCTGCTGGACTACGAGCGTGTCAAGGACTACCGGATTGAAATTGTTGCCGTGGATTCCGGCAATCCAGCATTGTCCAGTACTAATTCTCTGAAGGTCCAGGTCACAGACATGAATGACAACATGCCAAATTTTTCCCCAGCATTGTTGGAGGTGGACTTTGCAGAGGGTAACCAGCCTGGAGACAAGGTCCTTGACATGATGGCCACTGATGCTGATAGTGGCACCAATGCAGAGCTGAGCTACAGCATTGTAGAATCCTCCTCATCCAAGCTCTTTGAGATTGATGTAAACACTGGTGAGGTGCGTGTGAAGAACCAACTAGATCGTGAAGAAGTCCAACGCTACCAGTTCCACGTGGCCGCAGCCGACAAGGGTGTGCCAAGCAAAACAGGCACAGCCACCGTTGTGGTCAATGTTCTGGACCGCAATGACAATGACCCAAAGTTCATGCTGAGCGGATACAGCTTCTCGGTCATTGAAAACATGGCCCCACTCAACCCAGTTGGCGTGGTAACTGTCACTGATGCAGATGAAGGGGAGAATGCCAGAGTCAGGCTGTATGTAGAGCCAGACAATGGCAAATTTGTCATCCAAAATGGCACCGGAACAATCCTCTCCAGCCTCTCCTTTGACCGGGAAAAGGAGAGCACCTACACCTTCCGGCTCAGGGCAGTTGATGCCGGAGATCCACCTCGCTCCTCCTATGTGGGGGTAACCATCAATGTTCTCGATGAAAACGACAACGCCCCTTATGTAACCAAACCCTCAAACTCTACGTACAAGTACCTTGCACCAGTCACAGCCCCAGATGCCCTTGTGGAGGTAGTTGAAGCGGAGGACATGGACTCTGGTCAAAATGCGGAGCTCATTTACAGCATAACCGGTGGCAACCCATACAACCTGTTCCACATCTCGCCCAATAGCGGTGAAGTCACCTTAGCACAGGAATTTGCCCGCAAACACAACGGGCTGCATCGCCTGGTGGTGCGGGTCAGCGACAAAGGCAAGCCTCCCCGCCACACCACCGCCCTGGTCCACATATTTGTCAATGACACCATTGGAAATGTCACCCATATAGAGGCTCTGGTGGGACACAGTCTCTACACCCCTCTAGACAGGGATATTGCTGGGGACCCCGAGTATGCTCACAGCCAACGCAACAACATTCTGTATGCCATCCTGGCGGGGATCGCCGGGGTGATTCTTGTCATTGTAGCAGTTGTTGTAATTCGGCACCGACTGCAGAAGGACACAAAGAGCGGCTACCAGCCTGGCAAGAAGGAGAACAAGGACCTGTTCGCACCCAAACAGGGTCCAAAAAATGGCAAGGGGAAAAGGAGCAAAAAGGGAAAGGCTCCTAAGCCAGCCAAGCCCCTGGAGGAGGACGAGGAGGCAAGCCTCCAGAAGGGCCTCAAGTTCAACCTCATCAATGAAAACGTCAACGACAGCCCCAGGATCCACCTGCCCCTAAATTACCCGCCAGGAAGCCCCGATCTGGGCAGGCACTACCGCTCAAACTCACCCCTGCCCTCCATTCAGCTCCAACCCCAGTCCCCCTCGGCCTCAAAGAAGCACCAGGCCGTCCAGGACCTCCCGGCCACCAACACCTTTGTGGGGACGGGAGACAACACCTCCACAGGGTCCGACCAATACTCGGATTACAGCTACAAGGCAAACCCGCCCAAATACAGCAGCAAACAGGTAGGCGAATACTACACCACAAGGTACAACAGGAACATCACGTGGGACAATCAGGTGTGGTAGTCACAGGGGACTGGTTGGCACTCACAACACTGCACTGATTACCTTGTCTTATCTGTTGTCCTGCCACATAGCTCATAGCCACTACTCTTCAGCTTCTTTGATCAACATTTTATTTTGGTTCTGTGCACCATTTGATTTCATTTTTTTTCTTCTGTTGTTAGCTTCTATTAATTCATAATACATCATCAACTGTCTGTTATTTTTTTGTTTATTTTTATGTTTCACTTTTTTCACACTGGATGACATGAAGGAGTTAAAATATTTTTATTTCCCAAAGTTTTGATTCCAAACCTTTTTTGCCGTCATGAAGTTCCATTCATTCTCATTCATTCAGAATGTTTTGGTCTCGGTCACATTCCCTCCACGTCGAGCGGCTGCTTAATCTGAGATAGGAAAGCTACTGTGAATTTCAAAGGCATTTTATTATGTGGGCTATCCATTTGTGAGGACCAACTCTGCTGGACTTAACACAGTTGGTCTCTGAATCGTGGCTTAAGACAAAATGAAGGGAGGGACCCAAGGTTTATATCGTTGATAAACCAAACCGAAGAGGGCGCTTGTTTCACGGTCAAACAATCGAATAAAGGAAAGGTACAATTAACGCCATTTCTTAACATCCGTTGCCACTGCACCCGTCAGCTTTACTGAAATATAGCTTTTAATTATGCTGTCTCCATTCGCCAGGGCTAAAGTCAATTGTTTGCACAAATTAATGGGAGGCAATTCCAGGCGATGACTTTGCCTCTACCCATAGTGCCTTGCTACTATTTAATGTACATGCTGAGGGTCGTTAACTTCAGCCCCTAATGCGTGAGTCCTGTGGTTCTTGCGGCAAGCGTTCACGTTACAGGCCTGGTGTTTGTGGTGGTGGATGATGTTGTCTACTGTGAAATCAGAGAGGTAGATTGGCAAGTACGAAAAGACGCACCTCGCACAGCAAGCCGGTGACAATCAAAGTGAAGTCTTATGCAAATTGTACATATGTGAATAACAAAACTATTTTTTTTGGTTCTTGTGATTTTTCTTTTGTCTGTTTAATTATGCTGTTTTGGTTTGTGTGTGTTGGCTTTGGCACACAAAAGGCTAGTTCGCTGATACTTCACGTCCTCACTCAGTTGTGTTCTAATGACATGTGTTCATCGTTGAAATATGCTGTACCAAAGAAAATGCACACACATTCTTTCATACCATGTACAAACGATGCACACACTTGTACTCCGGCAGTATTGCAAATGTTACCAGACGTCATATGTAGTTCATTACCCTTAGGTGGTTTGGTTTCTGTTAGCCACAGAGAGCTAGGGATGACTACTGCTAGCATACCTGCCATACAGATGTGGTTCAGGTCTAGGTCAGGCTTTGTCCTCATGAGGGTTGGCTAAGGTTAATGGAAATGTTTAATTCAAGATACTCTGTAAGAGTGTCTGAGTATGTGTGTCTGAGTGAGTGTGTGTGTGAATGCTTTACCTGCCAATTCTCCCGTTATCAGTTCATTTAATATTTTTTTATTTGAAAGATTGTATCAGTTTTTCATGCTACTGTGTCTTCCCGGCTATGTTCGAAAGCTGTGTATTTGAGTGGAAAATGTACAGTGTGTGAGCGTGTGTCTTTTCCACAGATTTCAAAGCCAACTTCAATAAACATGTTATCCAAACGTGTGCTTTACATTCTCTGTTCATTCACTCGGGGCATGGGGGGAGGGGCCATGCAATGGGACATGGGTCCATTCAGGAAGTGGCAAGTCATGAAAACAAAGGCGTCACACCATTGCCATCCTCCTACCTGTCAATAATGACACACATCCTGCTGCCGCTGGTCATGAATCATCCGCAACTCCATTTTGTACCTCCATGCTGTACTTCTCGATTTCGATTGTTCTCCAGGGGATTAGTCACTGCCTGTCCATCGGCTATCTGGTAACTAAGCATAGCTGGTATTTCAATTTGTTACTGTTTATCTGATGACAACATCTGTTGCAGTCTGACCAATGGGGTGGTCAAATTTGTTGTACTCGTAGGACTATCTATTAGTGTTGTCACGATACCAAAATTATCGCTTCGATACCGATACCAAGTTGAGAATTGCGATGTCTATACTTTTTCGATACTTTTCCTGGACAAGGAGAAACACTTTTGAATAACATAAGGATAACAGAGGATCTAAATAGTGTATGTTAGTAACAATAACTTTTGGCTAATGCAGTGGTTAAAGTGAAAACATTCACTTAACCAAAACATTACCCCAATTAATAATAGGAAGTAATTATGTTATTTAAGCTATATGTTATTTATATGGATTAATATAGGCTAATGTTTCCTGTACTTCAATGTATGATTTCTTTGATGGTTAACTTTATATTTGCAACCAGAAGCATCACTTCTTAAAAGGCAGAGTTTAGTGCTCCTTAGCGCAGGTCTCGGTGCTCTTTAAAGTGCTAGTGTAGTGTGTATCATTTTGATCGCTTTGTTTGTTTGTTTATGTATGTTTATTTTAGAGCAGGATTTTGTACATAGTGCTTGAAGCTGAAGTTTTGTGTTTAATGTTTTCAGAAAATGGAGCAAGGTTTCAGAAATTGTGTTTTGGCAATTGAGAAAAACTAGTGTGCCTGTGCTATTTGTGGCTATCACAAATCAACGTTGCGTCTCTTGGCCAAGAAACCAGAGTTCAGGGAGAAATTGTTGGATCGGACATTACCGCTGGTTCAACATTTACGTGGCTCGGGGAAGGCGATCAGGACCAGAGCCAATCAGAGGCCAAGAGCCGACCGAGCTCTTCTCTTATTGGTTCAGACCACGATATGATTCTACCTTAGTGTGAGTTCGGTGACAGGAGAACACGGAGAGATGACGCGATTGCGAAGGAAGTGAACGTTTTCGGCCGGGCAGCGTCAGGTGCGCCAGTGCGACCTAGGAAAACGATTAGTCGCACCCTTAAATATTTCGGTCGCACTCTGGAGCTCTACAGTTGGCTCCTTGAGTTTGTGATTGTTTGAAGCAATGCCGACAAACAAGGTCTCGCCGTATCGGAAGCTTTGCTCTCACTGTCAGCAAGGTAAGCGAAGTACTTCCAGATTTCGCTCCCGGCGTCGTCTTCATCCACCAGTCGCGGCGGCCACAGAATCACCTGCGCAGGTGATTCTGTGGCCGCCGCGCCACGACTGGTTCTGTGCATACACTGTAAAAAATAGGTTCTGTGGCTGTAGAGATGCTATCAGGTGACGGCAGCGTGTTGCGTTCGTGCGTCAGGAGAAAATCAAACGCAGACGTCCGCAGGGAGGCGCTGGAATCAGCGCCCACGTCTCTAAAATAAATCTGGAACACGGTCGTTCTTAAAAGTATCGATACTTATACATTTAGGAATCGTGACGTTTTAAATTTCCGAGAATCGCGGTACTTTTGAAGTATCGGTGCACCGTGCAACACTTCTACCTATAGTCTATTTAGAAGGATAATGTAGAAGTCTGTGTTGTAGGGAAGCAAACCACTAGCAGCTTAAGCTAGCAGATATCACCACAACAAAACTCTGTGACGCTAGAATATATAGATTATTGTACCAGAATACTGTATTAGAAGGGCCATGCACTCAAACTCAAGACTCAATGATATTCACCCAACAAGGCAACTCACTCAGTCTGAGTAGCGCTTTGTTGGTCTATGCAGTCTGTCTGTGAGGAGCTATCGATGGCCAAAACGTGTCCTTTATCAGTGTGGTTTGTTTGTTTTATGTCTGGTTAATGTTGAACAGAAGCAGAAGCACAGCCAACCAACACTATGAATAGCCAACGAGTAGGCGCTAATCAAAACTAGACAGCTTAAAAAAAACGAGAATGTAAAACAATACATTCATTATATATTTTTTTATGACAGTGGCCACTTGGTAATAGCTCTGTGACAGTGTTTGTTTCCTTTTATTACCCTCATTCTTTCTCTACCATGTCTGCATCGAGTATAGTCAGGAAGAAAAGGGAGACTTTTAAGGATAATGTCACCGCTGAAGGCTTTTGCTCTAGCTGAGCATTAGGCAGCCATTAGGGTTAAGGTCTTTACAGGGAGCTTCCGCTACCACCTTTCCTCACTGCATTTTCATCAGAGAAAATTGCACCAATTTCAAAATGGCTCCATGTAGCTGCAATCAGCCGAGCAACAAAAGAAACCTGCTCCCTGCCGTGGAATACTTTTTTTTTTCCTGCTCCTTTTATTCAGTTTCCTTCCCCTTCTAACACCATTCTAATGCATATCTGTTGAGTCAACATTTTTATTTGGGGGGGGGGGGGGGGTTTCGTTGATTTCAGATTATAGTGGGGAAATGTTGTACACAGATCACACCAAATACGGAACACCCGACCACAGGGACAGCAGCACACACGCATTGCTGACCAGTTGCTGCTTCACATTGGCTTGAATTATTCCCCAGTTATGTCACTTTCCGCCTGTATAAGCCAATTAAAAGTAGCTATTGGAAGTTAACTTCATTTTTTTCCACCGAGTTTGCTTACCCTGTGGTTAGGTTTTAAGAGCTTAGTTTCTTGTGTGTGTGTGTGTGTGTGTGTGTGTGTGTGTGTGTGTGTGTGTGTGTGTGTGTGTGTGTACTAAGTCGCCTTGTGGTTAAAGTTAGGATCAGACAGGGTAGGACCGGTATTTCACAGGAAAGGTGGCCGTGGTGTGTGAGTGTATGTGTGTCTTTGGACCGAGGGGAGGAGGGGGAGGTGGCGGTGGCGGGAGAGTGTGTGAAAGCTTTCGTGGTGTCAGGGCTAGTTGAAACATGGCGGAGACACGGAGGGAAGATAAATCGGTCACAGGCAACAGGGTACAGCGCAGTGGTCACAATGGAGCTTTTGTTCTACCTTGGTACGGATTCCACAGTGTAGCCATCACTCAACGCCATCAACCTGCTCCCGAGTGTGTGTGTGTGTGTGTGTGTGTGTGTGTGTGTGTGTGTGTGTGTGTGTGTGTGTGTGTGTGTGTGTGTGTG
>JAOPUD010000002.1:463743-473858 GCA_027122715.1 Trisopterus minutus
ACACACACACACACACACACACACACACACACACACACACACACACACACACACACACACACACACACACACATAATGTCCCAGCCAACACATCATTTTTTTACTGCGGTTTTATTTCCAGCACAAAAATACAGATATTCCCTCCACCTTACCTCTAATGAACTGCGGGGTAACCCTCACACACCCTTGCCTTCATCTATGGATGGAAGGAATGACGACAATCTTCAAAGAAGCCGTGGAAGGGTTAGGATGGATGTATGCCCCCCCCTCCCCCTCCTTCGTGATCTTAATAAACTGCCAGCATGTGGCACTTTGTAATTGGGTTTGTGCCTTGTTTAACAAAGCAATTTGATATTTAGGAGAGAGAGAAAGAGAGAGAGGGAGAGAGAGATCCCAGAGGAACAAGCAGTCAGTAAGATTTCCGCTGTTATCCGCCGGAAAATAAACCGCCACCCTTCTTCGCCTGACATCATAAAGCCACCGTAATGCCGTCATAAACATGACACGCTGCTAGTTGTAACAGTTTGCGATGCAATTCATTACAAATGGATCCACAATGCGTCTTGACGCAAGAGGTGATTTAGCGGAGGCTGTTGACAGCAGGCCGCCACCCCCCCCTGTCAACCTCAAGTAACAGACGGACGGGGGGGACGGGGCGAGGGAATGACACGCTTTGGTAAAATGTGTATCGAAAGGACACTGATGTTTGGGAAGAAAAGGGGGCTTAGACTCTGACCAATAGCAATGTCACGGTGAGCTTACTGTAACTCCAGGCGGCCGCTGAAGTCATTTTATCCCACTTGGTCCCTCTAGGTTCCTGCTGGGACACGGTAACTTCACTGATACCTGCCAGAGCTGCCGTAAAGCCACTCAGGAGACCACACCAAAAGGTTTTAAAAAATGAATGCCCTGGATTTGACCCGCTCAACCATGACACTACTCCCGATCCTAACTCCATCTTAACTCCTCCTCCTGTCTTTAGCTCCTCCCACTATGCCGCCTTGGATATTTTCCACTGTCATTGTAAAACGTACAATGCCAATTGTGTAATGGGTCTTAAGCAGTGATTACTTGTATAGCTTGTCTTCAACAGTACAATAATGGAGTTGAGGGGGATAGAATGGCAGCCTTGACAAATACAAATCCCTGTTTGAAATCCTGACTACAGGCATATTTGGGCCACAGCACACAGTCAGTGGTAACATGTGAGTGTAATGCTTGTTCACTGATACCCCAGCGCCACACAGTGGGGCCTCGAACCGCCAACCCACGTTAGTTTTGAAGACAAATCCTATAGCCCCTAAGTGAAACGGCTGTCGCTGTTTGGATCATTGTTTGGAGCGTTCATCAGTGGGAGGTGAGGCTGAGCTTGCAGGACTCAGGGCCCAGAAGATTCTAAAGTTTAACGGGAGTTTATCGATGTATTCATTTTGTGTATTAAGACTAAGATTTTCAGCATCTTTTGTCGTTTTTTTTATATTGTACTTACTGCTTCGGGACCAGCATTTCCGTGCTGGGATCAATAAAGTATTATCTTATCTTATCGTCTGTGTTTGACTGGGTTCCAGCCAACACCTGAGCCACTGAACTGGGTTGACGTTGAGTTACACTGAGGCTTCCCGCCGTGTCGGTTAGCTTGTGAGACGGCAGACAAAATGTATTCACCTCAGGTGACACCTCTGTCCTTCAGGGTTTACGACTTCCTCTTTTATTAGGTCACTTCCTGTCACTGTGTCTCTGCTGTGGAGAATCATGACAACTCTTCATCAATCATCTATTTATCAAGCCCCAAGATAAATAATAGTATATTTATATAGCCAGCCAGTTAATGTGTCTAGGATCTATCTAGGAAGGGAGAGCATTCATACTTAAATAGACCAATATGGGTTCACTATTGTCAGATTGTATCTCTCTAAAACCAATTTACTATGATTATAAAGTTACAGAAGTGGTGATATCTTCTGCTCTTTCATTTTTTCAAAATAAATTCTGAAGTGGGACTTATTTATGTATAGATGTATTTCACATTTGTTTTCAAAGTATTCTGATATTAATATCAGATGGAGGTGGCCACAGCCGGAGGGTCCATCACGGCCACTGTCAACACTAGCCCAGCTGGGGGACAGCTGTCTCTGATAGTTTCCATGGAGACCAAGTGACACCTCTATGAAAGAGATAGTCAATATTGTATCTCATGGTAATAGAGCAAAGTAGGAAAGTGTGGCTTTAATTATATTCCATTGTAGCACTCCAAGGTTTGATACATACCCAGCATATATCTAGAGTGCTTGCTTTAGTATTTAACACCATGGGTTACTAGGTTTGATCCACAATATCCACAACCGAACTGTATAGCATTTCTTGAACGAGATCCCTAACCTGTTATACCTGCCTATTAATTATATCTGAATTCAGTGCAAGTCGCTCTGAATAAAAGCCTCTTCTCACTGACTAAATGAGTGGTCTGAGGTATTAGCCAGGCTCAGGTACGTAGAGGTGTGTTTTTACATCACTCTGGGTGTCAAGTTCAGATCCGCTGTGAGATGGATGCATTAGTCCTCCCAGGTCTGCTGCATGTGACAGCATTAACAGAAGAAAAAAAAAGCACATAACACATCCTGACTGTCCCTCAGCCTGTCAGACAGAAGCACTTCTTGGCAGTAAGCGCAGATGGCACACACGCAAAACAAAAAGGAGATGACAGCGGATCTCTTTCAATTTCAGGTGTGCCTCGTTTAGGTGCCCTGGAGCACAAACACATCCATTACCAAAGCTGTGAAACGTGAACGCTGGCTTGTGATTCGCTGTTTGTGTAACAGGCAAAGCGTATTGTGTAATTTGACCTCAGTCAACTCCTGAAACTAGGAACCCCTGATGAAGCAGGAGCTTTGAGAAAACTAGTTTGAAGACTTTGATGTTGGGAAATAATAGACAGAGAAGAAAAATGAAGAATGACCAATCAAACTCTTCATTGTGGGGAAACAATTCAGAGAATAGAGCATGGGTTTTATATGCCACTGCGAGTATTGGCTGCTGACAGCATCCAAGGAAATTTGGATGGAAACAATAATTAAGTACGCGTGGACGGCTGGCTGACGCACGCGCATTCCCAGAGAATCCCAGGCCTTCCAGTGTGTGTTCACCGTCTAAAAAAACAAATAGAAAACCTGTTGAGATTTGTACTATGGGTGGAGAACCGAGAATTTCCTGTCGCTTTTGGCCCCCATTATGTAAGGACCTTAGGCTGCTAACGCGAGGCCCCGGGCCCTTCTGGGCTGGCCTGATGATGTGTCTAGCAGTGGTAAGGAGGAAAGCATGGCCCGTGGGTGCCCCGAGAAACACTTAAGCCTGAGCTTTGGTTTCGGCAGGAGAAGTTGAACGGTTGCCTGTGGGTGGTTACAAATAAGTGCACTTTGTTGTTGCGGTTCCAGTGCTCTTGCTCGTGTTTATTTGCTATTTTTTTTAATGCTCTGACTGTTTACTCTCTTGATAGGAGAATTAAACTATGTAAGTGTAATTTACATATCCAATGACATGGAGGTAGGTAGGTAGGTAGTTAGGTGTGTGTGTTAGGGATGGAACGGTTCATGTAAAAAATCGGAAGCATTTGGTTGGCTGGTCACAGTTGGGTTCATTGGGTTCAAAGGGGCATTGCCTTGAATAACGATACCCAGTGGAACTTCTCAGTCTTGGACGATGTGTAGCCGCCGCAGGCTCCACTAACTTTTTCATTTGGTGGCACCCCAACAAATTTGGTCCTTCCCCTTTCTTCAACACTTTGCCCCAGTATTGTCATGTCCTTTGTCACTGTGTCTGTGTACATTCATTTTAAAAGATTCATTCAATTGAAATTAGTTGTAAAATGTTTTTATCGCATTGGTGTTCCTTATTTCTTTTTACTGCCAGCGCTTCAACATCTTTTTACTTATGAACCAACTATTCATGCTCCTACTCGGATATCAAACGGCTCTGCCTCCTAATAACCGGCTGATAAGCTAATATACTCCAGTTACAATGATTATCTGGCTTTACATCATCTACAATAGAGCATTTCTTCGCATGCTTGTGAATAATGCTAGTGCTGCGGTGCAATTAAATTTAAACTTTGCTCAATGTACAAACCACCTTTTAAGTTTTATGATCATTTGAAGTACCCCATACATTCAAAGCAGTGTATCTCCATTGGAACTTAAGTGGGTCATGTTTCCAATGAGAGCTCGATCACTGGCGCTGCCATGCAGCAGCGCTATAACCTACACAACTGCTCAGACACTTGGCACGCACTGCAGCACCATTACCACTCATTATATTAAGCACAGAACAAGCCAGGGAGCCGCTCGTCGCGACGCTCCCTGGCTAACGCAGCTTCCTCCACACAGCACTTATGTGACGTTGCAATTTTGCTTTCTGAAGAATTCCAATTGAACATGTGCGTTAGCCTGTGAGGCAGTTGCAAAATGAAATGTGACAGCACTATTTTAAAATGGTACATAGTGACAAAGCGCTACTATCACATTATATGTAAGTTGTTTTTTTTTTGATAGCAACTGCTACACCAAGAACTTAAGCGTTGATTATGGTCCCACGTTCACGCGATGCCAGGGGGTCACGGAGCTTGCGGACCCTCCTTACATTTGAACCTTCCGTCGAGGCGACGCAGCCGCAAGGGCTGTGATTGGTCCGCTCACTACAACCCGACGCAGGACCATAATGGTTCACGACTCCGTCGAAGCGTCTGCAGGGTCCTTGCGTTGCGTGAAGGTGGGACCATAAGAGCCCTTTACCGCAGTGATCCAAACACGTGAGCCCCTATACCATGGTGGTATGACCCGGCCGTGAAGAGTGAACCGTTCCACCCCTAGTGTCTGTGGAACACATACTATCGATAACCAAGATCGCACCAACACTAAACAAATTTTATTAAGCACATCAAGAGCGGAGAGAGGATAACTTCAATTATCCGAAATCTGAATCCTAATGAGTTTGTTCCTGACGCTAGTCAAAGGCTACCTACCCACAGTTCTCCCTGCTTTTGTTTCGATTAAGTAATCAGCATCTTCATCTTTTGTTTGCTCTGAAACACAAAGATATGACACGCGGCGAGGGATAAATCACAGCACGTTCCCTGAGCTTTATGCGGCCTCATGAGGAAATCCTTTTATCTCAATTTAGAGGCTAGCAGTGCAGTTATGAGAATTATAGCGCCACTTCGTGTAGCCGCGCCATTACTCAAAACAAGTGGGACAGCCCCCAAGTAGCTCCATCTTTTATACACAGAGGGGAAATTGCATATTGATTGCAATCTTTGTGCGTGCTTGTGCGTGTGTGCGTGCGTGCATGTGTGTGTATTTGTTAGAGCAGGCCTCCTGTACTACTGAGGACGAGCCAAGCTTGGATGCTGCGCCACCTAAGTGTGTGTGTGTGTGTGTGTGTGTGTGTGTGTGTGTGTGTGTGTGTGTGTGTGTGTGTGTGTGTGTGTGTGTGTGAGGAGGAGCATGTGTAAGAGAGAGAGGCAAATGGATGGAAGAGCTGCTGGAGGAGGAGGATTGGGGGGGGGTCAGTTTTTTTCACACTCTAATCTGTTTACTTTGCAATTTGTGTTTTCAGAGTGAGACCATTCATTCTGCTTAACCTGACACTCCGCTCAGCACCAGGGAGGGGCTGGGCCGAGGGGGAGCGCACACGCATCTCATTTTGTCTCGTCTGAAGTGCATGTGTGTGAGTTGTGTGTGTGCGCACACCCACGAGTTAGTGATTAAGTATATGTGATTGTGTGTGTGTGTGTGTGTGTGTGTGTGTGGGTGTGGGTGTGTGTGATTTAAGTGCTTAGTATAGAGCGAAGCCTTTCTCCAGTTGCTGAAGGGGATTTGTGGGTAATTATTCAGGACTGGGAGCAGCAGTGTTAGCCTCCTACAGTGATGGTCTTCATCGCAGGTAGCTGACCAAGCGCCCTTATCCATGACTACGCTATGGCCGTATTCTCAAACTGACACCTTGGCCCTCAAGTGTTTGCAAACCAAGCATAGTCTACACAAGGATGGCAGCCTAATATAAAGAGCTTTCAAATAATTTATATGACAACACACAAAAACATATATACATATGAATTACACTTTTGTATATATTCATATACTTCAGTACCTTTTATGTATATTAATATTAAAATGTTGGCTCTTTAGGCAAACAAGAACATCTGTAATCTTCAACTAATCCAAGCAGTTGGAACCAGGGTAAAACAAGTCCAGGACCCATTAGATAAGCAAAGGTGTCTCATTCACGTCCTCAGCAGGCTTCCACCAGAGTGTCAGACGGGATTTACATGATATACAGTAGATAGTTGAATGGTGTTCACCGCCTAAAGCCCTGCCTGGAGATCTTCCTGCGACAGAGCCATTAAAATTTCATCTATTTCCTGTGATTATCACCAGCTGATGCCATCAGGCCACAATGAGTGACAAAAATGCTCGGGGTCCTAAAGATGGAGATGTGTTGTAGTAGCCCTCTATTTGCCTTTATCAAAGTGTTCTACAACGTCATTTCAAATGAATATGACCACAATAAGTTAAAGTCATCAGTGAAAAATTTGCTTACAAAGTACCACCAGTTCACCAAACAGGAACAGAAAACTAAAAAATGTGTACTTTATATGAGAAAATCCGTAACAGTTGTTGTTGATCATATTGTTAAAAACATTTTTGCTAAATGACGCATAATAGCCTACAGACCATGGTATAGCATCATACAGGTATTCAAAATCAATACTAATCCATACCAAAAAAACATACAGTTTTAGAAGAGGCATACAAAATCTATCTCAAAACGTCCGTGGACGTACGGATCCCATCCTGGCCTCACCTCGTACCCCTCCTGTGTAGTATTTATATTTCATGTCACCCACCTCCCTGTTCAGACTTTCACACCTCCAGAACAAAACCCCAACAGCTTGCTCCTCCTGGCACCGTGCCACGGTTGTGTGGAGCAGCTTTAATCCGCGGCGCCCCACCAGGAGAATCAAAGGGAAACTTGACGAAGGGAAGACAAAGTGAAGGACAAGCCAGAAAGTCCAGCAGGTCTTACCTCACTAAATAAGAAAAGATAGGTGGGGGGGGAGGGGGGGTAGAATAAAAAAATCGTTGAAGATGGCAAACACTGTCAAAACAGACAGAAGTCTGCATTTTGGAAACAGTCATTCTGGTGTGAAAGGGATCTGTGGATCTCCCTCTGTAAGGGCGTGCAGTGCTGGGGTGACCTACTTTCTAGAGGGTTTGAGCACAGATGAACTTGGACTGGAGCCAATGTGCTGCGGACAACAATTATTAAGATAAGAAGTTGTGCTTTTTGCCCTTGGCCATGGGCAAATTTATTATTATTATTCGGGTTATTGGACTTAATTTCTGCCTCTTCAGTGCTTTGGCACGTGCTTTGGCACGTTACCAAAAACATGCATCCCACACTCACATCAGTGTGTGTGCATGTAAGTAAACGATTACTCATCAAGCAAATCATTAATGATTACAAAAATATGGTAATACAAAATCATTCAGAGAAATAAATGAAATGTTTGGTTTGATCATATAAAAAATACTTATTAATTACTTGCTACTTATTATTACTTATTAATCGCACAATTTGCCACGATTAATTGTTTTTTCTTCTTCAAAGTGAAGCTTATAGTTTATGGAAATCTCATGGTCTTAATGTAGAATCAACAAAAAGGAACTATATTTAAATGAAAATACAAATAGTTTGACAGCACATTTGTTACTTATAACTAAAAAAAATTCTCTCATGTGAACTACAGCTTTCAAATAATATAAACATTTTCATCTTGAAAAGCATAATTCTGAATATTTAATCTTTTACCCTCAATAAAACGACCACTATTCTTCTTAGTCCACTCACCTAACGGTAGATGGAGAAACATTCAACGGTTTTGGTTAAGTGTGTGGAAGGCACACCACCAAGTCGTAATTCTCAAAACCCTCACGATCGAAAACTTGAGATAAGTGTTGAGGAAAGAGGGAACTAAATAAATGTGGACAAATTTATTGAAACGATGTGAAAATGGTAATCAATTTATTTAAAAAAATGTCTTACCACTTTTCTGTTATTACCAGTCAGCTTGGTTCCCATTTGGCTATCCCAATACTGCATACTTGCCTGTCCCCTGTGGTCCCACACTGCAGGATATCAGAGGACATACTGTATAAAGTATATCCTATAACACTGGCCTTTTTTTTATTCATCTTGAGTCAGGATGGCTTATGGCTTCTACATAGGTCGGACTCTGCTGTTAAAAATGTTACGCCTTAAATATAAAAAAATTCTAAACAGTTAAAAACGTATGCATTCATTAAGACAGCACTAATTGATATGCATTTCGGCAAAGTTTTTGAGCAGGATTTATCAATACATAGACAAAATCCTTTGTCGTCATGCATTATTACGTGAAAGTTTTATGTATAGCAGCATAGCGCTGTAGCGGTGGCAGTGTGAAAAATAAATCACACCTCAATATCAGCTTATGCAATGAATATAGTGTCTATTTCTTCACAATCTGCAATTATATAGAACCGTTCCATTCCCGAGAGGATGTGTCACCTTTAAAAGGTACGCTATGGTTACAACACTGAAGTCACTGTTTACAGCTGGGTATCCTGCAGGCCCTTCAACAGTTAAAACCAGGTCAAAAACTGCCTGAGCAGTTGGGGATGTAATGCACATGGACTGTATACAATACAAAGTAAAACTGACTTTGGATATAAATAAATTAGTGGAAAATATAGAAAACACCACAAAACAAGTACGTGCTTAGATTTGGACAGTGAGGCCAATTCAATTTAACCTTTTTGGTATATTTTGTATCCCTAGTCTGTGTCTATGTGTGCTAGTGCCAAAGGAAGAAGCCAGAAGGATCTCTTGTTGAAAAAAAAAATAAATAAATGAGAGCATGACTTAGGTTAAATACACTAACACAGAACAGGGAAGAGAATAAAAGCAAAGTGATGCTGAGGGTCTGACTGTTGAACTGATTCTGTTCAGCGTCTAGCGTCGAGTTGAACTACAGGTGTCTTGTGAGAGTTTGGTGACCTGGGTTGGTTCACTTCCATGTGCCTGGAGCCACTCAGCTCTGCACAATATTTTGCTGTCTGTGTAAAAATCTTCACCACAATCTCCCAATGTGTGACTGTGGTACGATGGACACCTTTTCTTAACAATTACCACTCTTCAGCATTTCTTGCCATGACCATCTTGCTCATCTACATGCCGGCTGGCTGCCCACAAACGATAATTGTTTGTGGGCCAATTTCTAGCTATCAAATACAGTACTGAACCCACAGAACCAACTATGCATACGTGTCATACAATGTATGCCGTTCTCAACTCTGTCTAATGACTTCAGTGTAGCAAATGCATTTTAAAATCACAATGTGGAAGCTTCCACTTGCTGAAAGACGTTTATTGGTGGATGTGTAGGCTGGACTTGATATGTCACACATCCGAGTGGATAGTCACATTTGTCTTGTCCCTGAAAGATGGATTTTGAAATGGCTTGTAATGGAAACATCAACATAATATGGTAAACGAAGGGCCATTAGGCAAAACACGAATCTCGAAAAAATATTGCCAACTAATCCAAACGGCTTGTAGGGGAAAAATCGAAGTCAAGGAAGCTTTTGGTAAGCAAAGGTGTGAAATGGCAACACTCTGATTCCAAATCAGTTCTGGAAAAAAACCCTCATGATCTGATTGGCCGAGGGCTGGCCGGGCCACCCATCTCAGACATGGTGCTCATTTATGACCACGAAGACGAAAGAAGAACCCTTCGCTATGCCGTCTCCTGACAGGCTTAACCATCGATACGAGGGGATGTGTTATCTCCTGACTTCAAAATTCATAAATCTTTGAGATCAGACGAAATTGAGGCAGTTTGAGCGCTTGGAGGGGAGAGATTGACACGACTGAGTGGCTCAGGAGGCACATAGCATGCTAATGCTCCTCCATGCATACTGTCTGTCTGGCTCTCCAGGCGGGAGAGGGAGGTGTGTGTGTGTGTGTGTGTGTGTGTGTGTGTGTGTGTGTGTGTGTGTGTGTGTGTGTGTGTGTGTGTGTGT
>JAOPUD010000002.1:565351-576497 GCA_027122715.1 Trisopterus minutus
GTGTGTGTGTGTGTGTGTGTGTGTGTGTGTGTGTGTGTGTGTGTGTGTGTGTGTGTGTGTGTGTGTGCGCACACTTATATCATCTCAGTTGTCTGTTGTTCTCTTGTATTAATCATAGTGACCAATATGTTAGTGTATTTTCAAATGGGTATGTGTGCATGAATACATGGGTTTTTACAAGGTTTAGGGTGTTTCCGTTTGTTTGTTGGTCGTGTGCTCCACAGATGCTGTGGCTGTGTGTCGGCATGTTTTGTTACTTTGTGTGTCTGTGTGTTTAGATGTGCATATGACGCCCCGTAAGGACGTCGCTTATGTTAATGCCACACTTAAGGAAACCATGTGGCTCTCAAGGCGGGCTCTCCTTCCCTCTCCACTCATATGCAGCCTAGATCTCCAGTTCTATGTCGCCCTAGGAGCCCCTTGAGGAAAGAGGGCCCCTGTGTGGAGAAACAAAAGGTTGGGTCCTTCAGTTCACTAATAGGACTTGTGGATCTTTGATCGTATGCAAGCAGAAAGAAAACAAACACTTAAAATGTGGCAATTCTGAAAAAACAACCACTTAAAACGCAGGATGCCTCCGAAGGAGTGGACCGAATCGTTCTTCCATCTTCCTTCTCGAAAGATGGAAATATGTATTTGGTACACAAAAGCTTACTTTTTTTTTCATATTTGAAGGTTGGGTACTTTCGGAAACAATAGGTAATGAATTCAGTCGGTTTATTGAACGAATATGGAGTATGGTTGCTATGTTAACGGGTTAACTCTTAACCCTGTCATCAAGAAAATCTATGTGCCGATCTATTTTCTGGCAAGAGCTGAAACTGTTATGCCTCAAAATAAAATATGTTGAAGTAAATACTGTGGATGTTGTCATATATTAAACATTTGACTAAAAGCTAATTAACAAATGTTGTATATTCACTCAATTTTTAAGCTACAATGCAGTCCTTCACACACACACACACACACACACACACACACACACATATACACACACACACACACACACACACACACACACACACACATAAAAGTGAAATTAGCTAAGCTAGGATGCAGTAGGCATCCAATTAATGCCAATGATGGCCTGTTGTAAGCTTCCCTCCTGTTTCTCTATGCTAAAGGAGATGGACGATGGCTTGAATGTAGTCCGCAAATTAAAAACACTTCATCCTCATTCACTTCAAACAGTCAGTTTATGCATAACAATCAGTAGTAACAAATAGTAATTAATGCATACCACTTTGGTTTAATTAACAGCCTATCCAATTCATAATATAACTAAGAATTGCTTGGAAATGATCAGGATGAACAATGGTTCAAGGGCAAATAAGACGGTTCATGTATATTCACCTTGACATTAGCTATTTAGATTCCCAGTGGAGAAATTGATGCTTTCCCAAGCCCTGGGATAGATATAGGGCAACATCAGGGGAACATCACAACGTCACACTATATTGACCACCTCCGTTTGGAAGCATAGGAGCCTCTGAAGGTTAGATCTTATGTTTAAAGTAATGTTGGTCATTGTTGTTTTGAAGAAATGTCTCATTATGTGGAGACTATTTACACTAATTTAGAATTGTAAAAATGAAAACATAAATGATACCTCTCATTATTTATCATGATGTGCATGCACGATAGTCAGTTCATCTGTTGTAATCATTTGCTTTCCGCTGCTAATCATTTAAATGTACTATTAATTATGTTATTGTGTGAATGATTGTCATTGGTTGTTTTGTTGAGTAGCCTTTATGAACAGAACATGCGCAAGTAGCACAAGTGTGCTTGCAGCTAGTGTTGCTGTGTTAAAGAAAGCAAACTTTTGTTCTCCACATAAAATCTTGTCTCTTCACAGTTCTCCAAACCTAAGCTTGCCACAGTTAGCATCAAGTGTGTGAAGCTGATGACGCTGTGCCTGGCTGGATTGTTTGGATTAATACCAGGTCGCTATCAGTTACCATCTGCTAAAACTTTTGTGAGATTGTATCGTTATCCTACTCACACTGTTATGCTATAGTTTAATTGTTGTTTAGCGATCACTACTGTATAATTTATTGGTGTATTAGTAACCTGTATTAGAGTTATCTTCTGCATCAAACAGGGTAAGTACGTCTGTAAAACAGTGGCTGGCACGATTTTGCTGAGAACAGGGCCTAGTTTTTGTTGATAGCCGGGGTTTCACATTCACTTACAGCATGCTGGGATGCATGCAATTAACAAATCTGCTAGCAACACACTAGCCAACGTTTCAGAGTCTAGTACACTGAATGAGTAAACTAAGCTTGTTAGACTGGGTGATGTAGCATGTAATATTGACAGCCACCTATGTTCTATGTTTTAATATTCGTCAATGCAGGGACTGTCAGGTTTATAGTATGACTTCAACTAATAGTATTGTAGGTCAGAAACTGCCCATGCTGTATTACGGTGTCAAACAGACAGGCCAAGGCAAACCTAGAAATCTCCAAAAAAACTAATTCTGCTTCAACTTCCTCTTCCTCAGAGCTGTGGAAAACCCTGTGTCATTAACGCTAATGTACGCAATTTGGAGAAACCAGCCAGAGTTCAGAGAAAGTATACCAAAAAAATCCCACCCCGCCGTTCAGGCCTCCCAAAACACCTCACCAAAAACACATGACTAGCTCGCTTGCTTTAGCAATAGGGCTGCCTAGCTTTGCATAAGCCTCGCTCCAGTGATGCGCAATAAGCACACTGGCAGAGTGCACGTAGGTAACTGCGTAGGTACGATGACAGACAGGTAAAGCATCTAATCATTCCATAAGGGCATTCATTTCATGAATGAGTTATGCAACCTTACCCTAGATCCCACTAAATCCTAAAAAAAACCTGCCCCAGGATTGGGTACCACGGTAACAATAAAGTTGTCTGTTATAAACAGAAAATGGTCAGAACACGAAAGAAATGGGGGGTATTTGATCAAAGTCGCTCACGAAGGCGGTGTTTAGGTTGCAGTTAGAACTAACGCCAACTTCAACTTGAGGCTAAAGCCATTCCATCAACCCAATTCAGCCACGCCTTTTTCAGGTTAGTTCAAACCAGGCTAACATTATCATGGATTTACTGGCACACACAAGATATGTAACCAATCCAGAACCATGAATGTAGAATCATGGATTAAATGCCCGAAAAGGACTGAGCGGGATCTTTTCCAGCAGTGAACAGAAGCTGCTAGTGGAGGTCTATGAGGAGTACAAGCATATAATAACTGAAAAAGGGAGTACCGTGACCATTAACACAGGGAGGCCGCCTGGCAAGAAAATCGCCAATCTTTTGAATGCATAAGTACTTTTAAGCGTTTGTCATTGTGACAAAGACTTCACTATCAGTAACAACAATATTAGGGCTGGGCAAGTTAATGCGTTATTTACGCGTTAACACAATCTTATTTAACGGGATTAATACAAATTGACGCATTAACGCACACTATCTTTTGTTTTTTTTACCTTGATTTTTAAAATGTTTTTCTGACAGATTGTCAACATTCATATCAGAAATAATTGTTCTTTTTAGCTCCACATTCAATTACAATTGCAGTTAGTGACAATTCCCAAATCTTTGGTGCAACTTATTTGAATTTAACTACACTTGTAGTAACTGTTGGTTTACAATTGTACTAATTAACTGCCTGTTTACAATTCCCAAATCTGTGGTGTTCCGTTAGTTTCATATTCAACCCACACTGAGTGAATCTATAAAACTCCCCCAAGATCACTTGGTCTAGTTTTTACTTAATAAATACATTTGGTATGAATAATAACGTGTCGTTCCATAATGACAATGATAATCTAATTGAAGTTCAATTGGAGTGGATTTTAAATAGAATTTTAAAAGTGTGATTAATCGTGAGTTAACTCACCAATACTAACTTTACCATGGGTTTTTGCAAGTTAAATTTGGATTCTGGGGAAATTGTAAGACATATTTATTATATAAAAAGTAAATTGTTAAGCCTACTTTTTCTGACATAAAGGGAATTACAAAAATTTGCCAATGCCAAGAATTCTATGACACACCACTCAGGACGCAACTCGGGCCACCCGCACCACAGAGCCAGGGCTAGACCACTCTCCCAACTGCTGCTTCCCCATTACGGTAGAATACATCTTGTGTACTTATGTTCTCAAGAAATGTCATCAGTTGTAGCCCAGTTGTAGTAATCTTCAAATGCAAGTTTGCATCAAGTCACGTACAGTCGTAAAACTTGGTAGTGTTGTTGAGGAGTTCTGAAACTGGCCATTCCATAGGGGATGCATCGTCTCTTCAGTGTTATCATAGATGGTGAGTATCTGCTGTAGCTCGTCAGACAAGTTGGCAAATACAACCTGGTCATGGGCATAGTGTAGCTTGGTGATGTTGTCACTACCATGGGCTGGTGTGTTTTGGTGTAGCTCTCTCGGTGAGACCTCATTAGGGATGTTATACTCTATTGAAAAGCCTGCTTCTGGTATTGTTGTTTGTATTTCATTTTGTGGCACTGTAACCACAAAGTCCCTGTAGATGTTAAATAGTGGTGGCGATTCAAGGGCCCCTTGATGACATCCAACCAAAGTTTCAAAGAAGTCCATCGTACCTTTGATACAGGCCTTTGTGCCCGTGTAGAGGGCTGGAGTATGGCTATTAGTTTAGGACATTTTAGGCAGATGTCAAGGCAGCGGAATAAGGCATCCCTTGGGATCCAATTGTAGGGCTAACCCTAAAGTCAGAATAGCCATTTTAGTCATTAGTAATGAGGTGAAATTAAATTTTGGGCTGGTAGATTTACCAATGATTGGTATTGTTGGTAAGATTACAAGATTATAGGCAGAAGTCAGTCTTACCAACTAAACAATTCACTCTCACACAGCAAACCAGATAGACACACTTTCCAGACATTCCAGCTCTTTAAAATAATTTTGCCAGACACCAAAACTGCTTCACTTTTTGTAGTAAGCAAGTATTTCAGACCAGGCAGACCACACATCAGACTTACACCGTTTGTAAAGTAGCTTTGCAGTAGTCAAAAAACCCCTCCCCTGTTGTTGCTACCTTGTCGTGGTGGGGAGGCTTGTTTTCCTCTGTGAACCTGAAGACTATACCGGCGGGGGTTATACCCTCGGCAGGTACTACCAAGCCAGGCAGTTTTCAGGTTAGAGGCCAGTCTAAAAGCAGTATTGCCATTACCCATTGGCAGTAGGATGATTGGATGAGGATTGGGCCGATGTATTTGTCATACATATGAATGTTGTTTCTGCCTATGCAAATGAGGACATATTCAATAAGTGTGTAGCTCATTTAAAAAAAAACTTTTAATACAAAAAAAGTTACTTTTGGGTGTATTTTGGGCATATTCGATTAGTTTATAGCTCCTTTGCATATTAAAATTAATTTTCAAAGAAACATGTAATACAAAAAAAAAACTTTTCATGGGTAGTTTCATTGTGTAAAGTTTGATTTTGATAGGACTGAAGGAAAAAAAATAGCCCCATTAGGGTGTATTGTTGCCTGGCCTTATTGGCACACATCTCGGATTGATGAGAATTTAACATATTTCCTCAACTAGGATTTCTTAGTACTTTTAGTATGTTGTTCTGGACACCTCATAGAAATGATCCAGGCTGCGAATTATTTAGCAATTAGTCTGTCGTAAAACGCTGCTTTGCCTGGACTATAAGTTACCTCTGTCACTTGCTCCTCTCATTAACCATAGGCGTTGCATATACAGTATAGTCTCAGTGAGGACACAACCTTATCTGAAGCCATCAACTATGCTGCTGCTGTTAGTGCTAAGAAGCAACCTAGAAAAAGTGTGAAACACACCGTGGTTCAATGAAAACACTCGCACCCTCAAATGGGGATGCTCCTTTTTTCTTTCGTAATGTCCTGGAAATACTTGCTCGGTAGCCTACCAAACCATCCATCCCCAGATGTCAAACAACTTATTTGAACCCTTTTAGGTTGGGTTAAGGACTTTCTATTCGAGAAACGGCTGTGACCATGGTGGTAAGCATTCTTCTTCTTTACCATGGAGCACAATTCATGCTCTCTGGAGGTTAGGGTTAGCTAAGCCACCTTTGCCACAATGGACCATAGTATTTTTCTTGATGGTCACAAACACTGTTGGCCTCAAAAGCTTGTCTCTTCTCTGCTTCAAATATCTTATTTAAAAAAAACAGAATTTGTTCTTTGGGAAGAATCCAAATCGAAACACTGCAACCAAAGCTTTGTTGTTCCCAGGGTTTATCCTTGGTCCAGTGCTCTTTGCAATCAACAAGCTCTCTTGGCAATATTATCCACAAATATGGAATACAATTTTGATGTAATGCTGATGACACTCAAATCTACATTCCTATTTGATCAAACAACTCCTCACAGAAGGTTGAATCTTGCCTGACTGGAATTAATAGTTTTGGATGTCCCAAAACGACCTGTAGTTTAACACTGGGAAAACAGAGCTGATCATCATCGGCCTGATGCAACAAGGCAACCTATTTGATATAGCACATTTCATACACAGACTCAATGTACTTGACATAAAAAAATGCCTAGAATACATTTAACCATTACATTTAAAATAATCAATAAAAGACACATGAAAACAGGATTCAAAAGAATGGATGAAACACAATTGAATGAAAGAGTAAGTTCAAATTGCATTATAATGTAGTGAAGGTGAACATAAACATTTTCAACCTTGATGTAAATTGAGCAGGGGTTGGAGGAAGCCTCTGATCTTCAGGATGTTTATTACAGTGTGTGCTATGTGTTGCATAGTAGGAAAATCTTGCTTTTCCATGTTTTGACTCTGAGAACAATTAGCTGACTGGTATCAGTTGATCTTAAAGGTCGTAATGGTCCAAGGAAGCTCCTCAGTGATATACTTGGCCGTAACCGTTTAGTGATTTATAGGTGAGTAGCAGTATTTTGAAACACAATTTGAGGATTTCTCCTTGTGTTTGTATGGCACTGCTATCCCCAAACTACCAAACTACTAACAGTCTGCCACCTGTAATCAGGGAAGCGGACTGCGATAAAAAAATTTAAATCCAAACTAAAAACCTACTTCTTCACTCTAATTTGTCCTCCTATGAGTGTCCCTCAGCTCATAATATAGTTATATCGACCTGTTAGCCAGCACCAGCCTATTGGTTCTAGATTAGAGTTTTCCTACATGTTGACAGTCCGCCCTAACCCATCTAACCACAATGCTGTCCCTGTTTATGGTGTTGCTTTGATCCAGCCCACACCTCATTACCATGGACAATATAGTTTACCATTTGCAGAAATACACTTAAACTGTTTGCTTGTAATACTACTATTTATGTCAAGTATGGCACCAATTGTGTTTGGAAACATCCTTGGAAGTATGGACCCCCCACTCTGTGTTCCTTAGCAGTGTTTCTTCATTGACAATTTAAGGATTTATTTTCGCCCTTGGGAGGCTAGGGTTAGGGGGTGTCATAAATATATAGCATGTAAAATATAGTTGTGTATCTGTTTAGACTGACAGATATATGGATCATTGAAATAGCATTGATTGAATAAGTTGGTTTAAAAATAAATAGCAAACTGCTTTTGCCACATTTTTGTAGCTTAGCTTGTTGTATTGGGGTAGCTTCTTCGTAGTGAAGCTTCATTTAATGTAGAGTTACTTGTAGCTTAGCTCACCAAAGTTTCCAAGTAGCTTTCCCAACACAGACAACTGATGAAGAACAACTTCTTCCTTGCTTTCTCTGCTGTAAAATGGAAGCCATTTTGCCCTTGCTCGCTGGTGATGACACAACACAAACTCGAATCTTCCACTTGCACCTTTCCTCCACCACAAGCTTCATCGTCATTTTCATCACCATCTTCATCACCATCTTCATCAACTCATCATAATTATCCCTGGCATCCACCCCCCTCCCCCCACACTTCTTTGATGAGCAGGAAGCAGATCAGCAATCAGGGGATCAAAAGTGCCTGGCCTCCTCATCCTCCATCCTCTCTGAGCCACATGCACACGCATGATACACATTCTAGAGCCGACGAGAGGCACATAACATACATTCAGATGCACACACACACACACACACACACACACAAAGGGTGTACAAAGAACCAAATGCAGACACAGCATACGCACATATGTACATGTAGAAATCCCCGCATGCGTACACACTGAGTTGCTTGGCAGTGAAATGTCTCACAAAATTGACATGCAAATGTATACTCTTATTGCGCCTGACCTCATCCACACAAAGTTTCTCTCTTCTACACACACGCACGCACCCAGACCCACATGCACACACGCACGCACACATGTCACCTAGGCCTGCATAATCCCTGATCTTTTCCATTCCAAGTCAGCGACTGTGAGAACTGTAGCATGTTGCATTACAGCACAACATACGACATCGAAGATACGTCTCTACCCAGCTGCTCACAAATGTGTGTGTGTGTATATTGGCCAGTTTTGCCAATTGAATGTGTGTTTTGTTTGTATGGTGTGTTTATCAGGTGAGTGTGAAGGCAAGGGGCTGTCTGAGGAGGACCATGTTGAGAAACTTCTCACTATTTATTTTTTCCTGTGTAGATACATTTGAACATGCACACGTTAACATACACACATTTCTGTTGTCAACTGCATGTTTACAGTGGGATTTAAACAAATTCTCAATTCTCATTCTCGCAACACGCACGCACGCACGCACGCACGCACGCACGCACGCACGCGCGCACACACACACACAGACACAGCCCTTGAATCCTACCTGGGGTCACAAAGGCCCAAATCATGCTAATGATAGGATCTTAACAGGCCCTCCATGGGACCTCCAGCATTCTGGGGTGGTGGGGCCTGTTCTGTGCCCTGGAAATGTCTCTGTGCCAGAGTTCTCGCGAGAGCACAATTTTAATACATTTTTAATGGTCACTCTGAGAACGAACAATGTACTCACTCCCCGATTCCCCTGGTCCAGAACATTAACCAATCACATCGGTGTATCTGATATAGGTCGGCCAAAAGCGTTGCTGTTGTACCAACAAGAGTATATCTATTGGTTAACTCCGCTGGTCTGGTGCTTCACCCCTTGTATTTTCCTGATTGGTCATAGTGTTATCCAATTGCGTGCAGTGATATTTTCAAATTCATGCTTGGTACCGCCCCTCGAGTTAGGCCATTTTCATTACTTATTGCTACTTTTTATTTTTATTTTTTATTACTTATTGCCTACAGCTTACTAGATGTGGGTCTCGATTTCCATGCTACCTGTTCTGTGGAATGATTGGTGTATATTGTTGAATGTAAAGGTAAGTATGCAGCCCCATTATAGTCCTTATTTCCTTAAAGGGGGGATATTATGCCACCAGGTATGAGTGGGATTAGCCATACAAGTTTTGAAAATAAAAAATATATTTCAAAAGCAGTTGAAAATCTGATAGATTTTCTAATGGCTAATCACACTCACACCTTGGCGTAGTATCACCCCTTTAAACACTATTGATTGTCATGAACCATTTCTTTGGTTTGAGCTGAAGTCGCTTCTATTTTAAGAATGCTGTCACTGCCCTTTTCAGTGAGTCGTTTGTACATTATAGATGTTTCTGTAATCATTCTAACGTTTCATTTGCAATAATTTGATATCAGATCTCTGTATCTCTCTATCTGGCTTGTTAAACTGTTTGCAAAACAGCCAAACTGCCATCCTGTAATTCTTCATTGTAACCTTACTCAACATTATGTGACGTTGACTGTATGCTTTGTTCTCAGCCCCACGGGAAGTGTCTGCTAAATATGACTCATAGTCACGACTTTCAACCAAAACAAGACAGTGCTTTCTCGAGCCTTCTGCTGGCGACAGAACACAACCAGAAGCACCTTTCCTTCTGCCTCCATATTGCTCTTTCGACTGTTTGAGACAAACCGTCAGTTTTTTTACGAGATGGTTTTAGAGTTTAGGTGTGACGTGAATCGGTAACTAAACCTTAGCATGGAAGAGAGACTTGTTGTTATTGTTGTTGATCCTGCCTTCAGTGCTAGTGGTGAGCACATGTCTATGTTCCGGAACTAAGCCTCTCCTTCACATGGGAGGTCTTTGGAAGATCCATGCTCTGCCACCTAATGGGAGAAAGGTCAGCTTAATACCGCTACTGCTGCTGCACAACACAATTTCATTCCCACCCAAGACCCCCCAACCGGCTCCCTCTATCACCCTCTCTCTCTTCCTTTGCTTCTCTCTCGTTCTCTCTCTCATGCTCTTCTCTCTTTCTTTCCATCTGTATCATTATCTCTCTCCCCCTTGCTTCCTTTCTCACACACTCTCTCACGCAATCTCTTTCGCTCTCCCTTCCACCACTCACACCTCTCTATCCCTCTCTCCGTCTCTTATACATCAACCCTCTTAATCGTATTCTCCCTTTCTCACTTATGCACTTACTTGCACACATATACACACACGGAAATACCCACATTCTGTCAAGAACACAGTGTATTTGAATGAGGTCTAAGAGGTGGTACGCCCTAAGCTGATCAGAAGCGACATTGCTACGGTAGCAGCATGCTACGGGTTCCTTTCACTGAGGAGCTAAGAGGATTTCTTTTTTTTTGTTGTTGTGGCTGCCTCTGTTGGGGTTCTAATGATCCGTTCAAACCCTCCATGATTGATGATCAACGGTTGAGTTTAATTAGGATCCGTATCCCGATACGACTGTTGGATGACGTTTGTTTAATGCACGTGTGTGGTTCCACTGTGCCGTGGTTTCCTCCTAACCTATGTTGTTGGGATATATCAAACTGCTTCAGATTAACCTAATCATTATTTCTTTATTGTGATTGTTAACAATATTGTTTGTAGCAGTAGTAGTTGGTCATTCTGTGCATTATTACAGAGTAGTAGTATTGTTATTAGCATTAATAGTTCAGTGATGGTACGTATGAGTATATGCAAACTCATGCTCAACTTTTCCAATACTTACTTTAGATGGATATTGAGAAGGCCTGGAGTTAAATCAAATCTGAAATCTCCATCCCTTCATTCTGTTTCTCCATCCATGAGGCGGGGAATGTAGTCGTAAGCCACGGAGGGCCGCTGGGGTGTGTGTGTGTGTGTGTGTGTGTGTGTGTGTGTGTGTGTGTGTGTGTGTGTGTGTGTGTGTGTGTGTGTGT
>JAOPUD010000002.1:650551-661877 GCA_027122715.1 Trisopterus minutus
TGTGTGTGTGTGTGTGTGTGTGTGTGTGTGTGTGTGTGTGTGTGTGTGTGTGTGTGTGTGTGTGTGTGTGTGTTTTGCTCAAAATTGAGCCAACGTCCAGGTGTCCTTGCAAAAAATATCTGAAGGCATTCTGAGCGAGATGCCTTTGACCCGGCCTGCTCATTGATGTATGTGCAAATTTTTTTTATAGATATATACTGTATATATAACAGTGCAGGTTGCTTGGATAAAAGTGTCTTCTAAATAAATAGACGGTAGGAAACAGTGAACGGCAGCCAGAGACCCACCATTCCTGCCATCACAGGCGTCTGACTGCCAGGTCTGTGTGCTGCAGTGGCGGCGGTTTGACTCGCGCGTGTTAACCGTCCACCCAGGGGCTCCGGAACATCTCCGCTCCGGCCTCCATGATGAAAGCAAGTCAAATGAGTGGCAATAACAAGCGTCGGTAACAAGGGATGCTGGGAGCTGACAGGGCCTCCCAGTGCCCCCCGCCCGCCCTGCTGGGAGACGCTGGTGAGCAGAGATGGCTTTTAAAAAGAAACCGTTGTGTCAGAAAGCTCAAATTAGAAGATTATTGAGAAGCCTGCTGGGAGCGCACCGAGATGCATGTGTGTGTGTTCATACACGCACACACACCAACACGCATGGACATGCATGCACGCAGACGTGCGTCAGTTGCATACAAATAGTTTGTGAGGCCAAATGAATCTGTCTTAGTGGTGTGTTACACGTCTGACTGAAAAGGGAGATACAGGTTTTTTAGTCGCGATAATGCTCTACGGTGGTTTTCAGCATCACCGCTGATGTTGTTATATTCTATCTCATCTCCTTTGTAATTCCTCAACCTCGGGAAAGATCGGCTGCGATGGCTCTCAAATATTTATCTCGACCTTACTGACCACCACAACAAGCTAACCAATGTTTTGCATTCTCTTGAGTTTTGAAAATGTAACACTTTAATAAAGAAAATATAAGAGTGCACATTCTTATAAAGAAAAGGTTGGATGTATCACACTTACCAAATATCATAGAAATCTCAATTATACTCGTTGTTCAGTGTACTGATATGAATGAATAATGCACAATATATTTCTATAATTCATTGCAAGGGACAAAATAATTATGACAATAAATAGTTTATTGGCAGAGTTGTGTGAGTTGGTTGCAGCGAGCTCCACCCTGTCTGGCTCTCTGAGCTGAGAATGCGAGTGGGAACCTGCATCCTCACAGTCCTCTCTCCTCTGCCCCCACTCCACCGCCCAGTACCCCCATTCCCACCCCTTCCATCCTGATCCGCCCACCTCCATGCTCCCGCCGCGCGGATCCTCCTCTCTGCGTGGGTGCCCGAGTGCAGCCTGTGAGGGATGCCAGCGGTGGCGTGATGGAGGTTAGCATGCGCCGCGGCGCTGTGCGTGTGCGTTTGGCTGTTGGTCATGGGATGGGGTGGTGGAGATAAGACGAGCGAATGCTAAGCCTCCACTGCTGCACGGAGCGAGTGTCTGAAGGGGAGATTTGTTGATGGATGTTTGTCGCTGTGGGCGGCGTACAAGGCTGACACTCTAGCATTGCAAGCATAGCATTACAACGCTACGATTGGGGCTTTGAGCCATGGTTAATACTCTTGAGTAAAATGTTCTGTGGAGTACAAGGCTAAAAGCTGCCATGGTTACACGGCCACTACAGTTTCAGAAGAGGACATGGCTATGCTACGGCATTGCTACACTAGGCTGAAGCTACATTGCTAGTGTAATATTATCATTATGAGTGCATTGATAAAGCTTTATCATGGATACAAGGTCAGTTGTGTCAGCTAGCTTTGCTACACTAAGGCAATGCTACCTTAAGAGGTAGCCTGAATCCTCACAAAACGTACGTGTTTCAGCAAAAGGACATGAATTGTAAAACATAACAAGAAATGTAAATGTTTCCAGGCGGTTGTTTGTGCCGGTGTGTGCGAGCCTCCAGAGTCGAAACCACTCCACAGGTTTGCAACCGTTTGCAGCGATCCCTCAGTGTGTTGCATCAGCGCTGAAAGTAGAAATGTTGTTTTCTTGTTCGTTTCTTCATAATGAGTTTGTACTGAGCATGCAGTGCTCAGGGATGCACTCCCAGTGGTTCTTTATTCCTAATGCATTTTATTATTTGTTTGGAGCCTTTAGTCCGTCGAGTGCTCTCTCTGGTGCGCCTCACTATAGAGTGTGCTTGGGTGCGTTTATGAATGTGTCGAAGCTTCCATGGAGTACGGCCATACAGTGTGTTAGCAAGGAAGACTGTACCAACCCTCTTTTTTTCTTTTGAACACACAGAGAAGTCCTGGTATAAGCTGATGAATGTGCCTTAGGGTCAGGCTTAGGGTCAGGCTTAGGGTCAGGCTTAGGGTCAGGCTTAGGGTCAGGCACACAGGTGGGGTAAAGGCAGAAGGTTCAGATTGTGTTTCGAGCGGATGACGATTCGCCGGCTTGTTCCTCGTCTTCTTTTCAGGGGAATTTTGGAGGGAAAAGTGCTGGAAAATGCTGCCTGGAGAGTAAGAAGACACTGTTTCCCAGTTTTTCCACCTTCCTTGCATCTGCCAAATACACTTTAGATGAAAAGCTCTGCAAACAACAAAACATTTTTAAGACATTTATTTTGGGGTGTGAGCTGGCATCAAATACATATTTAATCAAAACACTCCAACAGGTGCTTTGTTGGATAGTTAATAATATATAAATAGTAATATATATATATAAATCTAAAAGAGGATGATTTTTTCAGAGAATCGTTTCTTACTCCCCCTCTCTAACCTTTTAACACAAACTATCAGCCCCGTCATAATGCTATACTATAATACTGTAGAATGTTGACCCAACTTATATTATTTATTGTTATTGTAAGCCACATTTTCATTCATTATCATTATCTTTATGCTATTTATCAATAATGCATAGTATTTATCATAATCCATTCATTATTAAGTGATCTTATTTATACTCATCCATTATTCATTTATATGGGCACCTTCACAATGGACATCATTATTTTTGTTTTCCCAGTCCAAAGGCATTTCATTCCCACAATCATAATGCTTGCATTTTTATTACGTGCCCTGTATCCTACTTTGCCATAGTCTACTAATTCATAATTGCTTTTTAAAGACATGATAGATTGGCAAATTTACAGAGGGAGAACTTCCACTTCATTTGTGACATTATATTTTGTCAGCATAATGTGTGTCCTTAATAACGTCTGTTCACACGCAACTTAAATTAATTAAAATCAATTGAAGCCAACGTATAAATCAAGGTAATGGATTCAGAAATTCCTTTGCGTCACTTTATCTCGAAAAAGGTGGCTATTTATCAAGTGTTTATGAATGGCACTCCATTTAAGAGCTGGGATTCAATCAATAACAGGAAAAGGCTGGAAAGGGATCGAGAGAGAGAGCGAGAGAGATGCAGAAAGTCAGCAGCATTGGGTGGTAGGAATAATTTCCTCTCTGTAGTAGATACACTCGCTCATCACGTACGTACAAACACACATGAAGCTCCCGACGTCAGACCAATCAGACTCTGCCCTGAACACCTGAAGATGTGACGTGAGCATCTGTTTGTTCGCCACACACCTTTCCTGAAACACCTTCAAAACATCAGAAGTGTGTCTCTGTGCAGCAGTAGCTGACTGGTATCTCGCCCAGCGGTGGTGTTGACTGCTGTGTAGCTGACCACCGTGTTTATGCGGATGTTCTTGTCAGCGAGGACTATTACCAGGTGTACGTCGTCAGTACAGTCAGTACATCACACTTGTTGTGTTTGCCATTGGGCCGTCATCCTCTACATGAACTCTTAGTTGTGTGTGTGTGTGTGTGTGTGTGTGTGTGTGCGTGTGTGTGTGTGTGTGTGTGTGTCCGTTCGTCTCCCAAACTGTCTGTCTAAGATATGGGTGTATAAAGCTGCCAAGTAGTTTCCATTTAGAATTGAATTTGGAAACGTTTCTTGTTCCGTCATGCAGTGTATACGTCAAATGTGCAAAAGAAATTGATGCCCATGAAACGCTTGCGTTCTATTGTTATTTAGCGGTGTATGTACGTTGATCTGTTCCCTCGGTGTTACAGAGCGAGACCTTTCCTCTCCCGGAACTCCGTGAGGCACACGGTGTGCTTCCTCTTTGTGTGTCAGAAGAGATTGAGGAGAGCTTTACACACCTGGCAGAATGCCACTGACCAGGGTGAGGCACAGGAAATGGATCCGTCCAACGGGGGAGAGGGCAGAGCGAAAGCGTATCCCTGCGATCTCCTGTGTTAACGGGATTTGTGTCGCAGGATTGATTACCATGTAATGTCTGTTTCTGCCACAGATCCATTAATGTCTCCCGCTCCTCAAGTGGTCGGGCTTCCAGACAACCACTTGTGTATTGATTTATTGCCTTTGTGCGCTCTAATTACTGGAGATGGAGGAGAGTTGTGTTATGAAGCGGGGATAGAGGGCGCAGGAGAAACCAACCAGAGGTACCCCCAGGCTGCCTGGGGGTTACCACGGACTTCCTCAACCCCACCAGAAGATTAAAGCTGATTTACTATTAAGTCATTTATCAGACGCTTTAATCTCAGTGGCGATACATTTAGATACATGTGCTTTAGCAGGTAGGGGGTCAAGGCGTCTTGCTCAGCCCAAAGTTAGACTGCGGGCTTGGGAGTCAAACATTACTATCCTAGCCCCTGTAATGGAGTGGCCAGTTACCACCGGATACCTCACTACCAACGCCTGTAGAGCCTTAGACCACAGCCCTGAATGGTTGCAGTCCTTGAGATTCTTGTTAAAGCGTTTTCTTTCCATTCCTGTGGTTGCTGGGCCGCGGCCCGGTTGGTAGCGGTGTGTCGTCAGAGAATCACTGTCCTACTGGGACTCTGCTCCTCAGGCGCTGGAGTTGATAAGCTTATATTCGCTGTGTTTTATCATATTGTATCAAAGAGCCGTAAAAATGTCTCCCGAACTCACTTGGTCTACTTATGGAAGTACTTATGGAAGGTTTATTATGCTGTCGCTACCCTGGGACTCTTTAAGAGTTTGTGTGTTATGTGTTTGCATTGTATTTCGTTGTGGTCGTTGTGCCAGTTGTTGCATTGGAATGTTCAACCTGTCAATCAGTGTGGGGGGCGAATCGGCAGGTCAGCTGGGGGAGGGGCTTGAAAGAACAGGAGGATGGGGGCATGCGCGTTGAAGGGTTCTGCGTTCTGCGGTGTGTGTGTTCCGGTGAGCCGGTGTGTGTGTGTGTTTTTCTGTGTGATACAGTGACCAGGTTTTTGTACCAATAAATGCTTGAACAAGCACTCTGACAGGACATTCCTAAGTCACCGTTGAGGTCGTTAGAATACCAACGTACAATATTGTTTACGTGTGACGCAAGCTTTCCTGTTCCCGAGTGATTTGCAATAGTTCTGTCTGGATCATTGTCAGCGCACTGGATTTTAAAAGTATTCTTGTGTTTATTAAAATATTCCTGCAGTCTCAGTCGGGCAACTGTTCGCAAGAGATTAGAATCGAACTGAGACTCATTGTAGCTAACTATAGACAAATATGTAAACAGTACATAAGAATAAGAATAAGAATAATATTGAAATATTAAAACATAGCTCACGATCTTGCCCTGCATGACTAGCGGATTCTGTCAGTGTCCAACTCCACTCACCTGGTCTGTTCACGTCATGTGTAGCATTATCATATACTGTATCTGCATCTTTTATGTTGGTTCATCATGCAGACCTCTGTGTTTATGACTCTATGGGGTTGGAATTCATTTGATGTTAGATAACTAATATGAGCTCTTAGTGCCGTCCGGGGACCCCGTCCTCCGCCGCCCTCCCACGCTGGCCCGTCGACGGCCACAAGGGCCGCTGGGACCAGGGGAGACGGGCCGCTGCCCCGTCCAACCGCAGTCTGCAGTCCCACCTCCAGCTGCAGCAGTGTGGGCAGCTGGGACTGGTGGAGCAGTCCCAGCTGGTGGAGCAGTCCCAGCTGGTGGAGCAGTCCCAGCTGGTGGAGCAGTCCCAGCTGCCCACACTGCTGCAGCTCCAGGTTGGCTCCACGTTCTCCATGGCCTCGAGCTTTGTTCTCGGGTCCCTCTCTGCTTCTGACACCACTGGGGGGCAAGCAGCACGGGCAGGAAGAGACGAGAGCCCGGGTTCCAAACACACTCAACATAACCAGTGCGTGACCTTAACCAGTGAGCACAGCGTCTCGGTGACGGTGGTGTGGGGAACAATTACACAATCACACCTCCACCTGGAGATACCCCCACTCTCTAACCTCCTCCCAGAGGAGGGAGGGAGGAGGGCGGCTGAGGTCCAGCTCGGGCGGTTGTCAAACCGCCCGAGCTGTTCTGTTTGGCCAGGCTTGGCCAAACAGAACTTTATACAAAGCACATTTAAAGACAAAAGTGTCTCCATAGATAACAGATATTGCAAAAATGTGATTAAAAAGATGAAACATTTCTTGTAGGATAAACACCCCAAGCACCTGCAGGACACACGCAAGACAGAGCTGCTGGTTTCACAGTACTGGTATATACCAACAAGTACAGGCACGGGCCTACTGTAGTAATTGCAGTAATCACACTTTAGACACGATGAAAGCATTTTAGACATGAATAGTGTAGGACCAGACGTAGTACAGACGTATAATTATACACCCCATCCCCGGTTCTCTCCTCCTGCCTTTGTCTGGGCCCTACACCGTGTTCTGAATGTTACTGAGAGCGTGTCCCTGGCGCTGCGATGCGCGCTGGTTGCCGTCTGCAGTGGAGCGGTGCGGAGTGCAGGGGCAACGATGAATAGGGACGGGCAGGGAGAGTGAGAGCCTCCATACTCCACTATCGATCCTCACAGCGCTGCGTGTGCGTGTCTGTGTTTTTCTGTGTGTGTGTGTCTTTAATGTCTACTCTTTCACGATTCATATATTTTGGCACTGTAATATATTTTGACAATTCGAAGAACTTGACAAAATAAAGTATTTTTTGGTATTTTTCGAATGAGCAGAAACCTCAAGGATGAACCTCTAATAACCGTCAATAACGCAGTGATCTTACCAAAAAGCCCTTCCCAGAGTTGGTCAGGTCAGGCTTAACTGAATAAAGCTTTTTTATCACAATTACAGACTCTAAGCACTTCCCATTGGAAGGAGATGATACTTTAACTGATGTTTAACTTGAAACCGGCAGAAGTCCAAGAGCACTCGGCAGGATGACTGAAGAAACCTTGAGGAAAGTAGTTTAATGTCAATGTCAACCATGTGAAGTCGTACCCTCTTCTGTTAGTCTTTTGGCTTTTTAATTCAATAGCCGTACCAAATATCGCACAATACAGTTATAATATTAAAACATTTATTTAAAAAAACTGGTCATGGCCAATGTCCATCCTGAATAGATCCAAGACGAAATATAAGAATCTGTTTTGCTAACTGGCAGATCACCTTGGTAGTTAGAACACTATATTAAATTACACCATGCTCAATCTGTTATTTCTCGCATATGAAAACAAAAGAAATGTTTGGAAGGTTTTCTGCGCCAAACTGATTTCTCTCTAGTGGTCTGCGTCTCGACGCGAGAGGAGGCGACGAGAGAGCCTCGTCTGTATTACCCTACGACACTGCCATCTAGTGGCCGGCCGGGGTATGAACCTGCTGCACCACCACCGTGCATTCATGTTCGCTCCGTTTGATTTCAATGGAACGATAATAAGGCTTGCCATTTTTATTTTTTTGTTCCTTCCCGGGGAGTTTATACATTTTAATTAGGGAAATAAATTCAACCATATTATACAGGGACAGATTGGCAATGCATCTTTCAAAAAACGGCCTTTTAATTTCAAAATAATTATTTTGACCCTGTTTGAACACAGCATTCCCAAGTGCAACCGACCCTGAGATAAACATAAACATGTAACTGTCAATTGGACTCGGGCGTCCCAGGCAATGAGAAACCCATGCGTATGCATGTTTGACAGCTTACCACATCTCAATATGTTTGGAGTTACATGATGGGCTGTGTGTGTTTGTCACTGGATTTATCGAGCAGTGTTTTATACTAATGTTGCGTCCCTTATTACATGGCAGCCATGCGGAGCACACCTTACCCGCCGACACGAGGAGTCGAGCAGCAGAGAGCCCCTCGTGCTCCCAGCCGGCACCGGCTTTCTAACAAGGGAGAATTAAGCTTGTGTAACCACGGCATACTGCCTGCTAGCGCAGATCAAACACGGACACTTACTCACGCACGCACTCTCACCTCGCTCACCTTACTTACTTTATCGCTCACCCACTCACTTGCTCACACGCATAATTCACACGGTGCGAGAGCTATCTGCCTCCGCCTTCCTTGCCGTTAAGTTGTGGGGTTACAGGATGTTGTAAAAGCTTGTGAAGAGAGATTATAACTGTGATTAAGGGCTATAGAAATAAAATGTACCTGATTGATTTGACTTGTGTTTGTTCCTCTCACCAACATACTGAGTGAGGAGAGCAGAAGAGCGGGAGGAGAACAGAGGAAAACGAGTGTGAGGTTGAGGAGGGGAATCCAGAGCGGCAGTCGACCAGGAGGAGACCCCAGTAAGACCGATGCGAGTTGCGTCACCCTAGAAACCCACCGACCCACGCCAGCCCCCACTGTTCCCCCCCTCCCCCACATCTCCCCCCCCCTCCCGTCAGCTCACCTGAGCTCACCTGGCCGATCTGGCTTTTGCGCGATGCTCCTCCAGCGGAAACGTCGCTAGAGGAGCATCCGATCTCCAGGTGGTGCCTGCCTGTCACCACGCGGTTAAATGCTACCGATGGCGTCTGGACGCATGCGGTGCCTTACCCTGCCGGCCTGCCTTGCTTGCTGGCTCGCTGGCTGACTTTCTGACTTGACTGACTGCTTGCCACCTGGTGTGTGAGTCTGATTTCCTGTCTGCTTGTGTTACTGTCTTCAGCCGCTCAGGCCTTGAGTCGTAGTCGTGGACATGGACTGCAGCGTTGACTGCTGCGCTCATTTCCACGACTCATCAACTCGGTCCCCGTATCGGAGGGGCAGAGGGCCTGTGAACAAATACAAGTCAAACGGGGGAGCTGTGTTTTCTCTGGATATGAAGCCATGAAAGGGTTTCATCTGCCCGTCCCTCTGTCCATCTGATTAGCTATCTGTGATGTTGTTTATCAGCTCTTCCAGCGTGTGTTCAGATGTCTTTTGCTTGGACCTTGTGCTTCAGAAAAATTCTGTATCCACAGGGATTTCCTTTATCACAGACTTATGAGTTGATATTTCCCACCAGCCACACAGTAACATAACCAGTTTCTGGCACTCGGGGAGTGTAGAAGCTGTTTCCTAAAAGCAGTAACCCGACCTCTGTAGCACATAACGCCCTCCTTCACTCTCTCTTAATGCTTCACGTGACCGCGTTCATATTAAAGGGGTTGGATGGCGTAATGGTTAGGTTGTTTGACTCTCAACCAGAAAGCTGTGTTTGTGTCCCAATGTCGGACGCCTACCTCTAAGCTTCCTCAGCTGGTGAACACTCTCCCGGTAATTAACCAGATCGCCTTTTGTTGCTGCTTATTTCTTGGATTAGAACTGATGGCTGCATTTGGCTTTTCTTTGTTGTGAAGAGCGATTCATCAACGATTAGGCAGAAATATGAAGGAAAGCTCCATAACATAGTCTCTTCATAAACAGACAATGGGTGAGAGAGGGGCTATTGCATTATTGATTCATGTTTGCTTGTGACAGTTTGGGAATAGAAGATACTATTAAAGATTCATACACGCATTTAATAAAAATTTAATCAAAAACAATTACAGAAGTGTAAAATATAAATAAATAAAATATAAGTTTCGAATACATACTATATAGCATTATTTACATGATATAATTACTTGTACATCTTTTTTGTTAAATTTCAACATCCTTGAATACTTAATAAGATTTTAATGTGAAATCTGCTCTCTTTAGGATAGTCTAGAGGGTCAATAATGAACTAAAATATAACACATTTAGTACTTTTCCACATTGATAAGATTCACCATTTTACAAAATCAGACTCAGACTCAACCCACAGCAAAGCTTCTCCCACTTCCTAAGGGTCCATTTTTTATTCTCCAAACACAATCTATCTTTCCAAACGGTAATCTTTCTCTCTGAGGCTGTCCTGTTTTTAGCCTCCTCTGGAAAAATAGAGTCCTCGTCAGTGGCCCATCCCTCTTCTGTAGATAAATGTCAGTTACACCCTGCATGGAGCGCTAGCCAGAAAACAGCCCAACCAGCACTCATTCCCTCCACTTTTCCCCTCTTTCTATTCCCCCTTTCAGTCTCTCTTTCCTTTTGTCTATATCCATCCACTGTTCTTAATTTAAATGGCTGTGTTTAGTTGTGATTCAGCACTATCTTTTGAAAATGCACTTGGTCTGAGTTACAGTATGTGGGTGGTCTTAAACAGCAAGGTAGAAGTACAAATAAATGAATAATATTAATATTCTTGATAACCTTGATTTATTTTGACTGGGCTAGTAAGTCTTAGTTGTTGTGGCAGAACAATATAATACAAAAGGGGTATAAGTTAATTGTTATTTTTAAAGATCAATATAGCTTTTTGCTACAGTCTCAGTATATATAACCTACACCAGAAATGTTAATGTACCTGCACTCTGAGGGATTTCTAGATTTGTAATATAAATACTTGGTGGTTGAGCCTTGTTCTTAGAACATGCAGGGTTGTGTGATGCAGCTTCCTATGGCAAAGCTCACGTAGCACAATGGACCAATGATACTGAAGTGTGCACATCTCAAATCAATTCCCTGAAGGGAAATTCTAAAGTTAGGGTAGCAAAAGGAACATCGTTCCATCCCTCCCTCCATCCAGCCATTCATTAATAAAAATAAATCCTAAATCAGAGCAGTAGGAGACGACAGATGAGTCTCTCCAGGTTGACGTTGACTGAGATGAGACGACGGCTGTAGGTGACTGAACTCCAGATCAACTGTAATTATAGAACCAAGAATTATGGGGCGGGTGAACAAAAAACTGAAAAAGCCTGGCTTCTGGCTTCCAAATCAGACGCACCGGTGTGGCCCTGCCCTGTTGGTCTCCCGGGAACCTTGAGAGTCAATTCAGGACATTGTTAAAAAACGTATTTTTGGGAGAAGGCCCGCTTCTGAAAGGCTTTGAACAAAAAGCCACGCAGGTGGGTGTTGTTTTTTTCTCTGGCCGGTGCCCTTGTCCTCTGCTCAGCGTCTGGACCGCGACACTGGGGCGGGGGGGAGGCAATAGGGTCACCCCCCCCCCCCCCTACAAACACACACACACACACACACACACACACACACA
>JAOPUD010000002.1:745303-755371 GCA_027122715.1 Trisopterus minutus
GTGTGTGTGTGTGTGTGTGTGTGTGTGTGTGTGTGTGTGTGTGTGTGTGTGTGTGTGTGTGTGTGTGTGTGTTCCAAGTGTGTCTGTGCATGTGTGTTGGAGGCATGCCTTGTCTGTGCGTGTGTGTGTGTGTGTGTGCAAGTATGTCTAGGTGCGTGTGTATTGTCATCATGCTTTGTCTGTGTGTATGTGTGTGTGTATGACTCTGTTTGTGTGTGTGTGTGTGTGTGTGTGTGTGTGTGTGTTTTTGTGTGTGTGTGTGTGTGTGGGCATGCCTGTATCTTTGTCTGTGCGTATGTGGCAGCTGGCACTCTGTGTGTATGTGCCAGTGTGTGTATGTGCATGTGTGTAATAAGCATGCGTGTGTGTGTGTGTGTGTGTGTGTGTGTGTGAGTGTTTGAAAATGTATATGCCTGTTTGGTTGTGTGTGTAATTATATATATTTTTTTATGATGGTCATGTCTAGTTTATCTTCCGCAAAAAGAAACAGGAAAACGATTCTGTGCTATTGGTACAAAGACAATAGCACAGATAATATGCAGCACTTCAGAATCAAAACCTTGAATCAAAATTTGAGTGTGGATACGGGAAAGAATTGTGTTGCTCGTATCCACTTGATTGAGATTGAGATTATTCCCACGTAATGTGTAGAATGTTCTTCTGTGGATGTTGGGCGAGAACTCTCCCAACGTTGATTGATCACGTTGTGTATTTTAGGAAATATGGATCCGTGGCTCCACCCATTGTTTCACACGTGTGCGTTCTTCTACAAAGTGTCGCTGATGGCAAAAGTGTGTTTTCTTTTTCCACCAGCAGTGGAAACTTTTAAAATTTGATGACGGGAATTGAATTCAGCATCACATCTTTCTATGGTCAAAACTCATTAATATTCAATGTATAATATTCATTAATTGTTCACCATTACCTCACAGAATACATACAATGAAGATTAAACTAGCCACTGGGGTCCTAACCGAAGATAATATTTATTTGTTAATCGGGGGGATTTTGGCACCGCCGCAGCAAACCAGAAAATAAATACGAGCCTCTTCCTCGTGATGAACAGACGGCCATGGTTTCCACTCGGTTTAAAACAATATCTCAAGTGTCTGTCTGGTCTCAAACATAGCGTGAAGGAGCCCGGGCCGTTTGCACTGAGAAGAAAGCACTAACTGTCACACACAGGTGATAATAACCGTCTTCTGAGAGGCTGCACACCAGGTAGACAATTACAGATGTTTCACACAGCTGCCTGCCTGCCTAGGGTCAGACAACCGACTGGTGTCGGATTTAACATGCCTTAAAAAAAAAAAAAACAGACAAACTTTTAAAGAAAGGAAGCGCAGGTCAGAGCGGTGGGAGGGGAGGGAGGGAGAACAGGGGACAGATGTGAGGAAGGGAGAAAAACGAACACGACAAGATATTAGTTCATTTACTGATGAAATGTCAACATCAGGCAGGCAGAGAGAGGGCAGAGAGAGGGGAAAATGGGGTTAGAGAGAGAGCTGCTTGTGTTGCATGGTGGCCTTTGTGTTTCATTCGCACAACGCCATAATAACAGCCGTCTAGAATATCAGCAGCTCAAGACCTCATTTTGAAATATTTTTTTCTCTCTGGTAATGGCACCACTCTCGACTCTCGGTGAGACACGAGTCCCTGGAGGCTGTGGTGGCCGGCGTGATGTGCGTGCCATTAGGGAACTTTCTATTTTACGTTCTATGTTGAGGAGCCTGTGGCTGTTTGCAAGGTAAGCGTACAATGCATGTTGGTTTGAAATCTGTCCCTGACCGTAAACAGACTAACATTGTGCATCAAAGAAGAGAAAATGTTCTGTCGTATAGCGACTGAAGTGAAAGAGAGGACAGAACAACAAAGGAAAATAATAAGGAAATACAGATCAATCTAATCGTTTACGGGATTCAAGTCTCTTATAGGGATTTGACATACATAGTGCTCAAGGATTTCTAAAGGCTGTGGACATTAAACTTAGAACCTTTTTGGCTATTATGTATTGTTAGGTTAGACTGGAGCCATGCAGGCTTCCTATAATGGTGGAAATTTTAAGGCTGTCATTTATGTTGATTTGATTGGGATGTAAAACGACTAATGGGACGTAATGTGTGAATCTCTGTGAATAATATGACATGTAAATGAGCTAACAAGGTGAACAAGTCAATTTCTTTTGATGGTGTCTTTAAGGAGATTGGATTACTGCGGATGAGGAGGGTGTGAGTGACTTTGTGTGAACATTTCAAAAGATATTAAGTAGCTGCATATACTGTGAATTACCTGGAGGAAGTCAGTGGTAGCGTGCCTTGATTCCCGTTATCACAATAATTAAAACGTACCCGAGTGATCATTTATAACATGAGCTGTATGTCTTGACCCAAGGGTGGCAAGAATTAAATTCAAGCACACACCTATTACAGAAATTGACCATTATATTTCCAGAGACTGTGAATGAAATCTAACCTTCCTGAGTAATTATGCCACATTAACAGCAATGTGTTTAATATGTAGACTCATTTCCCTGTCAAATACAAAAAAACGAATAGTTTTTTTTACATTGGCCAAATGTTGGCACCAGTGAACAAGAACCCTACCCTATTCCTGCTCATGTTGTGGGAGAATTAAACTATACCCATAAAAGGATTATAATTATCTTGCCTTAAATACAAAACGAATGACAATATTTGGGGAGTCTCTGAGTCTGACGTCCAATGTTCTCTGCCACCAGTATGTACTAATATTCCTTGTAGTTTATAATTATTCTGTTTTGCTCGAGACAACCTAATGGTTAAAAAATGTTGTAAAAGGAATGAACATGGTATCTACCAAGGGTAATGGGTAAGGGAGGCACGGATAGAGGATGAAGGAAACTTGATGTAAGGTTTGCAAAAACAAGGCAAACCGAGTTGTGTCCATTGTGATAACTAGAACAACGGGAGTTGGTTGATGTTGAAGCCTTGTACGGGCATTGTTTGATAACAACCTTGGCTCGGAGCCTATAGGAGGAGTCGCAGAGTGAGACAATCACAACGGTTTGCCAAAGCTGGTCACGGAGTTGTTCTGCCTAGTTCTTCCAACTAGTTCTAAATAAGTTCTAAATAAAAGTATTAAACTTTAATTGGCTGTTTCTTGATCTCTATTTTATTAGAGTTGAAAGTGTTGTGCTTTGCACAACAATAATAAAGTGTATCTGAATTTACTGTAAGTCGCTTTGGATGAAGGTGTCCGCTAAACGACTAAAGAGTAAATAGTAGTGGCACCGAAGTGATACAGTTTGGTCTGACACTGAGGGCAAGCCCCGACCAGATGAATGACTCGGCCAATCGCGGGCCGCGTCCCGCGCCGGAGGCCGTGTGCGTCGCTGCCCTCGGCTGAGCCTCATCTAAAAGTCGTATAATCCGCCACGAGACACTCGTCATGACAACCGCTGAGCCGACAGCTGCATTAAGTGCCTGTTTCACGCCCCAACACACCCGACTCAGCATCATCACCACACACACACACACACACACACACACACACACACACACACACACCTGTCCTGGGCTTACCTGACAACCCCACTGCCTTCACCCGAATCTACGCAATGCAAGACAATCTCGCTGATTGATGAAGCGTAATTTTTAATCCTGTGGTATGGTGGTTTGGGGCTTGGTGTGACTGGGAGAGTGGTAAAGGTTCAACACATATTGGTTTATTCAGAGATACAAGGTAAATGGACGTGCAATCTGGATGCGGTTCGTGAAGCATCTCCTGAATCCAGGTACAAATTCAGTCTATATTGGAATAGATGGAATGGTGAAGAGGCCACGGCAGTCTGGACTGGTGTGGGTGGAATGGTGAAGAGGCCACGCCTATAGGATCTGACTTCTCTCTGACCAATAACACTGCCTCTGGTGTTGTGTTGACCACTTGATCTGTAGACGCAGGCGCTAGTCAGAACTGGTGTTAGCTCTACACACGTGGTGCAATTAGGTTCTAATGTTAGCTTTAATATTATGTAGTGTAAATAAAGCATAGAAGAAATGATCTTATATTAGTGACATCACACCTCACATGTGATTCTGACTCGGCAGACTGTTTTTGTCATTGCTTAAGATGACAAAGTATATCCAATGTCTTCTTAAACTCAAACAGGATGTCTGACCTTGTGTTTAGCAACACTAATAATCGGTCTATATGCTGCATGTTCTGTCTCGCACTACCGCCTCCATGAATCAATTATTGTTCTTGTTACCTCGTCCTTGTTTGAATACAGAATAAAGACGCTCCAAGGTGATCTTGGAACCATTTCCAAGATCTTGGAACTGTTGTTTTAACTTTTGTGTTATCGCCGTCAGCTGATGCTCTCTGCTGCTGCTGTATCGGCTAACTGGCAAGAAATGAGTGGCCGCTAGTCTGCAAGCTAACAGAGTGGAGGATTGAACCTCATTAAAAGGGAGAAAAAGGTTGCATGACATGGCAACAGTACTGTCACATCTGCATTTGGTTTAGTCCAGTTTCTTGCAGATGTTTTTCCCTATGTTAATGAACCATATCTCTCCCAAAGATATGCATACCATGAGTCATACATTACACGCAGTGTTTGAACCCAGGGAGCTTTAAGCCTGCGGTTGTGCGTGGCTCACTGCATATAGATGATTCTGTAGGATTTATTTTCTTAAAATGCGTACAAATTACATGATCATAATTATACACAATGAGTGTTACAACCAGGGAGCAAAACTCATTGAAAGAATTACACAGAGGATAGATAATCGAATAAAGAAACAATGTCTTATGGTTTTCATTGTGTTTCTAATCATGTCCGGTGGGGCAGGGCCATAGGAGGGCATTAAAACAGCACTGGCTCTTCTTCCTGGAATTCAGCCTGCGCTTTTATTGTGAATTCAACTCTACCCGACAACCTCCTTATATCCCTTAGAGTCAGTCACCCCACAGACCTCTGACACAGAGCTCAAACACCTTCTTTCAGGGAATTGACCCAAAAATACAATTTCCGAAGAAGATTAAGTTAGTGAATATAAAACAATCACACTTTATCACTCTATGCTGGCAATCATCATGCCCATTAAGCCCATTAATGCCCATTAATCATTAAGCAAGTCGCCACATTTCTGACAGTTTAGCAAGCACAATCATAGAGCTGACACGCTTTAGTTTGACAGTGTTGTTATGTACAAACATCCGCATGCTTTGTGTGAACAGACGACACTTCAACTCCCTGCCATCACCACAAGCACCACCACAAGTAGGTGTGTGGGTGGGGTTGTGTGTGTGTGTGTGTGTGTGTGTGTGTGTGTGTGTGTTTGTGTCTGCCTGTGTGTGTGTGTGTGTGTGTGGGTGGGGTTGTGTGTGTGTGTGTGTGTGTGTGTGTGCCTGTGTGTGAGTGTGTGTGTGTTAAACAACATGGCTGACTGGTGGTAGTGTTGTTGATGAACTGCCTTTGTATAGGAGCTTAAGAGCTCTTAAGGCAGTCAGACCGAGCCGAATTTCCAGGCAGGAGACGAGGACTAAACACCTCGATAAAGTTACCTGGCCACAGTTTTTCTGCTGAGAGGCACTCCTTCACATCTCCCTAGCTGTGGGGGTGAGGGCAGCGTGGTGAGCGCCAGCAGCAGACTGCTGATTTACAAGGAGGAAACAATAACAATCTTGTTGAGTTGCAGACAAAACGCAGCCATCCATCCCTTTTAGCCCTCCTGTCACAGAACAATGCGTAGATATTCCCTCTCGCCCGGGACGCAGGGAGGTGCCATGCAATGGTGGCGATGGTTTTTCGGGATCCATGGACATTATTATTATGGTTTTCACTGCCTGTGGTTCTGATTCTGAAGGGGACAAAGTGGATCGTCAGTTGTAATGCTTATGTTGTTTATCAGTGTGAATTTAATTAGTATTTTTCTCAAACGGGGTGTCATGAACGCACCATTAAATCTTTGTCCACAGTGCCCTCCTCCAGAAACCTTGTTACTGCAGCTGATAGTCAAGCTGCCGGTAAAAGCAGTTGCAGGTATTGGTGATAATGTTATATTGGGTGATATTATCACCCAACATGGGACAGCCCGCTAATTAAATATTTACAGCTTCTCACTGTGTCCTCTCCTTAGCCGCCACCCCTTCCCTGGCCCTTGAAAGGGCATTGTGTAGGAATAATGTGTCTCCCTGCTTGTTGACAAAGGTGTGTTTGCGTTGTGTTAGTATGTGTGTTTATCTTTCTGGTGTTCGCTGGTGAGTATTTGTGTACACTTGTATATGTGTGTGATAGTTTTAATTTGTTATGTTGCATAATTTGGGATGTCTGCATGTGTTTGTGTTTTTGTGTTTAGTAGTGTCGGTCTATTTCTGTGTGTTTTCAATTACAAGTGTGTGTCCGTGTGTGTGTGTTCCGTGTGTCTGGAGGATAGTGTCTGTTCATTTGTGTGTGTGTGTGTGTGTGTGTGTGTGTGTGTGTGCGTGTGCGTGTGCGTGTGCGTGCGTGTGCGTGTGCGTGTGTGTGTGTGTGTGTGTAGCCAGCAGGCTCTGTTGCTGCTGGCACACGGCTGCTTGTCTGTTGGAGCTGAAGCGGACCAGATGGCCGCCTGGTTCCAGTGAGTCGTGAAAAATGTAAAGCAGGTGCAACAGCTTCGGAAAGTCCAGGATGTTTCCTAGACGGCTTGACGTCGGCAGGTACCGAAAAGCCCCGGTGGTGCTGTTGTGTCGCCGGTGCGCTGATGCTACACAGCAGGGACTGTAACCGGAAGCTTCCAGCACCAGGATCGGAAGACGAGCGCTCTGACCACAAAGCCAAATGACCACAGCCATTTGGGTCTGCAGTCAAGCTTTCTTAAGTCACCGGCAGAGAGGTTTCACCCTGGAGGAAATCTGTCACTGCATATCCCTTACCCCCCCCCCCAAACCTCGTTCCCGCTCCGGGTCACAGCACCATGGTAACACTGGTCCCCGAGGGCGGAGCGTCCATCCCAACATGGGAAGGCTCTATCTGCTAGGCCAAACGATTGCAACAACCGCCAGCAACGTAACCGTCTGTTGGATGTCATCAACAACTGGCCAGAGTTCCACACATCCACACACACAACCCCCGTCACCCATCACAACCAGTGGGTTTGTAGCGTCCTGCAGGCGTTGGGAGGGAGGTTCACCACTGACTTGGTCACACAGGGGAGGAGGGCTGGGCCTGAACAATCCAGCCCAGCTCACTGGTCAATTATTCAACATAAGAAGCTGGGGTGGTATGAGGCAGTACGGGCTGTTTGACTCGATATCTCTCCCCCAGTCTACCTGTAGGCATCCTGGAGCCAGATGCCGGCATTCTCCTTGATGCCATGTGTCTAGTTCTAAACATTAGAAGAAACTAGAAGCAACGAAAACCTTACCTGAATTTTTCCCAAGGCTCTAGCCAAAGTTTTGGTCCATAAAAAAGCACGCAACAGGTTGTAACTTTGTGACGTTTGTTTACCTATTAGCGACAACTGGGGTGTGATGAATGACTTCATGACGGTAATCAGAACAAAATGTGTTTACAGGGATTGGATTAGAAGGCAACCATCGTGCCATTTGGAACCAAGATTGTGCAAAGGAAATCCACTTTTAAAACACCTTAGAAATAAGTGCTGTTAATTTGTGTGCAAATTAAATAACAATGCACTTAAACAAGGAGGGTGTTTTTAGTTATGCTGTATGGTTTCCCCAGCAACCACAACTACATCCCCACAGAAAGAGAGCAAATGATAGTGACAATCAAAGCAAGAGGGGGCCAGGGAACACATACAACACTATATATACATTTGACGGTTTCAGACCCTAATTCCATCACCTACAAACGTCCTACAGACGTTAATAAAATTGTACTTATACTCTTTCTTCAGGTGAAAGTAAAACGGCTAACTCGCCAAAAGATACATCCATGCAAGGGGAGCCGGGGACCTGTCTTTGAGGGGCCCAATCTAAAGGATCTCCAGGCTGAACTAGCGAGTGGTATCACGGGGCTGGGCCCAGGGAGAGATGCTGTTGTTGTCTTCACACCACTAATTAAAGACAGCTAATTAGAGTGGCATCAGGCCGGGCTTAACGGGTGTTTGTGTGGCACACGGGGCTGATCGGACGGACGTCCAGACAACAGTGGACAGCGCTGGGAGGGACACCATCTCCAGGGTGTGGACCCCATTACCTCATCTGATGTCCACCTAGCCTGGGAAGAACACGGCCAACTCCCTCAAGGCCCCTCTCATTCTCTCTGCAGCACTCTCTCTACCACTCTATTTACCTTATCTCTTTCTCTTTCACTCTGTCTCTCTACCACTCTATTTACCTTATCTCTTTCTCTTTCACTCTGTCTCTCTTCCACTCTCTTCCTATCTCTTTCTCTGTCTTCAACTCTCTCTCTCTGCCACTCTCTCTGACTCTCTTTCTCTGTCTTCAACTCTCTCTCTCTCTGCCACTCTCTCTGACTCTTTCTGTCTTCAACTCTCTCTCTCTCTCTGCCACTCTCTCTGACTCTTTCTCTGTCTTCAACTCTCTCTCTCTGCCACTCTCTACCTAATTCTCTCTCTGTCTTCCCCTCTATCTCCTTTTTGGCGCTGTGGCTATTTCTGAACGTCTATCTAACTATCTCTCCATCTCTCACTTGTGGGTCAATCCCCTTCTCACCTCTCTCACTTTCTCTCTCTTCAAACTTTTGTCCATCAGCTCCCAGACTGAAAGGAAGTGACGTCGGTGTGAACACATCCTGGTGTGTCGGTTGCCTCTCCCAAAACAAACGTTACCGGCGAAGTCTGAGAGTCAAGAACATACAAGGCTAACCCAGCTTCCGTCCTCACCACTTCACCCTTCCACTGGTCCTCTCCTCCCGTGGCTTTTTCCATCACTCTTTCATCTCTTCACACACACTCACGGAACAATGTCACGGTACAGCGGTCGGGACAAATCCCCGTTGGTCATCTTTTGGTAGTGGTCCAGTCACGGAGGTGGTGCAGGGTTGGGCACACTCATGTGGGACTTCACGATAAGAGGCGCACGGGCCCAAAATATAACTCCCATGGATGGTTATGGTAACATACACTGTTGCATGAACGTGTTCTATCTCCATCCACGCAGACTAAGTTAGCTACACTTTGTCATATGTATGGATATATACATCACTATGTTTATTCAGGAATTTACTTTAGCGTTAGCGTTGGCCCCTATGAAAATGTTATTTCTTACATATGGGTGACCTTGAATCTTCTGCATTTCTGATGTATCTTTGATGGAAAGACTTTTAGCGGGTCGTTTCATTGGGAGGGTTAGGTGCTAAATAATGAAACCACAGTATTGCATGCCTTCTAGAAGGTAAAGCCTATGAGTAATATAATGTTTTGCGGTTGAGAGATGGACTCTGTCTTCTTAATTTCAAAACCATTACAGATCATGCAGAGAAGTAAAATGCAAACTCTGTCGTGCATATTCACTGTTTAATTACTGCTTAACTGAATGTGATTGGTAAATTCACATATATTACATTTTTTATCTGTCAAATTCTACGTGAATGCTATATTCACATGCGTCTTAAATTTAATCTGTCTAACGCTTCTACAGTCTCTTTATCAATGTGGGATCTGTCATGATCTGATGGGAATACCGTGCGTAATCAGACAGAACCCAGCTTCCCGCTCCAAACAGACTGGCTATTGTTTGATTGTATGATTTCATAGATCAATCATATCACTAACAGTGTATTACATCAACATAAATGATAGTATATCAGGCTAATAGCCTATATTTTCTGTCAGATTCAATGCAGATGCTGTCATGAACGCCTGCGCCAATACAGTCATAATATTGTCTTTGTTTGTTTGTAGAGCCGCTGGGTTTACTTAGCTGAGGCTCTGACCTCTCCTGTAGATATCTGAACCATGTAAGAATTTAAACCATGTATCTAAACTATGTAAATATCTAAACCATTTATCTAAACCATGTAAGTATCTAAACCATGTATCTAAACCAGGGGCGTTTCTAGGTTTCTGAAAGATCCGGGGCTTAGCCCAGGGCCAAAACGTAACTATATTATATATATAATAT
>JAOPUD010000002.1:858277-872360 GCA_027122715.1 Trisopterus minutus
GTCTTACCTAGCGTGTAGAGGTGGGTCTTACCTAGCGTGTAGAGGTGGGTCTTACCTAGCGTGTAGAGGTGGGTCTTACCTAGCGTGTAGAGGTGGGTCTTCTTGTCAGTGTAGTACGTCCGCAGGTCGGTGTCTGGTTTCTTGGCGTGCTTCTCCTCGTATTCGCCCGTCTTTGGGTTCTTGTGTCTGATGATGAGGTGCAGCTTGTAGTCCTCGCCACACTTGTCGGGTCCGAACATGATGGTGTAGGGGGTCTTGTCCACAAACTGGTCCTAGATAGCAACAGGCACACAGATTTAACACTCAAGATTAAATACAAGCCACCTTATATGCACAGCTCCAGTGTATGGATAGTACAGAACATAATGCATGCGATTGCACCAGTATTTTTGCGTTATTTGTGCGTGCGTGCTTAAACACGTTTAATCTGTCATTATGCATGTATGTATGGCTGCGGTACTTTGAACAATACCGGAATTTCTGGTTGGTCCAAGATGAAATAGAGTGGCTAACACCAAAAGGTTGACGATTGGTCCTGTCTTGGGTATTAGGCTAACCTAGACTGGCGACGTGCATGCACAAACCCGTCCTTAAAACAACCCTGAAAGTTCATTTTTGGAAATGTGAAATGTAACCAGACTAACCAGAACCAGAAAAGACTACAACCAAACGTTAACAGCCCCCCCTTTCCTTTTTCGTTCGTGCATGCACGTCACCAGCCATTCTGAAGCAGGCAGGGGCGATTCTAAAGGAGCCAAATACCAGAGACCGGACAAATCGTCAAAATGTCGGTGTCAAACACCATTTCATCCTGGACAACATCCTGTTTCTTGTATAGTCTGTGGTCTAGTAGTGAGTGAATGATCAACAGTGAATGGACAGACAAAAGTTGATTCATATTTTTATAAAGATGGGCTACTTGGTGTGATATTTCTTACGTGAGCATGAGATTGATGCTGAAAGCTTGAGTGTCACGCCAGATGTGTGAGAGTTGGCAACCCTGCATGTGCGTGGCTGCGTGCACGTGGCTGCGTGCACCTGTGCTGCGTGCACCTGTGCTGCATGCACGTGGCTGCGTGCACGTGGCTGCGTGCACGTGCGCAATGCAGGTGGATTTGACCAGCTTAAAATCTGAATATTTCTGACTGACCGGTCGGTCACAGGTCTTGGCCTGTGATCGACCGGTCAGCCTGTGAAAATCTGCCAATTCCGGTCACTGGGCAATAAATCGGTGCATCCCTAATTTGTACGTGTAGGAGTCAATATTGGGGTGTGTGGTCTTACCAGGTCCAGGTCTGGGGTCTGAGTCAGCAGCTTGATGTAGGCTCCACCACAGTCAATACCAGTCTGGAAATTCACCTCATATCTTCAGAGACAGAGGAAAGGGACAAATCTAAAATGACTATTAAACACTAAGACCTCCAACATAAACACACACTGAGACTGAAACGCTAGAGAGGAAGGTTTAAGAGTTATCCGCCTCCACCAGGCTTCAGCGGGTGTGTGCACTCACTGGAGGATGAGGGGCTTGGTGTCGAAGATGAAGGGTCGGAGGAGCTGGGCAGAGATGGCGTGGTGCTTGGCCCGAGACTTGAGAACCAGACCTCTGTCGCCGGGGAGCTTGCTGTCCTTCATGTCCTCCACAGACCATTTACCTGCAGAACACCGCATGGATGCAGGGGTTACCATAGTGACGTGGACACCTCACTCCACAGAACAGCCGGCACGGCCTGACTGGATGTTACATGGCGTTTCTCCACGTGACTGTCTAGAATCGTGTTGTCTTGCGGTAAGCCAACAGGTAAACATTTGAATGAATGGGTATGAATCTAGGAGAATGGCCATTACAACACGACAATGCTATTGTCGTATAGTAATGTCGTGTAGTTATTTTTTATTTCCACTTAAGGACGTTTCCCTGGTCAAGCATTTTGTGCTATACATGAAAATAAATATATACAAGGTTGGTGATGGATTGACCGCTGCATGGCCTACCGTCATACTTGGCGATGTCCTCATCTATGTCCTCCTTCTTAGCTTTGGACAGGACCCAGCTGTGAACCAATGAGACGACGATACTTCATTTAAAAGACACATGGATATCGTCCGTGTGATCAGCATAAAATCAATGCAAACTAAATCCGAGGGGGTATGCTGTCAGACACATCAGTGTTGCTCTGAATCATTATATTGACCGAAACAATAAGTTGTCCCGGGCGTGATCTACACCCATAACTCGACCTAAGCCAGAAGCAAAAAGGGGAACATCATTTTAACCACATCAGACTAATGTGGGAGTGTGGGACACTGGTTCCTTAATACAGGGTTTTGAAGGACAGCAATTACCGACCACATTATGATTTTAATCTGAGAATCGCTGACATGGCTTGCGTCAAGGTTAATTTGTGACTGAATGTTACAATGAAAAATTGTTAATTGTACAGTATTTGTAATTTAGCAGTAATTTAGCAGAAATACCACACGGATGACTCTTGGAGATCTCTTGGTAAGAATGCCCACAGTGAAAGGAAGGTTATAGGATTAGATTGATTTTGATTTTAGATTGATAGATTTTTGCAAGACCAATCCTGAGCATCCTAATCAAAGATCAAAGGGGCAAGAGGCTTGGTACAAGTGTTCTAAAGATCAACACATTCATTTAATATGCAGATGCCGTTGTGTGTCTGGCAACATCAATTATCAGCAAATCTAACACTCCCTGACTGCTATTGATGTTTTCACAACAAGAGTTTAATCCCCTCGTCAATGGAGAGATTTGCTACAAATACACTATCGACCGTCTGGGAAAGAATTACTACGGCTCTTTGATTTAGAATAACAACGCCCCCGTTTAATAAGAAAAACACTTTAGTTTAAATGAAGACATTAAAGGGATAATGTTTATAGTGATATTTTGTGCGCATTCTGGGTTTGTTTTAAAAATTAGTTATTTTTTTCTAGTGACGAGATGATAATTTCACATTGATCCTTTGTTATTCCAGCTGTGTGTGTGAACCCTTCACAATCCCCCCCCGCCACCCCCCNNNTGAACACACACACACCTGAGATAATAATCCACAGATGTGTTACTGACAGACTGACCAAACAGATCAATGTATTTCATCATGAATTTGAAAACACTATCTAGTTAAAACATTTTAAAATCTGAACTACATCAAGGCCCGTCATGGTGGGCAGTTGACCTGTCGCTGTGATGCATCATGTTTAATCTGTCTGCAGAACTCCAGCAGCCAGCCCCAGAGAGCCACAGGCTGCCCCAGGCTGCCCCGCCGCCAGCGGGCGCTCACCTGTCCAGAGTCCCCCGGTCGAATGACTCCGCAAAGAAATGTTCTCCCATTGGCTCCGGTGCTTTGTAGGTAACCTAGACAACGGAAGGCAGGAAGAGCGGTTCAGAAGGGAACGCTGAGTCACCGGTACACTAGGGGGGAGCGGTTTAATAGTTAACCAGCCCATCTCTATGGGGCAATGACACAGTCTGCAGTGATTTGTGTTTGGCCTGGAATAATTAAACAGTGACATGAATTAGAAAGAGCAAAATACGGTTATATTGATTAAAAAGCTATAAATCAAGAAAAAGAAAAATACACCGCACTGGATTCTTGGTCCATTTCTATCATGTTCAAATAGGTAACGACATGTTAAGGAAGACTGTTTTTATCATCAGTCTGATAGTTAGGGTCAGGGCTCAGTATTAACAGGACCATAAGGTTTCATTTCATTTTCTTTAGTGTCAGAAACTAGAGATGAGGCGTCATACTTTAGGAATCACCGGGGCTGCTGGCTCCGCCTCCGTCTCTGCATCCTTCTCCGCCTCCTCTTCCTCCTCGTCTCCGCCGATGCCCAGGTCCAGGTCGTCCTCCACGTCCATCTCGTCTCCCATGATGTCCTCCACCAGGTCCTCCTCTGTGGGCCCCTGGGCCTGGCTCAGGCTGATCAGGGCCAGGGCCAGAACAGCTACAACGCACAGCCTCAACGTCTGCGCCATGGTCTGGAGGAAGAGCATTCACATCATTACTCATCACCTCATTGTGTCCTCAGTTCTCCCAAGTTAGAGAACCAAACCTCATCAGATGGAAAGCTGAAACCAGGAACCCTATCAGAGTCAGAACTTAATAATACTATCTTGATCAACTACGAATGCTTCTAGTCTAGCTGAAACATTAATAGGGAGGATTTAATTTTCAGTATGAGTTTACTGAGTGGGGCTTAGGACCAATATGGGCTCAGCCAGATTTGTATCACTACATCCGCCTGCTAGATGTTGCTGGTGGCTAGCTGCAGCTCTTATTCATTTTGCACCCATGCAGACTCAATGGCGGGAAATGATGTGGGCAAGAGAGACTGTAAGTCTTTAAAGCCGATATGCGCAGAAAAAACACCCACTCCGGGCAATATTGAGACCAAGAAGGATTTGAACGCATCATATTTTGAAAATAACAGGAGGATATTTGGTTTTTACACATTTGAAATGGAAAAGATTATAACTAAATGGAAGCTATAACCAAGCAAGCATTTATGTTGGCTAGGAAACCCAGGGAATCAGTTCACATTTCAGATTAATCCTTTAACACAGAACCCTTTCCTTTACACATATTATTGCTGTGAAAGACCAAAAGATCCATGGCAATATCCGGACAGATTCAGTGATAACAATATTGATTTAATGTTTTGCTCAGCTCTATAGACGGACAGGTCATGTTTTTCTGTAATTGTGGTAGGGCAGGGTGGGGTGGAGGGGAACTCAAGTGGTGTTTTGCTGAGATTGTCATTAACATGATGATGAACTGTGGAAATGGGAGCTGTATTGATTCATAGCTGTATGGATTTTTTGCTGATGTGATGGGATAACCCTCAGAAAGAGACCATCTTACCTCCCATCTATGAAGAAATGCCATAATTTCTACATTTCAAAAAAGTTATTTTTATTATGTCCATTTCTATGTCTATCTATTTGTACCTCATTTGCATTTAATTAATTTTAATATCTTCTGAAGAGCCATTTTGAGGAAAAACCTCCCCTAAAGCATTAATAAGGTATTTTGAATCACATGCACCAACAACCCACGAGAAAGTGAACACCTGCTGAACTGGGTGCTGAGAATCGTTTGTGCCACTGTAGACCAGGCCTGTTTACGGGCACCCCCCAACCCTCTAACCCTGCTCACTATACAGCTGGCGTCAGGCCTAGAACCCCGGTTGCCCTGACGCCTGTTGCCATAGGGGCAACAGAAGACCCCGGGGATAAGCCGCTTTGGCGCACTTTGTCCCTAATGAGATTAGTCCCTATGGAATGAACGTTTGAGCACCCCGAGAACACACTGCATTCAGTCCATTCAGCCGTCTCTGAAACACTGTGGCCCTATAGAGGAGGAGGTTCACTCATTACACACAAACCTTAAAAAACACAGCCAGGGTGTGACGCAGTCGCACATTAAAGATTTGTGCATGGATCCTATGCTTCTAATTTCCACGGTGTAGTGAAGAAAATCCCTCCAAACCCGGGAGTGTCCTGCAAAAGACTCCACCTCTGGACACCAACAAGACAGCACATCTAGCGTCTTCCATCCAACATGGCACTCACGCGTTTGCCTGCCACACATATCACTCAGAGATCGTTGCCAGGTTAATGAGCTTAGCAACATGAGATTAACATGCCTGGCTAGCCCAACAGGCGAGGGATCCCGGCTGATATATACCTCAGCCTTCTAATTACTGAGCACCAACCTGCTCTTATCTCATAAAAGCCAAACGCTGAAATAATAAATCCTCTCAATCTGTCAGTGCCATTTCATATTCCTCCAACACATCTCATTATTCTTATTCCAAAAGTAGTGTCACAGCATTGAGTGGTGGCGGCTGGGGGGTATCCCTAACTTTAGCAAGCAAATGTGTGTCAGCTTAGCTAGTCTGCTTATCCGTCAACAAACCCTAAGGATGTGTTTGTTTTTGGGTCTGCTGGAGGTCCGTATTACTTAAGTGGGCGTTAAAGAGATAAGTCACTAGCAAATCATTGATTTGGTTGTCAATGTAAATGGTTTACCCCCACCGCATGGGAGGTTGTGGTTAGCTAGTCTTTATTAACTCCCTTTGGGATCCAGGTCTGTTCTTAGCCAGAGCCCAACCCCCGGGAGGAACCCTCCTGGTCTGGTTGCTTGTGGTTCTCTTGGAACAGGTCATTCTCGATTTCCCCAGTATGTTAACACTTAATGAGACAGCCACCAAAAACTGGTTTCAAACACTATGCTATGCAAATGCACTTTGGTTGGTGTCATTATTATTATCCCCACCTATAGCTCCTCAGTGGAGGAGGAAGTATAATCTCTGCTGGCAGCTATCCCGGTTGGCAACACCACCACAACATGGCCCTGGAGAGACGAAGGCCACCTAATCTTATCTCAGCCTCTTTTGGGCTGTAAAACACCAACTGTCAGGGCTAGCCTTGGCAGGACAAAAACTGAATAGCATTAGTTAGCCTGCCAACGTATGGGGCGGCTCGTCCCAAACTGGACCTCCGGGTCATGGCTGGACACAGCAATTGCGTGCCAAGATACCGATATACACCTCTCAACAAGTCATCAATGCTAGGCTAGTGAATGGAGGAACCAGCTAGAGTAAGCTGGATTTTTAAGTATCCAACGAAATCAACCACCGCTCAGGTCAGGCCTCCTCTACAGGACCACTCCCCAAAAACAGGAGCTAACCAGAAATAAATTGCCTACCCCATCGTTGACTGATTGACAGTTCAGGATGGAAGTTGAGTGCAGAGGGGAATATTTTCAAACAGGGGATGGTGCATTGCAAGCAAGAGAGGGGGCAGGGGTTGAGGTCTCTAAAATAACAAAAGTAAAATCCAAAACCCAGCACTACAAATAGAAAAAGCAAAAAAAACAACTTCAATGTCTTCCTTGGCTCCCAGAATGCATGCTGTGCTTAGGGGAAAGACAGGCATGGGAGCCTGGGAATTACACCACCACTCCCCTCCTTCTCGACAGGGTCACATGCATTCATGTGCGGATTGGGAGGTGCAACCAGCCCAGTCTTCAGGCAACTGTCAAAAATTCTAGCTTTTTTCTTAGGTGATAAACTGGCTCCAGGCTGTAACAGACAATATACCATAAAATTCCCAGTGTGAAGCCCTCATTCAATAATCTCTGAAAACAGCCTCAGGAAAACTTGTGAAATACTCTGTGGGTTGTTCAGCCTGCCCTCCAAGTCCTCCATCAGATCATTTATGATAATAGTGAAGTGACTGGGTACATATTCTCTAACCCTATTAGCATTACTACAGAATCTGTAACACATTTGTGCCAAGAACACCATATTAACAACTTATGGAAAGTTACAATTTAAACACTAGTTAACCATACTGATTCATGAGAAGCTACTCCTAAAGGCTAGTGTGATAAATGAGGTTGTCGTCATCATTAAAATCGACATTCACCTTAGCACCGCAAAGGTCGTTGGATCAAATCCACTGCCTCCCCATTCTGTCCTCGACATTGTTGTACCAGTAAATAAACAAACCAGTGTTAAACTGGTCCGACCACTGCTGCCCTCCCCTGTAGTACCCGTTCACAACTCTACGTGCAAACTTTCGGGAGAATGTTCCAGAAAGATCCAAGCCCAAACGGTAGGTCCGATCCCGAAGGTCCCAATACAGGCCACACTAACTTACAGGGTGTAATGTCTAATTCATCCAGTAATAAGCGTCTCGGTGCTGACCGACCCATTCATCGGCCTGATGAGCAACTTAAGCTTAGGATTGGTTTAAGGATTTGCACCCTGCCCACACACACGCTGGAGATAATTTAGTTCACACAGCGTGTATCATCCAGCAGCACGGAGACCTTCTCTCTCAGCGTCCTTCCACCCGAGGAGCCCAGTCTGACATCCATCCCATAGTTAACACTAGTGAGCTGTTCTGGTGGCTAACGGCGGCTAACCAGCACCGCTCAGCCACCGCTGCTCCTCCACTCACCCTCCTCTCTCTCCCTCCTCACTAACCACGGCCCTCAGCACTACAGACTGTCCACTGAAACCTTAACACCACACATTACATTACATGACATAAACAACGTCATCGCCTTCGTTTCCTTGGTAATGAACTGAGCGTTAGCTACGTTACAGTTAGCTCACCGTAACGTTAGTGAACGTTACGGTGAGCTAACAGTTAGCTAACGTTACGGTTAGCCTGGCAGCCCGGGAGAACCGCCGGGCTTTAAACAACAACCACGATAAGAAACCGACTGCATACTGCAGGTAGCATCAACCACAGTGGTTTAACGGACGGACATTAAATAAAAGTGTGTTAAAAGTGACATTAGTGCGTCGCTACGTACCTCCGCTCTGCGTGTGACTGCCTGGAACTACGGCGAGGTCACGTGTGGATCTGGGTCAGTCGTCGCACGGCCAGAGCACCGCCTCTCTCTGCTTCTGATTGGTCCAGCGCACCGTATTCCTGACGGATTCTGTAAATTGTGAGCGTTTCATTGGACGCGCCAAATGTTCATCTGAATAAATTGTGCCCGCCCACTATCTGCACCTCGTGGACGGAGGTGATTCGTCGAACTGGGAACAGGAAACGCATGCTCATTGGCTGGAGTATGAATGAAGAAATAAGGATGTGCGCTGGTGATGATTTAAACACGTTATGGCGTTATACGGCTTTATACTAATCCAAAAATAAAACCAATCTGACAATAGGTTATATTGTTAATTCTGTATTGCATCCCACACACGGGTACCTTATTAATAGATGATTACGCCTTCACAATATATAATGTATAAATACCGACCATTTTGCAAACACCCTCGGATCTTGCAGGTTGACCTACAGGGGGTTGCCTCGTGGTTCAGACCCCCGGACTGTCCCTACAAGCCAAAGCACCTCACGGTGATTATCCTAAAGCCTTTAGAAGCTCTGTAAGACATTTATTAAAATATTCATTATGTAGCACTATTAATATAAGGAGTCGATAAATGGTAATTTATCTAATTCAATCAAACTCAAATATAAATCTTTATATTATTGATACATTTTAATTGTATTGGCATATTTTTTTAACATAGGCCTACATTTTAATGTAATATCTAATTAAACACGTGGCGCTGATTTCTTTAGTGTGAGATACTTTTGATCTCCCAAGCTTGTCACTGAATCTCTACCTAAGCCTACCTGGAGATATTAAGTAGAAGATGCTGGTAAAAAAAAACCTGTCTGAAAGCTCAATGGGATATGTGGATGGATGTATGTCCTCATCAATTGCTACAATTCCAAATTATTTGTAAATGTAGATCATTTAGCACTGATATTTTACTTGCACAAATAAATCCATAAAAAAATAAGAAAAATAAAAGATAACCATATCATTTTAAATGTCTGGCTTTATTACAATTCACAGATTGGATAGAAGTTAACATAATCAATTATAGTTTATCTAAAGGATACAAAATACAACACAGGAAGATAATAGCAAGGCATTCCAGTGCATCTCCCAAGAAAAAAGGTGGCTGGATGGTTCCTGATACCAACGTTTTGTGGAGCTGCATGGAGATGTTCCACTTGGACATGACATCTCTGAGAGACGCAGTCCAACCAAGTACATGTCCTTCAACTTCATACCAGTAGACCTACTACTGCTGTGTAGTAAAAGTAACGCCCAAACGGATGGATAGCACAAACCACGGGACGGTTGTGTCAAATGTTTCAAACCATCAGGAACTCAAGGTTGGAAAATGTGTGTTTCAATGCCGGTCTGCTCAGTATGAACCAACAGGTTCAGAGATATGATCTCATTTTAAAAAAAACACCCATACTGTTAGAATCTAGGGCGTCTGTTTGGTCAGACGTGTGTGAGGGTCAGGCTTAGACCCTTCAGTAATACACCTCAAATGTGTGAAATACGGATACAAATAAATGAAATCTTGAACCTCCCTGCAAACCCCATCTGTTAGAATTGAGTAGAGATGCACATTAGAGATGAGTAGAGCACAGGAGAGGAGAGAGCAACAGAGTAGAGGAAGGGACAGTAGAGGAGAGGAAGGGACAGTAGAGGAGAGGAAGGGACAGTAGAGGAGAGGAAGGGACAGTAGAGTAGAGGAAGGGACAGTAGATTAGAGAGCAGTAGAGGAGAGGAAGGGACAGTAGAGGAGAGGAAGGGACAGTAGAGCAGAGAGCAATAGACTAGAGGACATACAGAGGAATAAAGGAGAGGTGAGGAGGGAGTAGAAAACAGGACATGGAATCGAGCGTACCGCTTCGCCCTACAGTCAAGAGACGTCCTCCATCGGTCGGCGCAGTAAGATGTGATTCAATCATTTCAGGCAGGATTTTTTCCATTTGCTACTCGTTGACAAGAAACAGATGGAGGGAGAGACGCTAACCGGAGGCTTTCTATTCCTTTATCAATTCTGTTTGTCTCCCCCCATCTGTCTCCTTCACTCCACAGCGCGCTGCACATCTGGAACCCGCCCAACCCGGGCCTCCTTATGTCACATTAAGGCAAATCACTACAGCCTACCCACTGTTGTCAAACATGGCTGAGAGGAAATCCAACCAAAGACTTCTAACAAGGCTTCACAAACATCTGTCTACTGCAGCACGTTATTGATTTTTTATATTTAAAATTGGGACATTTGTGCACTTTCTCAGCTAAATTAGTCTCTCCATACCACCCCAGCTCATTGTCCTGATATATACATATTGACACACTCAGAGAGATTGTTCAGGTGACCGTGTACATTTATATGCATATTTCCACATACATGGTTATTACTGGAATATACTGGTGGGATAATGTAGAGTAGAATGATCCAGTCAGGTGTTTTTTTGCCACCCAAGGAAAAGGGTGAGTAAGGTCAGTGAAGATGCAAAAACATCTTTGATTTCCAAGCATTGACTTCAATGTTAAAGCATCATCAAAAATGGCGGGGCGATCTCGTCCCAGGCCGTTTGACAATTAAACCAGTGTTTTAACGCACACCTTATGTACACATAAATACAGATTTGTACTAAATACAGAGTCTTAAGAATCATCTTTGTGTGTACTGTGTCTTGCGCTTCCCAGGCGCGTCACGAGAAGAGCCCCCTTTCAATAATAATAACGTTTCGTCCTTAATCTCCTTCCTCTGCCAGGATTTTCATAGATCGAGGCAGAGCCGCAAACCGGCCAGCAGGGGGTGCTACTGCACCACCGGCGAGGGCACTCGGTCAGCGGAGTCCTGGGAGGGCCCAGGCTCCTCGGAAGGCTTCCGTTCTGCTCTGCTGCTGAACGGTCGGTGGCTGTTTGAGGTATTGCTAAGGGAGAGAGGAGCGTGGAAGGGTTGCTGGGGATGGGGGAGATCGGCTGGGGTTGGCGACGGGAGGAGTTCACTCTGCTTTCCTGATGAAGATCTGAGAAGAACCCCATAAACACTTTATTATTGTCATTATAGAAGCAATATTGATTCAATATCATAATTGATGTCTTACAGTGATGCGTTGATCATTGCGGCATCATAACAAAGCATTGTTCATTACAGGAGACTCTCTCTTATCTTCAGCAGCTGCCACCAGATACCTTATGGCGCGTTGACTAGAATCACATCCAGTCAAACAGGACGTTTGACCCTTTCCCAGCGTCTCACCTCACTGAGGATGACCCACACTGGGGAGTCCGTCAGCACCGTGAGGCGAAATGCCTCCAAGGGCCCAAAACTGGGGTCCACCTCCCCCTCGGCGATCCCGTTCTGGAACATTCCTGAGAGCAGAGGATAAACCAGTGTGAACAGGTTGGCCCACGTGCGGTGGAAGTCTGGCAGTTTGGAGTCCAAGATATCACACAGGATATCAGTATTTGTGTGTTCTATATGACAATATATTTGTCAATCTAGTTTTTGAAGGAAAAATAAAAAACATACACATTAAATACTGTGTACAATATGACCAGCAGCCGTCATTTGAAGATTAAATAAAATATTTGACCAATCACATCGCCTCTGTAACTCCCTCTGTAGTGGATGGAAGTGTTGTGGATTTAAACCCCACCAAATGAGCCTTGTTCCAGTCCCTACGGCTCTAGCGAGTACGCAACATAGGACGGTCTGGAGGAGGGTCTCTCTCTCTCAAATAGCCTGAAGATGGAGCTGACAGTGAGCTCTGTAGGCGCTGAAATGCAACTGCTTGAGGCCCAACGACAACAATCAAACATGAACAGCATAACACTGTAGTAGCTTTGCCCCAAACATGATCTCTGTTGCAGATGGTTTATTTTTTGATGGAAGTACATGGACTTCACATACCATGGGAAATACGATGCCCCCCCCCCCAACCTTCGCTATATATCTCCTCTCTTCTGTGAGGTGGGGTGAAGACACTTTAACTAAAGAGAAGCTGAGCCTGCCAAACACCGGGGAACCTCTCCAAAAAAGACACCAACACCAGGCTAGTGAAATTAATTGATTGTCTCTGAGAGCCTGGCAGTTTCAGGTGACCATCGATCGGGTCCAATCGTCTTGCAATATTGATGAAGAGGTTAGAGGGCCGGCGGTGATGACATCCTGAGTTCTGGCTCCATGAGAGACGAGAGAGAGAGAGGAGGTGAGGAGAGACTGTTTAAAAATGTGCAACAGCACAAACGGTGGCCATAGAACTCTGTCAGCAACACCGTGAGACGACTGTCATCACACTCTGCCTGCTACTCGCTGGATGCCTTTATTCCAGTGACCTCACGGCCCCTGTCCATACATTCTTAGCACGGGGGGCCCGGGGAGGACTGAACCCTTAACCCTGCTGTGTTAACGCTAATGCTCAGCCTGCTGAGCGGGACCGCTCTGACCACCAGCAGTACCAGCGTTCCTCATCAGGAAAGAAGTATTCCACATCCAGAAGGAGTGACGTGGACCAACGGGGCACAGCCAGATCCAAACAGAGTGGAGGGAATGTGTTTCAATGTGTGTGTTGGCAACGTGTTGTCGTTGTGTAACAGAATCATTTTAGCAGAACCAAATGAGGTTACAATGTTTCACACATTCAACATTAATAGCACTGTTCAGAGCTTCATAAGCCAGGAACACAGCCAAAATATACACTGACACGCATGATAACCATTTAAACACTGAAAATGTGTCCAGCAGTAGCAATAATTCCAATGACAGTTTGGTTAAATATGAGCCAACTGGATTTATGTCCCCCTACTCTCCTCGGCAGAAGGGTAGAAGTGTAGTTGCTATAAGGTGTTCAAGTCCCAGCTGGAAGGCACCGGGTGCGATCCCCAGTTCCCGCAGTCTACCTGCAGGCATCCTTGAGCAAGGCCTGAACCCTACCTACTCTGTAATGGCTGAAAGTATCTGAGATCACTCTGAAGGTCACACTAAGGGGGCCTGTTCATGGAGGGAGCTGAGGGTTAAATTAAGTTTGGTTTATTTAGAGACCTCATGCAGTTTGACAGCTCTGAGGATCTGCTACATCTGGGATCACTGGTGCTCAACATCTGGCTGCTGACTGCTCACACAATCCCAAACTTAAAAACCTACACACTTCTTAAGAACAACATGCAGTCTCCGTGAAGTTCCTGAGAGGCCTACTAAAGGCAAAAGCCTAAAGGGCCGGACAGTCAGGTTGGAGGGCCGGACCCCACACCCTCTGGAGTCGCTGCTCTGGAGAGTTTGCAACTTTGTCGATGGTATTAACAGGAGATGAAATTCAACAAGGCTGCCAACACTCACTGAAAGTTGATTTTCCGATCACATGTCCGAAAATGCACTACACTAACCGGTAATTTGCACAAGATGAACTGAAGTTCAACTCATACCGCTCCCCCAACTCCCCCATCCCGCCACGTTCCTTCAAGCCCACTGACACAGGCGGGTCTTCCCACAACCCTCCTCCCCGCACCATAGCATCCCCTTCAAAGGGGAGGGGAGTCCATACCGATCGCAATACATTGTGTCTGGCGGGGCCAGGTTGTAAGGCCTGACCAGATCACGAAAGCCATTGTGCATGTGTGTGCATGTGAGTGTGTGTGTGTGTGTGTGTGTGTGTGTGTGTGTGTGTGTGTGTGTGTGTGTGTGTGTGTGTGTGTGT
>JAOPUD010000002.1:1413689-1423866 GCA_027122715.1 Trisopterus minutus
GTGTGTGTGTGTGTGTGTGTGTGCGTGCGTGCGTGCGTGCGTGCGTGCGTGCGTGCGTGCGTGCGTGCGCGTGCGTGCGTGCGCGTGCGTGTGCGTGCGAGTGTGTGTGTGTGTGTGTGTGTGTGCGTGTGTGTGTGACGGCAGCCTCAGTGATCCTCAGTGATCAGCAAAGCTGTTAAAGATAAATGAAGTAGAAATAACAACTAAGGGTAGAGGCTAGAGGCTAGAGGGTAGAGGCTAGAGGCTAGAGGGTAGAGGCTAGAGGGTAGAGGGTAGAGGCTAGAGGGTAGAGGGTAGAGGGTAGAGGCTAGAGGGTAGAGGCTAGAGGCTAGAGGGTAGAGGGTAGAGGCTAGAGGGTAGAGGCTAGAGGGTAGAGGCTAGAGGGTAGAGGCTAGAGGGTAGAAGCTAGAGGGTAGAGGCTAGAGGGTAGAGGGTAGAGGGTAGAGGCTAGAGGGTAGAGGCTAGAGGCTAGAGGGTAGAGGCTAGAGGGTAGAAGCTAGAGGGTAGAGGCTAGAGGCTAGAGGGTAGAGGGTAGAGGCCAGAGGGTAGAGGGTAGAGGCTAGAGGGTAGAGGGTAGAGGGTAGAGGCCAGAGGCTAGAGGGTAGAGGCTAGAGGCTAGAGGCTAGAGGGTAGAGGGTAGAGGCTAGAGGCTAGAGGGTAGAGGGTAGAGGCTAGAGGCTAGAGGGTAGAGGCTAGAGGCTAGAGGCTAGAGGCTAGAGGCTAGAGGGTAGAGGCTAGAGGGTAGAGGCTAGAGGCTAGAGGGTAGAGACTAGAGGGTAGAGGCTAGAGGGTAGAGGGTAGCGGCCCACCCCTTTATCTCCAGACCCTCCTCGCTTTCTCTATAATTTATTCTATAATAAAATGCTAAAATAAATGTTTTAAACCACAGCGGAGCTCCGGTCCCTGAAGGAGGTGTTTTATCCTACGTATTTAGAAATCATTCTTCTTCCACACCGATACACTGCTGTCCATATAAGGGCCTGTCCTTCATGTTCTTCATAGTTGATGAAACCTAAGACACTTTTATGTCCACAATTTCTTCTACGTCCAAACTGCAAGCTGGAACTGTGTTGTTTCCAGCGTGCTATCAGAGGACGTCTAACAGAAGAGGACCGGCACTCTGGTGACTTTCGGTTTCTGAACGGACCTCTCTGTCCATGTGAGGGCGCTCTCCACTGAGTGCAGAATGAATGGGAGTCGACGGGTTTCACCCTCAAATTCCACTTTTCTCGGGCTAGGGCTAAAAGAATACACTCAGCTGAAAATTGCATTTTTTAAGTTCACTTCCAAAAAGATGATGACCTCACTGCCAGAGGTCCTACTTCATGGCAAGTTCTGAGTCACTTTGGCACTTCTGCATATATTATATATGTTTCTGATTCGGCTTCAGCTTCAGATGCCATCAAGAGGTCTCTGGTCATAACCAGTCGCCAGTCTGTTCCTGACCAATCAGCACTCATTAGCAGAATGCTAGCGTGTAGGGCTAACAACGGCCCCAACTGTAAGACATCGAAAGGACATAAGCACTCATTCATTCGACTTTTGAACTATAATCTGTATTGAACTTGCAGAATCTACAATCTGCAATATTTCAACGACAAGCAGGTGAAAGAGACACATTTAGCCGTCTAGCCATAGACCCCCATTCACTCTGCACTCACTCCACCCCCAGTGGAATTCTAATGGAACTGCAACCAAGTAGATACAATACAAGATACAATGGAGCTCAATAGAGAGGGCCAAGGCTCTCCGTAGACGGGCTCTAGTTAGTACAGGGTTGCTAACTGACACCATCAACTTTATAAAAATACATTTTGGAGTTTTAATTTGTAAATAGAAGCGTTTCCGGCTCATTTCCATCTGTGTGACCTTCTGACAGGATGCAGTCACTTTATGTAGCCCCTTGTTCTTTTACCGAGGGCTACAATCCACATAATCTTTGCTGGCAAACAAAAAGATGCAACTGCAATGCCTATTAAACAGATGTTGGAAAAGCCACAGCCCTCTAAAGGTGCAGCTCAGGTAAAGTCTATCTGTCTGACAATATAACAATTGGTGAGAATTATCTTCTCATACCTACTAGTCTGTGGAATGGGAAGCTAAGAGAGGCACAGATAAGACTCTTAATCATAACTCCACTCCCTGGTGTAATCAGAGGTCATTAGGTGACTAGGCCTAGGCTGTGTGTGAGGCATCTTCACTTCTTGTGGTCTAATGAGAAACATCCATCACCACCAGGAACATAATAGTAATAGTATCTCAGTCCACCGCCATTTGCCATTTGACCAGCATGTCTCGACACTCTGAGATCACAAACCCCTACACTCCTTCCCCCTATTGTCCCTCCTGCCCTGGGTTAGATCCAGTGTTTTAAGAGGAGGGGGGAAGGAGAAAGGGAAAGTGAAGGAAGATGATTAGGTGGAGGAGAAGGAGGAGGAGAAGGTTAAGGAAGATGATGAGGAGGTGTAGAAGGAGGAGAAGGAGGTTGAGACAGATGAAGAAGAGAACAAGGAGGAGGTTGAGGAACATAAGGAGGTGGATGAGGAGGAGGTGGAGGTGGCAGAGGAATACAGGCTAGATGCTGTTGGTTAGGTGCCTGCTAAATAATTCAATAATATTAAATAGTTTTTGCACCATTTGTCCTCTTACTCCTCTTAAATCTTATATTTAAATCTGATTTGCGCTTGCTTTATGATCCATTAAGCTTGCTTTATGATCCATAAAGCAAGCGCAAATTAGTTGATTATCGAATCAACTAAACTTGCCATTTTGTGATTGTAATTTAGGCTAATAGTGGAAGGAGAGAACATTCCAATTACAAAGAATATTGATTATTGATCAAATCATCTGTTATAAGCCAGCTGGTGGGGAGCAGTCAGGGTTGCTCAGGGACACTCAGAACTCACCTGGATGGACTTGATGGTTTACGTCCTGAGCCCAATGCTGCCGCTATCACTGTCAGATTCACTTAGTCTTACACCAGCCACCAGCCACCAGCCACCAGCCACCAGCCACCAGCCACCAGCCACCAGCCACCAGCCACTAGCCACCAGCGACTAGCCCTCAGCCACCAGCCACTAGCCACCAGCCACCAGCCACCAGCCACTAGCCACCAGCCACCAGCCACCAGCCACTAGCCACTAGCAACTAGCCACTACACTAGCCTTTAAAATGTATTGTGTGTCATGATACGTAATCCACGCTTGGCTGGTCTCAAGCAGGTCCAGGGCCGTGACACTGCTATATTGTGCATCTGATCATTAAAAAATGCTCCTTGTAAGTTTTCATGTTAGAGGTGATGTAGAAGTGATTAGGCTCCATTAGCACAATGAGAAAAATAAAGAGCACTGGTGCAGCGTAATGTCACTTTGAGTCTTTAACTAAACTCAGCATATTTTGCCTGAAGAATTACTGGAATTATGCAATCTTGTGCAACTGAGTCGGGTGAAAATATACTTTAGCGGCAGGGGGTCATGCTTTGAGTGTGTGTGTTCTTGTTAGGGGCAAACCAATGTTAGTTGGGAGAGTTAAGTTACTACTTTTGTCTGTGTGGCCGACTGGTGTCAGAAGCAGGATAATTATAGAAAAAAATCCCTCAATGAAGATGGCGTCACTTCTTTCCGCGTCTTGGAGAAGATCCTCCCACAGGCCAGATTAGATTATATTATATTATATTAGATCAGATTATACGTGAAGATTATACGTGAAGCCAGACCTGACGGTTCCGGAGCTCCTTGCCGCCGTGGAGGCCGTTAGCCGGCCAGCTAGCTGGCACCATGGTCAGGTGAGCGCCGAAGCAGACGCCACGAGAGGTCGCCAGCATCCGCTGCCGAGACCACTTCTATGAGCATCTGGGCTACGCCGACTTTTAGGCAGCAGCTTGTGAGGAGGTCGCCCTGAACACCTCTCAGGGCTAACTCTGCCTCCTCAGTGCTGCACTGCAGCCGGCAGAGAGAGTGCAGGCAATGATGACCCAACGCAGAGACCTGGGCCCGGCGTCAGACCAACGTCAGCCATGATGAGGGGATGTTGAATTAAGGATGGCCTGCCAGGCTCATCCGTCACGTCTCAACCAGACTGACGTCCCCCACCCTTCCCTTCCCCAACATGTTGGTTTGACCAGCCATGCTACCGCTGTCGGGAAGCGGGGTACATAGCCGGCGATTGCCCCACCCCTACACCACCTAACCCTAACCCTAACACCACAGAGCTCTGCAGCTGGGAAACTAATGTGGGTAGGCAACGTGGGGAGAGGGCCACCCGACCAAGCGCCCATATCCCCCATGGAGACACCCCATCCCCCAACACCCACAAGCCCAGTCCAGTGGGGGACGGGTCAGACACACACACACACTGGCTAAGAGAAAGACAACCTGCCCAGCAGGAGGCAGCGCAGAACAGAGAGAGAGAGAGAGAGAGAGAGAGAGAGAGAGAGAGAGAGAGAGAGAGAGAGAGAGCCAGTGAGAGAGAGTGATTTCTGCCGTCTCTCTCTCTCTCTCTGTAAGTTGATGATGCTGGTGGACCACCCAGGGATACAATTGTAGATCAACCTGTTATTTTCCTTTCACTGTTAATAATATAATGGTATACAATATACTGGTCTCATTCTGTGTTGCCTTCTCTCTCTCCCTTTCTATCTCTCTCTCTTTCCATTTTACTCCATCCATTAATTTCTCTCACTTTCCAATCCACTCTGAATTATTTCTGTCTCCTTCCTTCTCTGCTCATCTGTCTTTTTCCATTTCTCTTTTCTCTCTATTTCTCTTTTTGCCTCTGTAATATCCCTCCATCTCTGCCGACAGGATCCTCCTGATCCAGTCCTCCGCCCCCCCCCAGCGCGGGGGCGTAGCTGTGGGCGGTGCTGCCCACGAGGCCCCAGGGATCCTAGAGATTTATATTTAATTTTATTATTTTTTTGTGTGGAGAAGCTGTGCGTTCACGCAAGGAGAGAGAAACAACTAGGATGAGCTGAGCGAGGACCAGCCTGAGAGCCACTTCAGCGTCTATGTTTTTAATGCCAGCCTGGACATCGTTATCATATCATCGTTATCATCGTTATCAATCAGCTCCTGCAGAGATTCGTTGCTCTGCGTGAAACCAGTGAACTTTTCCAGGCTCTCCACCCCTCAGAACTGGATAGAGCCACTGGTGATTCCCAGTATGAGCAGGGCCTTGCTGACCACTGCAACAGGGACATGTATCCCCAGCCAACTCCATGCCTTCAGAGCTTGTTTTAAGACTGAATTTGAAATAAAACAACACCTCTTGTAAGAAAAAGAGTGTGCTGAGCAGAAGGCACGCAGAGTTAACTTCTGAATGGGTGAGTGCAGGTTTCTTTTATTATTGCAACTGATCAGCTTATCAGGTTGTGGTTAAATAGCCGCTGTGTCCATTGGCTATGTTTGCTTTTGATTAGCCCATCGTTGTGCTGTTAGGGGAATATAGTTGCATGTTCAGTGGATTATTGGATTATTTGCATTCTGTTTTTGATTTTAGGCTAGTGTGTCATTGACGCAAAAAGTCACTGTCCATGGCTCTAATAATGACTGTGCGGCTGTAGGCCTAGGCCCTATGGGGAGCGGATGCATGTTCATCGTATGCGGGGATGGATGGCGGCGGATGGCGGGGGGCCCAGCGCAAGACTTGCACTGGGGCCCAGTGCAACTAAGCTACGCCACTGCACCAGCGTGCCTGCTATCATGTTAACATTATTTTCCCCTGCAACCATCAGAAAGACATAATCCGTTCCTTTTTACTGCATGATGTTCTATGGAGCCAGCGTGTTTCAATGGAGAGAGAGAGGCAAAGTAAGAGGAGGGATTAGATATCTGAAACATTTCTAGCAGTCAGACACCTGACAGTATTTTACTCTTTGCTCCATGACCCAGTGTGGTCTCTTGTGAGGACACTATACCTGCTAGATTCAGGATGAATGCAGACAACAGGACATCAGGAAGCACCACCACATCAACACTTCCCATGATGGAGCTCAGAAAACAATGTCTAGAAATACATAGAGTTGGAGTTCTAACCAATAAATAAGACTTGCCATATCCGAACGGTAAAACAGCACCGCTTTTGGCCCGCCTTTATCAGATACACCGATGTGATTGGTTAATGTTCTGGGCCAGGGGAACCGGGGAGCGAGTGTATTGGTCGTTCCCAGAGTGACTCGCTGAGCAAATTCAAATTGTGCTCTCGCAAGAACTCTGGATTTCCAGGGTACATGAAATCTACATTGAAACTACAAAATTATAAAACTATGCAAGATAAAATCCATTTCACATCAAAAAAGACAAAACTACACAAAACGAGGTAAATAGAAATCACTCACAAGGTCTACACACAGAGCTGGAACTCTTGTTGCAAAGAGGGGAGACGCACACATTTGGCTGAGTTTGTTGGCACAAAAAGGGTTTATTATAACCAAGTGGAATAATAACATAACATAACATAAGGTATGGCGTGTGTATTCAATCTAATCAGTAATGTAAGTGTGTGTACGTAAAAGTGTATGGGTGTAGTGGTGTAAACATACCTAGGATAGAAATAAACCAAAAGACCAAACAATAAGCGGTGTCTCCCAAAGGAGAACCACCCTACCCTGGGCTCAGCTCAGTGTTGTCAGTGACCTCGTTAGGCTTAACATTTCCAACATGGAGCTCTCTGAGGCAAGATTCTTCTGCTGTTAATTTCCTCGCATTTCTGCTGCCTTTTTCGATCTGGTAACTACCCATGTCATTACTGCCTCGATGAAATGTCTTTTTTTGGGTGTGAGAGTAAAGTAGCGCTGCATGAGATGATGAGGGAACTACAGCCGGTAACTCTAATGGAAGCATTACAAATCTGTTTAAGGCTTTTAGGAAACTCTGAGAGAACCCATACTGCTTCCAGGGCTCTCTCTCTCTCTCGTGCAGGGAAAGAGATTGCATGGGTGGAGTGAACCACGTCACCCTGACAGAGACAAACATCTCAGCTGAATGCCGGGCAGGATGGCAGTAAGGTTGAGGGTTTGATCAGCAATGACTGCAATCTACAAGTAGGCGTCCATGAGCCTACTAAGCTGTTCATAACATATACCTGAAATCAATCAATGAGTCTTTTGAAATACCAAATAATACAAAAGTGTTGCTTTTGTACACATTTAATGTTATTTCCAGAACATGGTCAAATCCTCTTTTCATTTTTTATTTATTGGTCATAGCTAAATTTTCGCTCTGCTCCAGTTTGCTAATGGAGTTGACAATTTCACTAACAACAGCACCGGCCACAACGATCTATGCTGTTATTAAGTGACTAAATGTTAGTATAATTAAATTAGTACTATTAGCAATATTGCAAGTTCCACCTTTGTAAAAAATGTTCCCCTTTACAAAGCAACTATAATCTATGCTCTGCATCTCCACCAGTCGTCATGTCCTGTTGCCCAGTAACGAGGATGACCTAAATGATGGACAGGAAGTCACTGCTAAAGGCGACTGCCCTCATTAGCTGTTCTACTTCCCGTCTGTTGTCTCTAGGCTGCAGAAGAAGTATTTTTTTGTGTGTGCTTATCTCTTGTCCACCTTCTCTCTCCCTCTTATTTGTCCTTTCACGCTCTCAATCTTTTTCTCTCTATCTTTCCCTTTCATTTTTTCTCTCTCTCGAACTACCTTTCTATCTTTCTCTGTCTTTCTCTCTCTCGAACTTCTCGCTGTCATTCATCTCTCCCCCCATCTCTCTCTATCTCTGCGTCTCTCTACCAGACTAACCTCTACACACAGTATGAGAGCTGTGTCCAGCCCCAGACTGTCACACCCCCCTTGCCTCCTTCCCCTCACCTCTGCTGGGCGGGGGGGTGAGTGTTCGTCTCATTAGTAGGCAGAACACGATCTCGCCCTTCTCCCCAAATCAAACACAGCTCTATGGATGATCACCCCCAAGACCCCAGGACCCTAATGAGGCTGACAGCACCTTCCCTTCCTCTATCGCTCCTGAACCTCTCTCTCTCTGTCTCTCTTTCTACATTCTTCTCTCTCTTCCTCTCCCTCTTTCTGTTTCTCTCAACCTACCCTTATCATGCTCTTCCTCTCCTCTCTCTCTCTCTTCCTCTCCCTCTTTTTGACTGTCTATCTATATCTCTCTCACTCTCTTACTGTCAGCTTCTATCTATCACTACCGATCTCTTTTTCTCTTTCCCTGTTTCTCTTTGGTCGTTTTCCATTTTCCATTTATTTTCTCTCTGTTATTGAGTCGTTAGCTAACCCCTCCGCTGAAACACAGTATTATAAATCTATGTTCTGGAGGAAGACCACGGCTGTTTCTTCACCCTCCTATGTATAACAACCTGTATTTTAACATTTTGCAACCTGTCTTTCGTAGCAGGCTTCAGTTGCAACCTGTGTTTTCATATGATCCCCCCTACACTTCCCCTAGCTATCTGCTGACAACACGCTCCTCAGCAATAAACTCACTTCACTAAACACCGTAGAAGGTGTGGTCGGTCTTCTTGAACACACAGGAATCTAAGTGTCTCACTGTGTCTCACTTCATATACACAGGAGCCACCTTTCAAAAGCATAGGGATAACGCATGTGTATGTTTGTGAGTTTCATTGTATGTGTAATGTGAAATGTAATATATGAAATGTACTGCATTTCAAGGCGTTTTGTTAAGATAGTATTCCAGTTAACCCAGCGCTTTGAATTGTAGAGGAAATGTTTTGGCTTCCATGCTCATTCCCAATAGCCTCTCTTTAAACATCCTAGGGCATCATTACCAGCTGCTTGTGTTCCTTACTGACCTGGCTCATGCCATAGTGTGTGTATTTACATAACCGCTAAAGTGTACATCTGTGTAAAGGCATACGTTCTGTAAGGCCAGCCTCTAGTTCAGAACACAGAGGACCATGAGTGTGATTACCATACGCCTCGCTCCCCTGCCTCTATCAATCTGTAGCCCTTGGTCGGCTTGCAGCTATTAATGTTATTAATGCTAGCTATTCATCCCAAGCCTCTCAACATGTTTGTATTATGAGTCATACATAACTGTTGTTAAAAGTGCAGTGTGTGGAATTGTGTGGCCTCTAGCAGAACGACTTGCGTAGACGATGACATCATTTTGAAAGTACCTACTGGCAGCTTCATTCTACACAGGAGCCACCTTTCAAAAGCATAGGGATAACGCATGTGTATGTTTGTGAGTTTCATTTGAAATGTACTGCATTTCAAGGCGTTTTGTCAGTACAGGTCCTATAGCTTCTCCATTGCAACAAAATAAACAATATTTATTCTAAAATAAATCGTCTTGGAAGCCACAAGAAAAAAGCTTTGTGTGGATCTAGGGTGAGACTCTGCTGACATGCTGGCTGATGTTTGTCTGGGAGATGAATTCCTTCTTTCTGTCTCTTCTTGACTTTTTGGTGATCTGTGTGTTTGTACTGTAGTGCAGCTTCACCTGTACCTTAAACTTAGCTAACAACGTACCTAACAAACTTAACCAATGCCTTAACTTAATATAACCTGTACCTATATTCACTTTAACCATTGCTTAATTTTAATATAGCCTGTACCTATACCAAATTTAACCAACGACTTATACGACTCTTATGACACCAACAACATAACCTTTGTTAACTTATTTAACCACTTTAGTTGAATTTCTTTACTTAACTGAGCCTAATACCCTAACTCAACCCTAATCTCTATTAACCTTAACATAACTCCTGGAAACCAATACCTTCCCTGAACACAAGATAACCATAACCTCTATCAAACAGCTGAAACCTTATCCAAACGTCAATACCTTCTTAACCTGACTTCAACACTAAAGTTTACCTCACCACAACCATCCTTAATGTGTCCTCTGACACTCTGTGGTAGTGTAAGGTCTAAACCGTATTCAGATCTAAACTGTGTGTGGATTAAGACAGTGATTGGATGTAAGGGTGTCACATACACTTGCAGCTTTAGTTTACAGTCTTGGACCATAGACCATACTCAATGCTGGTAGATGGAGGTTCCCTGGCCACACCAATTTATCATATTATGATGAAGAGCAACACAGCATGCTATTCAATTCGATTTAAAATATGGAATTCAACTCTTGTGCCGCATTTTACCATTCTTGCATTTTGTTTCTCTCTCTCTCTCTCTCTCTCTCTCTCTCTCTCTCTCTCTCTCTCTCTCTCTCTCTCTTT
>JAOPUD010000002.1:1575600-1601360 GCA_027122715.1 Trisopterus minutus
TGCGTGCGTGCGTGCGTGCGTGCGTGCGTGCGTGCGTGCGTGCGTGCGTGCGTGCGTGCGTGCGTGTGTGTGTGTGCCGGCGTGCACGGTGAGCATGCGTGTGAGTGTGTGTGTGTGGTGTGTGAGTGATCAGCCATGACAGGTAAGGTCACTCCTGGAGGTTTTAATATGGGCTCTCAACAGGAAGTGAAGCAGGTTCAGCTGCTATGGCTCCAGTTTCCCCCGGCAACCCAGTGGTTCACCAGCTGCACTGGCCGGGCACTTCCTGTTATCCTCCATCTTCTACTGCCTCTCTGGGTTTCACACACTCACACACTCACCCCTGCAGCACCTCATGCTGCTTGGCTAAAGGACACAGCTCCTGTAATATCTATGCTTCTCTAACTGATGGCGTTCCCATTGAAAAAGTAGTTTCCGTTTTACAATGACATTCAAAAGCCCAGGTATCTATCAATTAGTTAGGGCGGCATGCTATAGCGGCCTATTCGGTGATGTCACAGCACTGGTCCCTGATAGGCTGAAGGCCGGCAGCAGATGGAGATATTCCACCACGTCAGAACAGAGTATTTTTTTGTTTGTGCCATTTTTTGTTTCATTTTCCCCCTCTCTCCTCGTCTGATTCCTTTTTCTACTTTTCTAGTTTGACTACTTCATCATCCAGGAGCCACTGACAGCTGGGCATTAATCCTGGCCGCACAGAAGCACACACACACACACACACACACACACACACACACACACACATTCAACCACCCCTGCACACACACGCCGACGGGCGCACACATCCACGCAAACACACAAATGTGCGCACACATCCGGGCAAACACACGCACACAGGCGCACATACACACACACACAGGCAAAGAAAAACCCATACACACATATATATGCACATGCATGGACACACACACACACACACACACACACCCCTTCCTATAATAGTATAAGCACAACAGCCCATACATGTGTGCACCTGCACTCACAAGCACCGAAATAGAAGCCTGCTCACCCAGCCCTACAGCACCAGACCTGGGAAGCAATGGGACCGTCCTCAGGCTCACAGAGCGCTCCGCACCAACGGCTTCGGCTCTGTAGGAAACCTGTGCTTAAAGGTCGTCCTTTGAGTCGTCTCTAAGTAGATATGATCACGCCTCATGAAAGCTATCTATTATTATTCTTCTCCTTATCTGTGTGTTTTTTTCTTTTGCATTTTTATAATTGCCATCAGATTTCTAGTCAGAGGTGAGGCCTATATATTTGGTCATGACATGTGATCATGGCTTTGTTAAAACAGGCCTTAGGTTCTGATCCTAAACCCCGTCTCCGTACCGACCGTACAAGCCTTCGTGTTCTTCGTCCTCTGTCTGGTCCACCTGATCACCATCTTGTGAGGTGTGTTCACATTTTGGCCACACAATCGAGGAAAGTTTCAGACCCCCAGGTCCGTTTGTGGTGGGTTCAGACCAAACCGTGGCTGCTAGCTGACCCCAGGCCGGCACGCGTCACAGAGCTCTCCATCTGCCCCTTTCTGTTCCGTCCTTACATAACAAAAACACTATTTCCTAAACCATGGCATGAAAATGTGCTTCGCTAAGGAGATTGTGCAACACTTCACTCCACTAACAACAACAAGAGGCCATCTCAAAGAGTTACATGTCAGTAAATGTCTGTGAAGTCACTATGTTTATGGCCCGATGTGGTGACCCGGTGGGGATGGATCCTATGGCCTCCAGATGCACCTGTAATTGAAGTATAATGAATGCGACGATGTGGAGGTCTGTGGTGACTACAAGGGGATCTCTGGCGGGGGTACGCCGAGGAGAACAAAACAGAAATCTTTGAGACTGCCTTTAAGGCTCCGCACAGAAATCATTAATTTAGTTCTTATTCTCTGGGGTTGTTCTTTAGGCATCAGAGGGCTTGTTCCCCCACATCCGTCATGATCTCATGTGGTTTTGGGTTGTTCATTTCCTCCCATTCCTTCAAGCTGATATAATGCAGTCTATTTTCCCTTTGGCTCCTTAGCCAGCAGGTCACCAGTTAACTAACACTCACGGGGCCAAGCCAAGCCCCTCACAGTATGACCGGCCCCTCACAGTATGGAAAGGCCCCTCACAGTATGGAAAGGCCCCTCACATAATGTCAGGGACCCCACAGTATGCCCGGTCCCTCACAGTAAGGCCGGGCCCCTGATAGTAAGGCCAGGCCCCTCACAGTATGCCCGGCCCCTCACAGTATGGAAAGGCCCCTGATAGTAAGGCCAGGCCCCTCACAGTAAGGCCGGGCCCCTGGCAGTATGAATGTGGCTGGATGAAGCAATGGTGTTTCAGACTTTGAGGAAGTACAAACTAATTACAACCCAGAGCGAGGGGGGGGGGGGGGTCTGGCTGTCAGACCCAGTTTATTAGCCGGCGTTACGATATATATTAGCACACTTTTTGACGTTCTTATCTGTTAATTGGCTCTACGTTAATTGGTTACATAAAGCGAAATGCTGACATTGAAAATACATTCTGAAGTTTCTAATAGGTTTGTCGCCATTTAGTTCGGATTTGAAAGCAGTATTCTGTATTATTATAGAACACAAACATTCTCCCACACTTTTAATTACAACAATTTCACTAATAAACAACTTGCGCTCTGATCTTGTATGAGTGTGGCACCCTATCATTTATCAGATGGCTATTAATAGCTTGTTGAGGAGTGGGCCCTAATTGCTTTCCTTGCATATTAATTGTATTGTATAGTTTGTCAGCTTGTTATTACCTTGTTTGTGTTTTTTTGTTTTCCTAGAAGAAGAACAGAGCTGATAGTCTGGAGCTGATAGTCTGGAGCGTGATGAGGCTGAGGAGCCAGAGAGGGAGAACGGCGCCGTTCGGCAAGCCTTCGAGGCAGCCCCGCGTCTGGGCTCTGCGGCTGAGGTCGACTGGTGTGGTCCCGTCAGCGTTTAACCAATCACAAACACAGTCACCTCTAACCTCACCCCCCCCCCAGCCCCAGCATGTATAACAAACACGGCTGTGCCGGTATCAATCTGCCAGGGACGGACTGACTGCGGAGAACGCGTGCTCATATATTAGTATTATATTATTGTAATTAAGTGTGAACGTTGAGCCCAGGCTAACGATGATTGATCTGGCTGCTAATTATCTTGTGGGAGGCAGAGAGGGACCACACACTCTGGGGACTGGCGGTGGATGGGACTATTTAGGTTTCATGCTATCTGTTATGTCATGCTATGATAACATCACCGATGCGGGGAATGCCGTGTTTGATATAGATTTATTCACCTAGACTCTGCATGGCCACCCCCTGCCACCCCTCCTCCTTATTGTATGTTGTACGTCCTGGCATTTAATGTACGCACTGATTTTATGTCGTACTTAGTTATAGTATTTGGGTAAGGACCAAGTTCCTTTAGGTCAGGTTGGAGTCCCGACGTGGGTAACAGAGACTGTTGATCTTAAATACATTGCACTTTATGAATGCTTTTTTAAAACTCTGCCTTTATTTTCTATCTATTTTACTTTATTTTATTGTATGACAATGTTAATCACTTTAAAAAAGCTTTTTTTTAACTCTGCCTTTATTTTCTATCTATTTTACTTTATTTTATTGTATGACAATGTTTATATGTGAAGCACTTTGAGTCTGCCTTGTGTATGAAAAGTGCTATATAAATAAAGTTGCCTTGCCTTGCTTTGCCTATTTATTTGTGTAGCATGCTATGCTAGCTATCTTTGTTTTATACCAGGAATGGTTTAACCTGGTGATTGATAGTGCGTTGCACCTGTTCTATGAACATCCAAACTGTACCGACAGCGATATATTGTTCTTCTGACAAATTCATTTATCGTAAGTTGCTTTGGATAGAAGCGTTTGCTAAATGCCCTAAATGGAAATGGAAATGTAATCTAGTATTTTTCAGGACTCCTCTCTACACTCATCACTGGAGATTATCTGCACTCTGCTCTAATGTGTCCCCTGAGCCCGTAATACTTTACCTTTCAGTGACCTACAATACAATTTCAAGTGTCAGACAAACAATAAATAATACATTTTATCCCAAAATAATTTTGAGAAGGCCTATAAATTGTGCAAAAATACAATAAATAATTTACAGATACAAACTATCTAATACCTCTGTAGCTACAACTACTGTGAGCCCCAAGGCTTATATCGTTGTAAAATACAGAAGTAAAACGATGGACTTTTCAGTTCAACTAAATTGCACTAAACTCATAAATGCCCTGTCAGCCCAGTTTTTGTTCCCTGATAACAAAGCACAGAGTCGGGCTATTGTTTCATTATACTGCGGCAGTCTGGCGTTAGTCTAGTGCTACGGTATACATGTCATACCCTGGACACCTGCTGCACTCCTGGCCCTCTGTCCCTTATCAGCCCCCTCCATGGAGCTCTCCACCGCTGTGCTAATGCTGTTTGGACACTTCACTACACACTCATTTACTTTAAGTGACTGTCAAGAGCCGAGCCCTGAAGGAAAGGAGACGACGGTAGGGAAACAAAAGGAAAATAAATGTCACAAAAACAAAGGAAAGGTAAGGCGTGTGTGTGTGTGTGTGTGTGTGTGTGTGTGTGTGTGTGTGTGTGTGTGTGTGTATACCTCTGTTCTGTGAGTTCGAGAGAGAGAGAAACGTGTGTGCGTGTGTGTGTGTGTGTGTGTGTGTGCGAGTGGGAGTAAAAGCGGTGTACAAGAAGTGTGTCTGTGTCTGTGTGTGAGAGAGAGAGCGAGAGAGAAAAAGAGAGTGTGTGTGTGTGTGTGTGTGTGTGTGTGGGTTGTTAGGGGGGCATGCGTTTCCCACGAGGCCATGCATGTGTGGGTAAGCAGTCTGTCTCCTGGGACGATGGCCATTTCCATTGTTGGTGAGGTGATGTATCGCTATGGTAACCCTGTGGGCATACACCACTTATTTACACATCAAATTAGTGCTGAAGAAAGCTCTACAGAATACACACATACACACACACACACACATATATATATATATATATTTACTGTATATATAAATATATATATATATATATATATATATCCAGTGTATATAGGCATGTACACACACAAAATACACATACCACACATACAAAGCAATGTGTGAAAGTCATGCTGCAGAAAGCGGTAGACTGCATACCCATTAAGACGATGTAATTATCACCAAATGCAAATATTCCTGCTATTTAACGCCCAGACCTTTGCACATCAGTGCACGCGTGCAGCTGCTGATGAATGCACTCTTTCTCTCTCTTTATCACAAATGAATTCATACTGAGTCATTCATTTGCACGCACACACACACCCACACACGCACACACACGCACACACACACACACACACACACACACACACACACAAGCACACAGCCACAGCGATGGGATGCCAGATACGGAGGAGCAGATAAGACGTAATATTTCAGCCCACCAGTCAGCAAGGTGGAGCACGCTTTGTGAAGTCACTTTGACTCTACTCGCTCACTGTTGTGTTGGTTAAAACACTTAGATTAAAGCCATAGACTATGCTCCGCAATTGGACAACTGCAATTGTCCGGTTATACATGGCAGTGAGTAAATCGATTCATTGGCCGAAGCATGTCATTCCCCGGTACGATAGATGGTGCTGAACCCATTTCAACTAGTGGTAAAAGAGCCACCGGTTTACCTCTTTACGTCACCACCAGCAACAACAAACTCAGACGACTGCATTTGAGAAAGATGTTTTCAGTAGACAGCTGTCAGTTCACTTCGGGTCCATATCATTTCTCGACCTCTCGGTCATATGCAGACTCCTCCGGCTGCTCTGCCGGCGGACGAGTCCGCATACGACCGAGAGGTCGGAACAATGGAGCATCGGAGAAATTAAATGGATCCGAAGTGAACTGACAGCTGTCACAATAAACATCGCTTTATCCTCCATGTCGCGTTTAAATCTGGACTTCAGAGAGTCAAAGCCCAAGTTCCTTTACCTTAATTCCTTCTCACCATGGGCATGATAACCCCCACTGTGAGTCTTTACAGTGGCACGACACCGGCTTCTTCCATCTTTGTTGACAGCGTCTACTGAAAACATCTTTCTCCCGCCGGAGCAGCCCCTCCGCCGCCCGTCCGTACGCGGGATTCCCTGCCATTGCGGCGCAATGAATGAATAAAGATCATAAACACGTCGTCGGGAGAAAAAAACATTTAGTTCAGTTCAGTTCAGTTCAGTTCAGTTCAGTTCAGTTCATTTCAGTTCAGTAAACTTTATTGTCAATCACACAATGTAACTGACAGTTACACGGGGGATCGAAATTGCGTTTCCCCAACTCCAAATGTGCAATTTAAAACATTTAAAACATTTAAAAATGTCAACATCATCATACCACACATGCATGACATAAAAAGCACAAATATACTGACAGAGGCCTATGATGTTGTGGGGAGGTAATTGAGTGCAATATGAAAAGTGCAAAGTGCAGAGCAGCAGAAACAGGTCCATATGTTATGTATGTGTATGTTCATATGTGTATGTGTATGTCCTTGAGTGAATTAAGTAGTCTGATGGCCTGTGAAAAAAAGCTGTTGCTGAGTCTGGTTGTCTTGCACCGCAGGCTGCGGTAGCGTTTGCCGGATGATAAGGGGGAGAACAGTTTGTGTGCTGGGTGGGTATTGTCTTTGATGATATTGATGGTTCTCTTGCAGCAACGGGATGTGTACAGATCCTGGATGAGTGGTTGGGCTGATCTGGTGATCTTTTCTGCTATCCTCACCACCCTCTGTAAGCCCTTTTTGTCCGCAGCAGAACAGCTGCCGTACCAGACAGAGAGGCTGCTGGTGAGGATGTTCTCAATAGCACCCCTGTAGAAGGTGGTGAGTTCAGAAGGGGGAAGGTTGGCTCTCCTCATCCTGCGGAGGAAGTGGAGGCGTTGCTGTGCTTTCTTGACAAGGAAGGTGGTGTTGGTTGTCCATGTCAGGTCATCTGTGATATGCACCCCCAGGAATTTGGTGCTTTTCACAGACTCCACAGCACTGCCATTGATGGTGAGAGGTGTGTGTGACATGTTTTTCTTCCTGAAGTCCACTGTTATTTCTTTTGTTTTATTAACATTGAGTTGCAGGTTGTTCTTGTCGCACCAGTTGATGAGTTGATGGAACTCCTCTCTGTAGGCAGAGTCATCATCGTTGTTGATGAGGCCCACCACCGTTGTGTCGTCTGCGAACTTGATGATGTGGTTCGAAGTGTATTTGGCACAACAGTCATGCGTCATCAATGTGAACAGCAAAGGGCTGAGCACACAACCTTGGGGGACCCCGGTGTTTATGATGGTGGTCTCAAGAGGAATTGTTGCCAGCTCTTACTGTCTGTGGTCAGTGAGAAAATCCAATATCTAGTTGCAAAGTGAAGTGCTGATGCCTATGTTCCTGAGTTTATCCACCAGATGTTGAGGAATGACTGTGTTAAAGGCAGAGCTGAAATCGATGAACAGCAACCGCACGTAACTGTTTTTGTTTTCCAGATGTGTCAAGCATAAATGGAGTGCTGTAGCTATGGCATCATCAGTGGAGCGCTTGGGGCGATATGCATACTGGAACGGGTCAAGTGTGGTGGGGAGACTGGATGTTATATGAGCCTTGACCAACCTTTCGAAGCACTTCATCATGATGGGAGTGAGTGCTATGGGTCTGTAATCATTCAGTCTTGTGGCTGGGGATATCTTGGGTAGTGGTACAATGGTGGTGGCTTTGAAACCTGCTGGTATGATGGCTTGACTCAGAGAGGTGTTGAAGATATCTGTGAGAACATCAGTGAGTGAGTCAGCACAGTCTCTTAGCACACGCCCAGGTATATTGTCAGGACCTGCAGCTTTCCTGGGGTTCACCCCAAGTAGGGTCCTCCGCACATCAGCTGGGTCCAGTGTGAGTGTTGCATTTTCTGGACCGGTAGGAGCTTTTGTTGGTGTGGTGATGTTGTTTTCTTCAAACCGGCTGAAGAAGGTGTTAAGTGAGTTGAGAAAGTATGTTGTTTTCACACGGCGGGGGTGTTGGCCTGTAGTTGGTGACTGACTGGATGCCTTGCCACAGGCGTCTGGGGTCTTTATAGTCTGTAAAGTGAGAGTGGACTCTCTGTCCATAGGCCCGCTTGGCTGCTCTCACGGCCCATGTTGATGGCCATGCTGGAGGCCAAGCAAAGGGATGCTTAACCTAGCTTTGAGGAGACTCATGTGATCATGCTAATAACCTCTCCATGAGGGTGATGGGAGTGGAATCAGTTAATGACAAAAGAGTATCCAGGAATATGCTTATATACAAATGCATGACAATCATATTAATCACTGGCATATTGACTGATTATGTTTTTATTGTGTTTTTAGTTTAATTTTTATGTTATATTTTGTAATCACGTGTCATTTATTAAGGGGAAAAAACATATGCAATGCTCTACTAGAATTACTACTAGAATAACTATTTTGTTGACTTATTGGCGATTGGAGATTTTTATTGTATGGCCGTAGGTGATGGGTGTTGTTTTACACTTTGGATAATTATCATATGAGGGGCATCTTTACTTTTATGTTACATGTTTTATGTCAATTTGATTGTTGTCAATTGGAAGGTTGGACACACTTAGAGGTATATCACATTTGGTCATCTTTTCCTTAACTTCATGAAAAGCACAGGTTGAAAGCCCTGAAAAGTACAGGTTGGAATTCCTGTAATGTTTGAGGAAGTAAGTTTTTTCCAAGTAATCAATTGTGAATACTGTTAATTCATCTAGCAGTCCGGCAAGTAGCTTAGATTATTTTTAATTGCTAATAGTAATGGAATTAGATTTTTGGGACCTTGTAAGTCCCAAAGGGGGGATATATTGGAGAAATGTACTGAACAATATACAGACAAACTCTTGTATGCTATATGAATTAAATAAGTGTGGAGAAGCCTTAGGCTTTTGCCCATAGAGGAAGGGGGACCTTTCAGCCAGATAAGAAAGGGGTGTCCAGAAATGGTCAGGAAAGGCCAGGAGAAGTCAACGGTCAACTGTCAAGTAACACCATATATGGTATGAAATCTATACAGTCCAGTGGGAATGAGCCAACTAAGAGGGTGAGATGACAGCGTGAATGTGTGGGATAAAAAAATAAAGGAGGCACCGTTGGTGTCTTGTCCATGCCCAGATGGGCTCCAGTAGGTGGGTGTGGGCCATAAACAGTACCTTGCTTACGCCCAGGGAACTACTAAGTGTTCCCTTACTCCCCCCTCCCCTTCCACCACTCTGTATAACAGTCCCCCCTTTGTGCTGAAGTGTGGGTGTGGTGTGTGACTCACTGAGTCATCTCCCTCTCCGGTAGGAAATCCGAGAACTCGGTGAGGGGGGAGCTCTCCGGTTATCCGGGGGGTCTGGTTGCTCAGACCCGTGAGGGTGTCTGGGGTGTCAGGATGGGGTCCCGGTGATCCGGACCGGGCGGGCCCTCCTCTCCCCGTGTGGATCGGGGACCGTTCCCCTCGGACTCCTGGTCCTCTGCGAACGACTCCCTGGGGGACAACGGGCACCGTGTGGCCCCGTAGGCCTGCCGAGCTCTCCTCGCCCCTCGGCGGGTAAGCTCTCTCCTGTCCCGGAGTTCTCACACCAGGTCCCAAAGCCAGTTAAATATCGGGCAGTCCCTCCCAATCAGTAGCGGTACCGGGAGGTGGTGTACAATCCCCGCCCGTGCCGTGTAGTGTCCGAACGACCACATGGTAGGTCTTGTATGTTTGTGTGTCGGGCGTTGTTTGAGGGCGGGGTACTGTCTGGCGGTATCCGCTGGCAGGTCTTGGCTCGCCTGCTGGGCAGGACCGGTGAGGAACAGTGCCACGATGTGGGCCCACTGTTCCACTGGCCAGTTCTCCCTCTGGGTGGTCCACTCGAAGGTCTCCAGATATGCCTCCACGTCATCGTCGGTCCCAAGCTTGGTGGGTCAGCTGGTTGGGGCGGCGGTTGGGGCGTCTCGGACTGCGTGTTGGCCACCATAATACGAGACATAATACGGCTTCGCGGAGCAGGGCAAGGTTCTCCGCTGTCTCCCGCTGTATGGTTGCAGTTGACTCCTGCTGTTGACGCTGGGTGGCGGCAGCCGCGGTCCCATCCGGGTTCTGCATGCCGGTTTGGTGGGTCGTCTTACCGGGGGTTCGTAGTGGGTTCTTCCCGTGCCCGCATCCTCCACCATATGTGGTATCCCGCTTCCCAGAGGGTTCTCAGAACAAATCACGTAGTCGTAGAGGGATGAAGCCGCAGTCTGCATTTAATACGGAGAACAATTACATAGAACACAATCAACGTCTTTAGGGTCTCCGTGAGCCTCTAAGTTATGCACTGATTCAGGCGTCGTTTCCAGGTCACCCGCTCTCATGTTCTTCTTTCGTTGTCAGCCCTCCTGCTCTATATACGATGGCTCCCCGGTCTCGTCCTCCCTCCGGCCAGGTGTTCCCCCTCTCGCTGATTGGCGACAGAGACGTGATGCTCTCGGTCGGCGGTTAGTGGGTGGCGGAGGTATATGCCGTCCAACACAAAACCTCGGAGCCGCCCGGGCCGAGGTTTAAGGGGCGGGATGCCACAACACACACACATGCACACGCACACGCGGACGCAGAAGTTGCATGACAATGGTAGGATCAAGATTACAGCCCCGCCGTCGACACATTCTCCCAGCTGTGTGTTTATTTTTAAATATTATTCCCCTCCATGGGCATCTCGCCATATCTTGCGATATCGATATCTCCACACACGCCTGTTTTAACGGCTCCGCCATCGACACACTCTACCAGGTAAGACGCTCTGTCTATAGACTGTTGCAATTGCGATAAAATAAGTGAAGAGACAATTTCTCATGTATACAGTGCACCAGCCTGTCGTTTATGTTATCATATAAAAACTGTTAAATTCAAACATCGCAACAAACATCAACAAACAAGTCGCCCAATGTTAAAGAAACAGCGTCCCTTTAACAAAGAACAAAAATGTGACAATAACACATCATGGTGAACTATGGCTATAAAGTCAACCACAAGACTACATTTTGTTGCTAAAATGTAATATTACTCTCCTCCTTGAGCCTTCCGAAATGTCTTGCGATATTGATATGCCCCCTCCCCCCTGCCGACTATTTTAGTTGTGATATTATATTTATATTTATATTTATATTATATTTTCTAATGTTTTCTGCGTAGGCTATGTGTGACAGTAGGCTACTATTGCCTGTCTTGACCAGGACACTTGAAAAGGAGATTTTAAATCTCAATGTATTTTTAACGTATTTTTTGGGTTAAAAATAATAAAAAAAAATCTTAAAATCACACAAACCCTATCCTCCTAACTCTAACCCTGTCCTCCTAACCTTAAAGGTGATATATTATACCACAATGTGTGAGTATGATTAGCCGTCACAAGCTGTTTTGAAAATCTGCCTCTTCTGACGTCAGAAGTGGGCGTGTCCACCTAGATGTATGACGGATAGTTGAGCAACGTTTGCTACAGTCCACTGGGTAGGCTAGTAGACTTATCTATCAAGCACACATCTGTGTGGACATGCCCACCTACAGAAAATACTGACGAGTCTCAAGCACAAACCTTCACCAGTTCACCCCCCCCAGTTCTTCAATATGAAAGTGGCAGACTCCCTTCCCCACGTGGGATCCCCTGACAGACTTGGAGCTGCCCCTCTAGCCACTGCCCCACTTGGAAAGCTTCTGGTTCCAGTTTACTATCGCTGAGGATGCCCTTTCAGAAGTACGTCGACAGTTGGTTTAAATGATAAATTCCTGTTTTTTCATATAGAAATGTAATTGTCATCAGCAGAGGCTGAAACAACATAAAGTGTTCCCTGTGTGAGTCAGTAAGGAAAGCCAGCATCTAATTCCTTAGCCTGTTTGAAAGGGTTTCTACTAAGGAGTACAACTCCTAAGTCATATAACAAATCAGACAGCTGCCGCTTATTCCTCTCCTGACAGAGCTCAAACCTCCGGCCTTAACCAAGCAAGGCAATGCCTTAAAAAGCCACCACCCAGGAGAGAAACCCTTCCCAAATTGTGAAGCCCTTAAAGTAGAATGTTAATCTGGGAGAGGGGGGAGAGGGAGAACGAACGAGGTGATTTGGGATGTCGGGAGGGTGTGTTATTATCGTCATTTAATTAAACACATTTTCTTAAATGGATAAAAAATGACTGGAAGAGTGACAGGAGAGAAAGAGTGAGAGAGAGAGAGATAGCAAAAAACACTGACGCTTAATGAAATTCATATTTAATTAAATAAAAAGCGAGAAGCCACACACACGCACACATACACATGCACAAGAGAGACTATATTTGATGTTATTTAATAAACCCAAAACACAGAACTGTATTCATAGTAAGTAGACTATTAAAAATGAGGGATGGGAGGACTAGAACATTGCAGGTGGATAAATAGCCGGGCAGGAGAAAGGGAAGGAGATAGATTGGGGACGAGTCAACTTAGCTCTGCTTTGAACTCCTCAACCCGGCAGTCGGCTCTTGGGGGAGCGAAGATAGAAGATAGAGGGGAGGAGTGAGGCATCGGCCTGGAGGTGAGAGGCAGGTGAGCAGCTGGATTAACAGAAGACTTGGTGGCTGGTTGGTTGAGCTCCAAAAGAAAGCGACAGACTGCAGATTTGGAATTGCTCTAGTTCTGAGATCAAGAGAGAGACAGATAGAAAGAACGAGAGAGAGCAATGGAGAGGGAGGATGAGAGAGCAGAGAGATTTTAAAGGAAGTTTTGGTACCCAGGAACGGTGAGATGTGGACTTGCATAAGACATTGGTATAGTCAGATGGAAGCAATAGAGAGAGAGAAAAGGGGAGAGAGAGTGAGAGGGATAGAGTGAGAGAGAAGTGGAGGGATAGCAGTAATATAAACAAGCCTCTGTGTGGACACGTGTGATAAAGCAATGAAGCAGAGGTGATGAGAAAGAAAGAGAGAGAGAGAGCAGTGACAGAAACAAGACAGAACTACAAATAAAAATATTGAATTTAGGGTTCAGTTTAAATAAATAATATTTTCCAAGCAAATGAATGCTTCCCAACCAGTTTCCATGCGGTGCCACAAGACGACGGGAGAGCTGAGCTTTTATGAATGTTCAATAAAAAGCATTTTATTGAATAAATGTATCGAATAAAGCTTCATGAATGCTAATAAAGAGTGTGATATTTGCCTTGCAAACAGTGATTAAAGTAAGAAGGAAGCAATGACCAGGAGCACCGATAGAGCCTGTGGCTGTCACAGCCCTGTTGTGATTCATATAAACATGAATTTGCTTATCCACATGCGTGTATTTGAGCGTGCCCATGTTCACGTGCAATGTACACACAATCAATGCAGTTTAAAGAATCCACATACCTGCTATAAAGTTAGTGTTGCATGGGACACACACACACACACACACACACACACACACACACACACGCACAGCAACAATTCCCCTCACAATTGTTTGTGCATCTCTGGTCAAGCATTCGTTAGTGTTAGTATATATGTGTGTGATATGATGTGGGATAGTGTGTGTTCAGTGTGTGTGTGTGTGTGAGTGTGTGTGTGTGTGTTTTGATTTTATGTGGGATAGTGTGAGTGTGTTTGTGTATGATATGATGTGGAATGGTGTGTGTGTGTGTGTTATATGATGTGGGATAGTGTTTGTGTGTGTTTGTGTGATATGATGTGTGTGTGTGTGTGTGTACATGCGTGTTTGTGTGATATGACGTGTGTGTGTGTGTGATATTATGTGTGTGTGTGTGTGAGAGATGATAGTGTGTGTGTGATATTATGTGGGATAGTGTGTGTGTGTGATATGATGTAGGATAGTGTGTGTGTGTGTGTGTGATATGATATGGGATAGTGTGTGTGTGTGTGTGAGTGTATTTGTGTGTGATATGATGTGGAATAGTGTGTGTGTGTTTGTGTGATATGGTGTGTGTGTGTGTGTGTGTGTGTGTGATATGATATGGGATAGTGTGTGTGTGAGTGTATTTGTGTGTGATATGATGTGGAATAGTGTGTGTGTTTGTGTGATATGATGTGTATGTGTGTGTGTGATATGATGTGTGTGTGTGTGAGTATGTTTGTGTGTGTATCTGTGTGATATGATGTGCGTGTGTGTGTGTGTGTTATATGATGTGGGATAGTGTGTGTGTGTGTGTGTGGGTGTGATATGATGTGGGATTGTGTGTGTGTGTGTGTGTGGGTGTGTGTGATATGATGTAGGATTGTGTGTGTGTGTGCATCCAGGCATCGAGGGACATGCAGTAATGCGCTGCTGCTCGGTCGTTTAGCTTGTTGACACTTTGGGGTCATTGCAGCGCGGGGTGAATGGTGTGTGGCTGACAGCGTGGAACCTCTTCATTATCCAGCCATAATGTACTCATCGCCGTGGGCAACCACCGCCAACACCCACCCTTTTCACTCCCCCCATATCCATCCCATCCACTCTTTCCTTCGCTTTCTCTTACAGTGGACCCTCCCTCTGTGCCCATCCTTACTCCACCACCCCTCAATTCAACTGCCCCACCTCCCTCCATGCCTCCATGTCCCCCAACACAGTGTCCGCTCCGTCCATCCATCCTCTGGCTCCCACTCTGTCTCCCCTCTACTCGCCTTCTCCACCTTCTTCTTGCTCCTTCTTGTTTGTTGCTTGGGTCTTCGCTCTGTTTGCCTGCATCAATTCACCTTCCCTCTCCATCCTTTCTCTCTCCATCCTCTCTCTCTCTCTCTTTCTCTCCTTGACCCCATTCCGACGGAGTAATTTCTCTTCCCCAGTCGATGGCTCTCTCCCCACACCTCACCTAAAGTATCTCTCCTGACCTTCATTCATCTCTCAACTCTCTGACTTGTTTAGTTTTTTTGTTGGGTCTCTCCCACTTCGTGCTCACTCTCCCGGCATCGACGGCTTTCGTCCTTCTTAACCCACGCGTCACTCCCCCCTCTCACCCCTTGACCCCCCCCTTCATGAGCTTTACCTCCGCCATGTTTGGTTTCCTCACAACAAATTCCTCTTGAAGCGCCCGGTCCCTCCTCTCCTCTCCTCTGCAGACCTCCACCGGCCACTCCATACTTTCAATTTACCTTGCTCCTCCCTAAGCTTCCATCGCCCTGTGTGTTATTCTCCCCTCCTCTCCGTCTCTTCCCTGCTGTCAGCCTGTCTGAGGGATTGTCCTTCTCTTCTTTCTTCCTATTCAACACTTCCTACTTCTAGTGCCAGAATGCCAGGGGTTTTCGATTGCATTCTTGCACCTTTTGTGTGTATGTGTGTACATATTAGCGTGTGTCTTTGTGTGTCTACATTTGTGTGTGTGCATGTGTGCTTGTGTGTACATATTTGTTTCTGTGTGTGTGTGTGTGTGTGTGTGTGTGTGTGTGTGTGTGTGTGTGCGTGCGTGTGTGTGTGCATGTGTGTTTGTGTGTACATATTTGTTTCTGTGTGTGTGTGTGTGTGTGTGTGTGTGTGTGTGTATGTGCGTGCGTGTGTGTGTGTGTGTGTGTGTGTGTTTGTCTGTGTGTGTACATATTGGTGTGTCTGATTGTGTGTGTGTGTGTGGGACAAAGACAGTTTTACTTTTATTTTATTTATTTATTTTTTTTTACTTTCTCTTAAGTCTGTATCCTTCTCTTAAGTCTGTATCCATGCTCTTATGAGTGTGTTTTTACTAGAGCCATTCTGCTGACTCTCTTGTCAGCATTCTCTGCTTAAAGTGATTTTTTCAACTCTTGCATCCATCTCCCCGTCACAATCACTCATCTGGTTCACTCACATAATCGAACGGCACCAATGTGAGTGTGACACACACACATACAATCACCCCTACACATATTCAGACTATTCACACACAGATTATCATGCGACACACATTGATATTCACACTATTGCAAATAACAAACAGAAAATGCACACTCGATACTTGCATTGTGTGACAAATGACTTCCATACATTTGAATCCACAGCGAGCGCAGTGGGGTGGATAAACAGACGGTGTCGTCTCCATACCGCCAGGATACGCTCCCCTTCCTCGCCGACCGCACGCACACTCTGCTGTCTATAAATTACACCGGGCAATAATGCCAAGTGCATTACCCAACCGGTACACCAGAAACCTAATGTAATCCAGCAGGCCATCACGATAGCACACAAACATACACACACACACGCACACACACACACACACACACACACAAACACACACACACACAAACACACACACAGACACAAATAAGGGGATAGGGAGAAGCCAAGGAGGAGGCAGGAGGTACGGAACAGAGAGACGTAAGTAGAAATCTGAGGGAGAGAGAGAAAGAGAGGAGGGAAGATTGTTTGGGGGTGTGCGCTTGTGTCTCCATGCATGCGTGAGCGCACTGTCACCACTCAGAGCCATACCACTTCTTCACATTCACGATTCTCTCTCTCTCTCTCCCCCTCCCTCTCTCCCCCTCTCTCACTGTCTCTCTCTCTTTCTCTCTCTTTCTCTGTTCACTCTCCCTCTCTCTATGTCTCTCTCTCTTTCTCTCTCTCTCTCCATCTTTCACCTGTTCATTTGTCGCCGCTTGACAGTTCTCATTATTGCCTTGGCACTAGCTCAGCATGTCCTGCCAAAGCAAAACGCCCAAATGGAATTTAAAAGAAGGAGAGAGTGGGAGAGATTGTAAATGAAGAGAACTAAGGGGAGGGAGGACAAAGAAAAGAAAGGGAGAGAGATGCCTATGGAGCCAACGGAATGAAATGAGACGGAAGACAATGGGAATCCAGTGAGGAAGGGGCAGAAGAAAGTGTTTGTGTGTGTGTGTGTCTCTGTGTGTGTGTGTGTCTCTGTGTGTGTGTGTGTCTGTGTGTGTGTGTGTGTATGTGTGCATGTGTGTGTTGGGGGGGTTAGGACACCAGAATCTTGTGTGTTATAATTAAAAGTACTTAACTCCTGCCATGTGCATAGCAGCACAAACACCCATGGGCCAAGGTATTACACATGACATTGACGGGTTTACAGCGACGTGGAGGAGCCCAGGGGATGGGTTTACAGCGATGTGGAGACTCCTGTACAACTCCACAGGGGAAGTCTTCAACCTCTCAGCACACTGTTGATGTTTCATGTTTTACCATCAGTATTTACAGATGTACTTCGTTGATCTGTTTTTATTAATCTGACTAGTTTTGTGGCTATAACCATTATCCATTAGAAATGTAGCGCAGGTGCATACACACACACTCACAGGAAAGCACTGCGGCCTCATCTTGGCTCAGATTTTCTGAGATTTGTCTGAGATTTTATGAAACTGCATGTGAGCCAACATGTGTGTTTTCTCTGTGAGAAAACACAGAAAGAAAGATGAGGATTTGTGTACATGTTGTGACGATAAGGAAGTGTTGGCCATGACACGCTCAGCATGAAACAACGCTAACACCCAGCCAGCCATGATTAAAATTCACTGCAGATTTTCACATTATTTACCTTCACCTTCGGCATCAAACCACAGCCGCTCCGGTTGGAGCAGGACAAGGAGGCCTTGGGCATCTTTGAATCAAAGTAAATATTTAAATAAAGATGGTTTAATTTGCTAGGTGGGTAACCTAGTCTTACTGGGAGGTTATTCACTTGATAGTGCAAAAAAGCCTGAGCACTGCATTTCATTGCATCACTGATTCTGTAAGAAATGCAATTCACAAAAAAGGAAACATGAAAGTGTAATGATTATAAAGTTATAATGTCAGTTGTCTTTCTATTTGGTAGAGTTAAATGAGTACAATAATTTGAACAACTTTGCTCACAATTTGTTTTGGACAGCTCTAGTTTGTAGGGGCTATTGAGCAAGTCCTGGAAACTAATTTGGGAAGATTACAATTCTTATTAGGTTTAAAATAGAAAAATTATGTTTACATTTACCTAACTCTTAATGAACATCTACATAATATATTTATATCCGTATTCTGATTCAGCACTCAATATGAACCTTTCAATGGGGCTTGTCTTTGTGTTGTCGTGACAACATGGTAACTCTAGAAAGGGCATCCTTTACCATCTTAAGCTAGAATCCTTTAAAGGTGTCATTCCACTGTTTTTCATTAATTTTGCATTGGTCACTAGTAGCAATAAATGCTATGTGAGTCGGTTTTGGTGAAAAAAATGCTCTGGTGCTCCTGTTTCACACTGTTCTAGTGTGGTAGTGGAGGTGGGCAGGGAAGAACGACCAGATTTTGGTTCTTATTCATGAGATGCAAATGACTCACCTCTGATTGGCTAGCACTGGCCGTCACAGTAATAATACCAATTCAACTAACAGAGAGAGACACACAGAGAAATGGAGAACGAGAGAGAGAGACAGAGAGAGGGAGAAGGAGAACCACCGGCCTCCTTGTGGGTTTCTGGTTGATTGAATGCAGAGAGAAGAGCTGCCTCGGGGCACTGCGTCCGGGAGACCGTGCACCGATCCAAACGATCGCCGGAATCGGTGCATGGTGGCTGGTCCCCGCGGTCTCCGTGCCCCGGTCACCGTGCACCGGTCGAGCTCCCAGACTCCGGCGGTGCACTCTGGTGGGCATGGGGATTGAATACAATACGGCAGCCACGATACACGGCGGCCGCGGGACACTGCGAAGCTCAGCTCAGCTTCAGCCGTCGCGGTGCCCCGAGGCGGCTTTTCTTTCTGTATTCAATCGCAGTGCCCGTAGGAGTGCACCGCCGGAGTCCAGGAGCTCGGCCGGGGCATGGCCGCCGGGGGACCGCGACAGCGGTGCACAGCGGAGTTCCAGGACATACGATGGAGCTCCCGGACTCCGGCGGTGCACTCCCGTGGGCTCACGGTTGCGGCTCTTCTTTCGCAGTCGAGCCGCGGTCGTGGCTATTCTTTCTGTATTCAATTGCCGTGCCCACGGGAGTGCACCGCCGAAGTTCGCGAGCTCGGCTGGGGCAACCGGGGGAACCGGCTGCCGCGCACTGCGCCCCGGAGCTCAGCTCCGGCCGCCGTGGTGCCTCGAGGTGGCTCTTCTTTATGTATTCAACCGCTCTGCCCGAGCCGGTTAAATGTTGAAATAGTGGTAATGTCCAATCCAACCATTTGTTCCCCAACTCTTGTTTCTTGGTCAAGAAACACAACGTTGCGTCTTGTTATAGCCACAAATAGCACAGGCACAAACTCAATACTGTCTTCCCGTGGGCCATCACAAGCCAAGGTGGGTGAGGCCATGAATGCTAATTCACCAACTGACGATTGTTTGTGCGTCTATTTTCTTTCATTTGTTAATGCAGGCATTCGAGGTAGGAGAACGTTTTCACGTTCAGCATGCATATGCAACTCCGAGTGACCTATTGTATTTCAAAAGGAGGAATAACAAATGGTTTCTCACAGAATGAGACATTTACTGTAAATTGCTAAGCGAGATTGTAACGCGTTAGTCTTCTACACTACACCAACTTATTTTTTAGAGAAAGGATGTTTGCATATTCGAAATAGGGTTGTATTCTCTTCATTTTAACAACATCTTTGTTTGATCCAACCAGTATCTTAAATAATCTTTGTATTGCTATATTGGTACTTAGAGAAACAATGTGACATGTCCTAAAGAAAATGCTTCATTAATAGTGACGATATATTTTTTTCAGCCTCACACTGCTGTAGTCCCACCCAATATATATCCCATCTGCCCTATATTATATATATATATAATATAGTATATATATATATTATTTCTAATATTGTATATTTATATGATATATTATATAACTCATGTTGCTTTGTCCTTACATTGCTTCATCAGTTCAGTAAATTATTCTGAAAGGGTCACAAGCCCCTCTGAGGTCACCATACCCTTAACACAAAAATAAATCTCCAAAGTGAGAGATACAAAATAGAATGGGAGCGAGCCTGAGATAAATGTTGGTTCAAATTGATACAAGGCAAAATGCCACATAGGAGTCGAACTCAATATAAATGATAGTGCAGTTTTAGCCAACATGTCCAAATCCTCTACTCTTATTTGTGTGCATGCTCCTTGTGGTGTTTCTGTCATTTCTCTCTCTCTCTCTCTCTCTCTCTCTCTCTCTCTCTCTCTCTCTCTCTCTCTCTCTGTTGTGCCTGTGATTGCCAGGGCCCTCAATCCCCACTGGTTTGCCACAACAATTTGACACGCCTCTTGGCACACATGCTTTCATTGAACAGGAGATGGAAAATGACGCAAGAGAAAGTAAGTAAAAAAAAAAGCCCTTCAGATGCATTTTCCCCCTTGTTTTTGTCTCTTACCTCATCCACTGCTTCTTCACCTCCCATCGCCACATCCTCCAATTCTGCTTTTGCATGAGCCAGCTGTTATTAAACATAACACAAAGAGGCTGAGAGACAAAGTATTAAACAACAAGATGTGCAAATGTGTGTGTCCGTGTCGCGCATACACACACACAAACGTGTACACAAAGACCACCTCTGACATAAACTCCCTAGCTCAGGTTTTCTTTCAGCATTGTCAAATGAAATGGTGATTAAACAGGAGAGAGCGAGAGAGAGAATTGTTTTGTTGGATGAATGCTCTGATAAAAAAAACGACTTCTCAGTGTCCAAGTCCCATGATGAGCTCCATCACTCCCGACTTAATGAAATCGGCCCGCTCTTCATATTTCACTGCAGCGACCCAATCTTATCTAAACCTTTTATGAAAGAGGATACATGCCATGCCCACACACGCATACTCACACACACACACGCACACAGACAGACAAGCCCACACAGATACACACACACACACACACACACATATACACACACACAGGCACACACCTGCAAGAGTGCCAATTGAATACACTCACGCTGTGCTCACCCATGCAGACAGACACAAATTACAAATGTGCAGATGCGACGCATGCATGGATGTCAAATATCCAGACATATGACTCTGAGAGAAGGGTTGAAGGGCAATAATTAAATAGCCCTTGGAGTGAAAGTGAGGAGATAAGCTGATCGCCAACCAAAAGGGGTATGGGCCTAGAGTTTCCTCTATGATCGCACAGAAGCTTCCATTGTGTCAGCCCCAACATTATCGTCTATCCCACAATCTGGTATAGATATGGAATAAGACAAATCTCTTCATCTGTTTTCAATGAACAAATGTTACGTTGAATATGACAGGAAGCCGAGGATCAAGACGCAAGTCTCCCCGGGGAGACTTGAGGAGCGAGCACTGGAGCTGGCCATATACCAAAATGGGATTGGTTTAACATAAATCTCTGATCCAGCAGGTCTATGTCTGGCACTGCGCAGCACAACACAACACAACACTGTTTGGAGGCATTGTATTAGAGAGGGATGTGGCCATGTGTATGTGTGTGTGTGTGTGTACTTTACCAAGGAGGCTTAAATATTTCTGATGCATTTGGCGAACACAGAATAAGTCTGATGATGCCACAAAAAGGATAATTTCCATCATTTCAAATCAAAATATATTAAATAAGTCCCATTTAGATGTGTGGAGTACCTGCAATATTTATTTGCGTTGTCAGTGTACCCTTTGCCAAAGACCGTTTTAACTAGAGTTTGTAAAAAGTCCAACGACCGCCCAGATCATCCCTGGCTGGTTCCTAATGCAAGATGGGTTAGTAACTCAATAACTAATCCAGGATGGGGTTAGTACCTAATTTACTAACCTCAGCCCCCCTCATCGCCTGCCCAGGATTATACATTGAACAAAAGACGGGTGGATGGGCGCCGGCTATTAAAATCATTCTGTTGCTGATGAACACGTCTATATATTGTGCACCAGCGGTCAGCCTCAGTCCCATCCTGCCATCCGCCACGCATACCTGCTCATTAACTTCTCCCCATCTGTCTGTGTGCTGCTCATCAAAACAAGGAGACTATAGCAGATGCAGGGAGACGGCACCAGCATGCCAAATGACTCGTCCTGCTCTCTCTACACATCCTCCCCCCCGGACTGCATCAATATAATCAACCTCAGCCAGGTCTCTCTTTGTAATCTATGGTGGTCTAGGCTAACCAATATTCTCTATACCTCCTCAAGCATTCTCTCCCTCTTATGCACCATGGGCCCCTTGGGACACGCAGGAGGGAGAGAAGTCTAATCTCTGGCCATCGCTAAAGGCTCTGCTGGTTGATGCTGCAGGGTGTATTGAGTGTATTGATATTCTATTCATGGTTTTCAATGTGAAACATCTTTTCCCTCCTGTGACTAATATCTAAGAGTGAAACATTCATAAGTTGTAAGGCATGAAACATTGAAATAGCAACTGTGATATGCTTAGTTTACCTCCAGGCTGCAAAACACATGTAAACATGAGTGAGGTTTCTGATTCTATTCTTCTGTGTGAAGTTCAGTGCCAGCTCCATCTCCTTCCTGTCCCTCGCTCTGCATGTGTCGGATCACACCTCCAGGAGACGCGCCACCATCTGACACATGTGGCATCTTGGACGTCAGGAGTGCCTCTAGAGACGGATTGTGGAATTAGTCAGATGGGACAGATGTTGACGTAGACCATAGATATTTGTTTGCCTCTGATTATTCCATTTAAAAGCCTACAACCCAAGGCCACTACAATGTTAATAACCGATAATAATATATTAGTTTAGTGTGGATGAAGGGGTACTTGATGGGCTTTTGGGGTCGATAATTATACAGAAGACGTCCAACCCATCTTCACTGAGCCACCTCAGCTTTCTGATGAAGTCTCTCACTGTCTTACTGCTAGTGCCGGCAAAATCACTACTTGTGTAAGTGCTTTTAGTTGGCTAGGATTGCACTGTGTTTTCTATTAGTGTTGGGTTTGTTACTCAAAGGGGGCAGGAGAGTCTGTGGTTAGTGTCTTTACCGCCATATTAATGACATAAATACAAAAATAATAATATTAATAATCACTCTTACACTGCGGGAGTCTGCTGACTGATCAAATAAGAAATATTCCTAAATAGCGGGTGAGGATTTCTCACTCTTATTTCCTATATGAATGTACCTACTACAGCAGCACAACAGGGTAATATCCATGGGGAAGATAAGGAGAAGGTATTTAACCTTCATTGAAAAATATATAAATATTGTATGTTATAATAAAAAGGATGAGGATTTATGAAGATGATGAAGATGATGATTGTTATTATTATCATTGATATTATAGTCATCATTATCATTATTATTATCATTATTATTATTATTATTCTTTTTTTAATAATTAGTAGAAGTAGTAGCATTGGTATAAGCATTAGTATCAGTAGTTGTAGTAGCAGTGGTAAGATTACTATTTACAATAATAATAATATTGTAATTGTGAGGTTTTGTTATACGAGAGACAGAGAGTTTGTGTGAGATTACCATGACAGTAAAAGCGATATATGTCTGAGAGTATGAATGCGTAGTGATAATGTGTTATTAAAATTTGAATGTTGGCCTTATCAGAGCCTAATGGAACGGGTCTACCCAATCAGACTCAGTCTGTAACGGAACTTTACTCTCTTTGGAGAGAACCCTGCTCTCTGGCTGGTACACGTTATCACTTCGCTTAAGCCTGCATGATTTTCCCTGCCATCGGCAATCCTCAGCTCCATGTTCCTCATCTGTCCGCTTGCTGCGATTCTGAGCTGTGCCTGCTTTTCTGACATCTGCACTTGCGTGTATCTCTCTCCCACATCCTCACAATCAATTTGAACAAGAGCAACCCTCTATTTTATCAATTTTTGCTTGGGTTACTTAAAAACGCAAGACTGTAAATAGGATCACTGCAATTTCTTCCATATACGGCTACCCAATCTCTTGTGTGTATTGGTTTCAGAATATAAAATTGTAACAAAACACAATTTGGGTCACACAATTCCAAGTATTATTGGGACAGAAGTAGTACACAGAAATGCCAGATATATGCTTAGTATACATTCAATCAGTCATTCAGACATTCATTCAATCACTTGATAGTGGGAGGTTTCCCCTGTTCAGCTTTCAGGGGCCAATTGGATTTTAGACTTGACTTGTATTGGTATGGGAATTAACTGTTTAATGGAAATATGCTAATGAGATTGCAGATTTCAGCTTTCAGAGTCTTTGTGTGTGTGTGTGTGTGTGTGTCTTTGTGTGCATTTGTGTGTGTGCATGCTTATGCGTTTGTACAAGCATTCATGTGTGTGTTAAAAAAGATGGAGAAGAGAGTCATCAAAAGACTATATTGAAACACTGTTGAAAATCAGCTATTTTGAATTTCTAATGAATAAGTGTAAGTGTCTTTCTTAAAAGAGGCTCCCCACTGGGTGAGAATGTTCCTGGGGCATTAATCTGCCACGCCGACTTCTCTGTGACGCCTTGATGGGGCGTCTCATCACAAAGTGATAAGGGTCTTTTTATGTCTGGGAAAAAAACCCACGAGTATAACTCCCTATCATAGCTTCAACTGCACAATGGCCATATTTAACAGATAATGCAGCGCTTACTTACTGTTGTCATGGTGCATCATTAAATGTATTGCTATTGATGTTCTCTAATGCAGAATAATGCATGTCACTTCATTGCCACACACACACACACACACACACACACACACACACACACACTCAACCAGGCACAAACACGTGCACACACGGACACACGGACACACACACGGACACACACACACACACACACACACACAATGGAGAGAGTTAGAGAGGGGAAAGAGAGAGAGAGTAGTGGTGACTACAGTGCAGGGAGCAGACAGCCCTGACCAGGAATTATTTAGTCAGCGCCACAGTACTCAGCAGCAAGGGACAGCACCAAGGTCTGTTTGCGGTCTGCTCCAGTAGCTCCGGTAGCAGGGTCTTCTACAGCACCTGAATCATTAAGAAACAGCCTCCCACTGCCTGGTGGTCATTAACTACTTCCCACTTTTCCTTATTCCTCTTTTTATTTGGGTTGAATGCAAACTGCAAACGGCAGTGAGATGAGTAGGTTAGTCAAACTTAAAGCCAGTGCAGTCAGCAAAAGGCTGGTTTTACCCCAGATAATATTTAGATACCATTAAACAAAGAGATGACAGGAACAAGCAGCACATATTTACCTTACATGTAAAATGTATTCTGTACAGAATGGGTGGCTATTGAATAAAATGTATAGTCTAACATTGCATGGGGGAGGGGGTAATTTAAAAAGGTTAAAAAAGCTTGTTTCGCATGACATGAAAATGTACCTGATACCAGTTCAAGACTTCTGCATCATTGGATGAAATGTTTGTTTTTCCAAATCTTTTTTGTGAAATTGTCACAAATTGTTAGCCAGTGGGCATGTGACGCTAAAAGACATATACTGTAATGAGGCTGGATGAGCACATCGGCATGCGTGCGTGTTATCTTGTCTTATCAATGTCTAATGGTTAGACTCAGGGCATGAAATGAAGATTCAATTACAGAGGCCTGTTGTTGTTCACAGCCTGTGGCACCACACACACGTGCACACACACACACACACAAACACACACACACACACGCACACACACATGCACACACACATGCATACATGTACTCAAACACTCAAATGAAAACATTCACACATGCACAACACTGACACACTGAAATTAATTTTACACTGTCAAGATATTGCCTTTGCACACTTTTTATAGTTTATAGTTAGTTGTTATAGTTATAGTTTATAGTCCATTGACTAAATTCCATTGAATTTGGATGCCCTTAACAAATGTAGAGACACACACACACACGCGCACGCGCACACACACACACACACACACACACACACACACACACACACACACACACACACACACACACACACACAC
>JAOPUD010000002.1:1665158-1676568 GCA_027122715.1 Trisopterus minutus
CATCGTGAGAAAAGTGGATTCTGAGGATAAAACCCCGTTGGCTCCCATTCATTCTGGACTCGCCTACGAGCGCCCCGAGTGGTCAAAGATGATTAATGCAACCAGTCCAGAAAACCGGAAATAACCCGCGAGTGCCAGTTCTCCTCATATTAGACATTCTCTGGACACACCTCCTTTTTTCCCAGCTAAACACAGAACAGTCTGCGGCTGCGCATGTATTTTTGTGTTTTAATTAAACACATCCAATACCACTGAATGTCCAGCTGGTGTCTCCACTGAGGCTATAGTAACGATGCTTGTAGCGCTCTACGAGTACCCCTGGAGGCGTCGTTAGCTTTAACGACGCTCATTACGCAACGATGCTTTCGGGAAACGGGGTGCAAACTCAACGACGCTCGTACGATGAACTTTCGATCCACGTAGGCTAACGATGCTTTCGGGAAACTGGGCCCAGGTCCTATATGTGATATCCTAATGTAGCCTGCAGTCTGGAGAATCCGTCTACAGGCATGTAGAGTGTCCTGCATGCTCACAGACAGCTTACACCATAGGTCACTGCATCAGATTCCTCTGCTCTCACATCGCCATTGGCAACAAGAGACTTCCTGCAGAACAATGTGGTCTTTGTAATCCTTGTGCACAGTTAGCTTAATATAAGCATTTCCTTTATTTCAGGCACAAGATATGCATCATGGAAATATGAATAAATTGATGGTATGCATCAAATACTTGGAAATGTATGACATGTATAGCATTCTTATTTACAAAACATACCAAGAGCAATTGAGGTGAAGCCCGAGGAATTTCACAATATGTTATGGACTACAATAGTCATAGCAGGTCTGTGCACACCAGTACCCTGCATCAGTCTGTTTGACAACTGTCTGATCCGCTCTCTACAACTGAGTCTCACAAGTAGTTCAGGATCAGGCTTCTTTTCCTTTTTCCTAAAATAAGAACAAAGGACACCAACAGAACTCGTTTTCTTCAATGCACAATTATTTTCACACTTTACAAAGACCACCCCTTTTACACAGACCCTGGTGCCTCTGCAGAAAGTACCCTCTGACCCTTTCCACAGCATCCATGATTAACTGGTCTGTCGTCACATTGAAAGAAAGGGCCATTCATCAATATTTAATAGTTGTGTGTATGTGTGTGTGTGTGTGTGTGAGAGTGTTTGCATGCATGTAGCAGTAAATAACAGATGTATTTCTACGCTCCCAAAGTGCGTGACAGTGCAGAAAAGACTGAATGTTTAGCAAAGGCAGAATACAAAGGGGATCCACTCTCGTTTAATCTTCCTGTTAAGAGGATTACATGAAAAGATGCCTGTCTCTCTCATGAAGACACCACAATGCCGATGTTCTATGGATACACAAACAGAACACACACACAGGCATCCATGCATGCACACACACACACACACACACACACACACACACACACACACACACAATCACTTTTCTTAATCTCATGGACATTGTCTTTCAGTGTGTGTTCGGTGAGTGTGTGTGTGTGTGTGTGTGTGTGTGTGTGTGTGTGTGTGTGTGTGTGAGCTTGCATGCAAACAGGCACAGATTTGGTGTGGCAGGGGGGCGGACGGAGAGTAGCATTGTTGAGTGTGAGGAGGGGGGATAGAGGAGGGGTGAACGGGATAGTTTGAGTACAGAAATGAAAGAGAGCACACATCAAGAGGAAGAGACATCTGTTAACTGAACATGTTGAAGAAGGAATCGAACATTCAAGGTAAGCAAATGGCCTGCAGTTGATAAAATAGGTCTTTGTTTAACAAACTCTCATCTTGACTTGCTAGGAAACTAAGGAGGAAAATTAAATAGGTCACATTAACTAGGAGCTTTTCACCATAGTATTCTACGTAGTATCATGTAATGCAAGACATGAGTAGGTGCTCCTTAAAATCTGTCTATCAAATGTATGAAACGTGAAACTTAAAATAAATTTTGAAGCATTAAAAGCTTATTTTTGACCGTGACACGCAGTCATTTACACGACTGCAAGCGTTTCACATTAAGGACCGTCCAGGATTATAGATTGCTGCAACATCGCATACAAAAAGGGCCAACATCGTAGAATTAAATACAACAGTGCAGTGCCAATTGCCCCTTGCACAAGGGTACATTTATTATTCTTAAAAGCTTTCTTTTCTTTCATTGTCCCAAACGGGAACTCTCTCCTTCTGGCCTTTCGCAGGAGCTGTGCCACTCCAATCCAAAGGCTTAATGATATTCACATTCTACATCTGTCCTCCCATTCATTCCTATTTTTCCCCCGGATTCTTGTCTGAACCCCCCCCCCCCCCCTTTTAATTTAATCAAGTGCAGCATCTTCTCTTGACACATGACCTGCTTATTCCCATCACTGCCTCTCTCTTTAGAAAATGAGTTCACAGCGACCGCAGCTGTCTCAGCATCCTGGCCCCTTCCATCTCGTAATGGAACCCCCACCCCCCCATCGTCTTGTCAAATGGATATTTGCTTTCAATTGAAGTATTGACAATGTCAATCATTCTTGTTTGACATTCAATGTCTTATGACAAATAGCAGTACAATTTAGTGAATCAAGGCTATTTCTTGTTTGGGACTGGCGGTAAATAATTGGGTTGAGGTCCAATGCTAGATAAAAACATGTGACAGACAATGATCTAATCCTATGTTTGTCTGTTTTGATTTAGTCTAACCATGCCCAGTTGAATTAGGCCAAGGCCCACTCACTTACTTCAACTTAGTGTGATTCCATGTTTTCTTTGGCACCTTGACTTGAGGCAATGTTCTGTTTTTGGCTCACAGACCTGGTAACATAACTGAAATAACTGATCTGGATGTTTTACAGCCCCTGTCCTCACATTGAGTACCCCCTACTGAAGAACCATTGGCTCAGTGGACGGTGGACGTATCCCCCCCTACTGAAGAACTGTTGGCTCATTGGACGTTGGACATATCTCACCCTACTGAAGAACGTTGGGAGTACCCCCCTCTGAAGAAACGTTGGCTCAACAGATGGGCGTATGAACATGAACAGGAGATGACGTTTTGGAGCTTTCTCATTTTGTGCCTGTTTTGCAAATGTACCAAAATGGAGTCAAGCAACGGTGGTCCAAGTTTGACCGTCCCTAAAAATTCCCCCTCAACAAAACCACCTGCATCTGTGGTGCTGGTTGAGGACGAAAGCAGTGAACTTGTGGTAAGATCAACTCCCCTTCAGCATGCATGAACCTGAGCCTATACTCTGAGGCAACCCATCGAGTCAGCTGTCCCTGACAATGAAGGCCTTCAGGTTTTATGCCGACATAACAAATTTTTTGGTTTAGTTTGTTGTTATTGTATTATTTTACTACTTACTTACTTTAGCTTAGATTGTGGGCTCTGGTGTGTTTTAGTCATAACAAAAGGGAAGTTGGGTCCGCAGAATTAGCTGATGATACAAAAATACAAGATTTACTCAAGCTTATTCTCTTCTCTCATGTTAGGATTGGCTGATAAGATATGGATACCTCCCGCCCCCAGATCCATCAACTGGGCAGCTACTGGCCTGGACAGCTGTCACTCATGCAGTGAAATCCATGCAAAGGTTTGCTGGCCTAATGGAAACTGGAGTAGTTGGTGAGAATGACAGAAGCCCCTCACGATGGTTTTAAACAATAGCTGTTTCACCAATAGCTGTTTGGTACACAAAAGATGTGAATTGGTTTTTCAATTTAAGGGGAATCTAACACAAAATGTTCACCATAGGAATAGCAACATTTACGTTTTGTTGCGATTGATTGGCTCACATTTGGGTGATTCATATACAAACTAACTATGGCAAGTGACACCACCTCATCATTTGAACTAATAAATTATAGCAGTTGCATATCCGGTATTCTGTGTTTGTTTACTCTTAACTTCTGAGGACAAATGGTGTTTTTCAGTAGATGGAAAACATTAAGCCTACATTTAGTATTTTTGGGTTGAATGACTTTAAGCTATATACCTAATTCTGTTTGATTGCATTCTGCTGTTAACCTTGGACATCGTCAGACGAGGAGACCACTGCCTTGATGAAGTCACCACGGTGCTCTCTACCTGACCAGGAGGAGCCATCTGGACAGCCAGCCAATCAGCTCCAAGGAGGGAGGAGCTTGCAGAAGAGGAAGAGGAGGATGGCTGGTTCAATTTGGACCCGGCGGAGCATCAACTGGAGGTTGACCTAAACTTAGTAGACATGGTCGTAACCTTACCTTACCAAGCACAACCTAAACTGAGTAGACACGATCACAACCTAACCTAACCTAGCACAACCGAAACACAGTAGACATGGTCACTCACAACCTTACCTAACCTAACCTAGCACAATCTAAACTAAGTAGAAATGTGGGCTATCCTACGAAGCACGCTGAACATACCCAGGCTTTCTTTGGATAAACTTGGATTTCGCTCAAGGCTTTGAGTGCAACATACCTCGCTTATACACACTAATAATATACTCAATATCTGGCAACAGGTTGCGGTCCTACCCCTACTCCTCTGATCTCTCCCGGGAGACCATCCGGTCACTGGTTTACTACGCCTTGAGGGTCTGGGCGGAACCAACCTCCTTAGAGTTCCATGAGGTCAGTCTGTCTGTCTTCAGCCCGTCTTCAGTCTGTCTGCAGTCTGTCTGTCTGTCTTCAGTCTTTCTTCAGACTGTCTGTCTTTAGTCTGTCTGTCTTCAGCCTTTTTTCAGTCTGCCTTCAGTCTGTCTGTCTTAAGCCTGTCTTCAGTCTGTCTTCAGTCTGTCTGTCTGTCTTCAGTCTTTCTTCAGATTGTCTGTCTTCAGCCTGTTTTCAGTCTGTCTGTCTTCAGTCTGCCTTCAGTCTGTCTGTCTACAGTCTGTCTGTCTTCAGTCTGCCTTCGGTCTGTATGCATTCAGTCTGCCTTCAGTCTGTCTGTCTGTCTTCAATATGTCTTCAGTCTTTCTTCAGTCTGTCTGCAATCTGTCTTCAGTCTGTCTGCTTCCAGTCTGTCTGTTTTCAGTCTGTCTGCCTTCAGTCTGTCTTCAGTTTGTCTGTCTACCTTCAGTCTGTCTGTCTTCAGCCTGACTTTAGTTTGTCTGTCTTCAGTTATTCTGTCTTCCCACAATGTGTGCCTCTGTTAGATATTCCAAACCTTGGCATCCTATCTTCTTTTTGGATTCATTGATTCTGTCTAAATAAAAATAATAGGTATAATATGGAAGTCAGCCAAACCACAAATGGATTCACCATGAAAAATGTAGAACAATGATCATAATGTCAAAAATAAAATAAATTGAAAAACTATTGTGCATAGCTAAATAAAAAGAGAGTATAGAAATGAGGAGTTGTTCATTTACTCCTAATAATTGAAATACATTTCTGTCTCTGCCAGAAAGCATCAATGTTTTCATCTAAATCTTGTAAACCCTAGAACCCTAAAACATCTCAATATACAGACGAATCCCAGAATAGTTTGTAATTCAGTCGTGTACATTTGGAAACTATTACATGAAGAACGTTTTGTAGATATTCTCCTGGCTTTCTGCTGACTGGTTGCACAGATAGTTTATATTGGTCCATCCTTGTTTTAACAAGCCTCTCTCCTCCAGGTGGCAGGCCCAGATGGAGCTGACCTGCAGGTGGGCTTCCTCCATGGTCACCATGGGGATGGTTACCCTTTTGATGGGCCAGGCGGTGCCGTCGGCCACGCCTTCTTCCCTTCAGACCCCAGAAGGGCTGGCATTGTTCATCTGGACTCAGAGGAGGACTGGTCCTTCAGGAAACCAGGTGGCTTCTCTCTGCAAAGTCATTAGTTCAGCCATTAACCACAGGTCCCACCTCCAAGGGCTTCAGAGACCCACATTACCAACACCCCCTAAACCCTGGGCCCTCTAAGGGCAAGAACTCCAAAAATGATCAGGGAAGAAACGTTGGGGAGCAGAAAGAGCCCCAGGGATGCGCAGGCACAGTGGTAGCATCAACATTAAGCCAGAGAATAGAAGCCCTCTCTAATCGAATGTGTTCATCAATTAGAAGTAATTGTATTTATAATAGTTACGTATAAAAATAATTAAATATAAGTAATGTAAAGCAAGAATATTATTGATAATAATAAGAGCTCAGGAAATACACCAACAAAGCATTAGCGCCTTATGCCCTTAATTACCTTCTTTCCCTCCCTTATCTGCTACTTTTATCTAACAATGACCACCCTCCTTCCCTCCTTGTGCAGAGTCCGAGGGGACAGACCTGTTCACCGTGCTGGTTCATGAGTTGGGCCACGCCCTGGGCCTGGCCCACTCCTCCGACCGCAGCTCCGTCATGAAGCCGTACTACCTGGGCCCCGTGGGGGACCCGCTGCATTACCGCCTGGGGCCCGGTGACCGGGACCACATCACACATCTCTATGGTAAACAGCGCCATGTGATTTTAGCCAGATAGAGAGACACTTCAGGATGGATCCTAGTCCTCTATGGCGCCATGGAGCCGAGACTGGGTTGGCTGCTTCCCCCTTAACCAATAACTAATAACCAATACCTAATAACCAATAACTAATAACTAATTACCAATAACTATGTGGATGAAGATTCCACAAGTTGCTCTCTGTAGCATTTAAGATAATTTAAAGATAATTTAAAGGCAGAACCCAAACTCTCCGCGTGTTGTTTTCTGTTGCACCCAAGGGTCCCACGGTTTCTGCATTTTGTATCCGTAACTAGCAAGTTTGAATCACTTAATTAATGGGGTTGATTCATTATTTTTGTAATGCAACATGCACACGCAGACCAAAAATACTTGATTTAATATTTTAAAATGTCAATTTAAAATGTATCTGCTTTATTTCCCCACATAGTAATTAACAGGAGAAGCCAACTTGCAAGGGGCTCTTTAAGTAATGACGCTCTGAGAGCTGATCGGCTCGTCCTACCTCCAGGGGCAGCTGGCACTATTGGGCAGCAGCAGTGTGACACAGCAAAGTGTTTAAATAGATTGAACATGACCAACACTGCTCCCTCCTTCCCTTCTGCCCCTGTGTAGAATATATATATACACACAGTATTCCTTGCTTTTGCATACAAATTATATTTAGGATGACCAAAAGCCTTTTTAAATGTGTGAATACATATTGATTATCAAGCATATCCTCAGTGTAATGCTTGCTGTTATCCATGCAGTATATGAAATAGGTTGGGCAGAATGTCTATTCAGAGTAATCTGAATCTAGATGTTCCACATGTTGTGTGTGAGTGCACGTGCGTGTATATCTGTGTTTGTATGTTTTTGTGTGAGTGTGTGTGGTTGTATTGTCATCCATTCCTGTGCTTCTTAGGAAAGAGAGCTGAGCTGCTGACTACAGATGCACCTCGTCTCAGTCCTGATCCCCGCCTGCGCCACAGAGGACCAGGCAGCCACGGGTACCCTCAAACATTATTATCATCACACACACAGGTCAGACATAGAGTGTTTAACCCATCACATACATCATCACATATCAATTACACCAGAGTGGACACTGTGGTCCTCCCCTTTAGGTTTTGCCTTCTCCAATCAAATGTGTGTGATGTTCTTGTGATGCGTCTAATTGTTCTGTGCTGTACCACAATATTCCTCTCGGCATTGAGGTGTTCTAAGTCCAAGTGTTAGACCTTAGTTCTGTTCACATACTTTTAAGTAGTTTACCACCCTGGTTATCTGTCCTCTGCAGTCTCCCCATGGTTCAAAGAGACCCACCTTGACCTTCACCTTTCCACCAACTTAGACCTGAATGTTAAACCTCCAACAAACATGAGAAGAACAGCATCTGGAAGTTATATTTTGCCTATATGTGGGCTACCAATTGTGTGTGTGAGTGAGTGAGTGAGAGTTAGAGAGAGAGGGGCCTATGTGTATATATAGATACACACACTTCTTGAAGGTTAACTATGACTTTTAACATTACTCTGTTAATTTCTATCTTTACCCAAGTGATTTCATTGATCGTTGCAACACCAGTTTCGACGCAGTAGCCAAGCTCAGAGGAGAGACATTTTTCTTCAAAGGTCAGCCCGTACACTACTTTCTAGAGAATTTCTTATTATGTTCCCCTTACACTATATTTGTTGGGCATTTTGGGCTTCTTTCATATTGATCGCTAGCCAAAATGTATGGCTAGCCAAGTGTCAATAAATGTTTGAATTAATCTTTTGTTGAAATTAATTAAGGGCAACTTTGGAAGGATTGTCCCTGAAGAATCCTTCCAAATGATTTTGGCCAAAGTGTGATTCACCTCAGAGTAAAGGTTTGAAGAATAGTTGTCCAACCTTCAAGGTACGCCTTCTTCTTCCTTCCTCTGAACCCTCCCTGTGCCGGGTGTCCGTGCTTCAGGGCAGAGCATGTGGAGAGTCAGCAGTGGAGGCCTGGTCTCTGGCCACGGAGCCTCCATCAGGAGGTTGTGGGCTGGCCTGCCTGATCCCCTGCCCACCCTCCAGGCTGTGTTGGAGAGGAAATTGGACCATGGCATTATGTTCATCAGCGGTAAGCCTGTACATGGAACTTGGTACTTGGTTCTTGGTACTTGGAACGATTAAGTCGGGAGTGTACTGTTTCTTACTGTTTGTTTGCTTTAAGTAATACGTTGAATGAATACAAATGGAAATATCTCTCCAGAAAACCATAATATAACTCAGATCACAGTCTCTCCTCTGCTGGCTGCAGATTCCAGGGTTTGGCTGTTCCAGGACCTGTCTCTGCAGGAGGGCTACCCTAGACCCCTCTCCGACCTCAGCCTGGGGACAAGGGATGGGAAAACGGCCCCTGGGCTGAATGGTCTGGTGTGGGACTCTGAAGAAGGGCCTGTGTGGGGGGCGATGGGGGAATCAGCAGAGAAGGAGAACGACACCTGGGCTAGCCTCCTCCAGGCGGGCATCAATGGCATTACCACGGATACGGGCGGTGAGACAATATGTCCGGTGTCCTATGTCCTGGGTCCTATGTCCTGTTTCTATATCCTCTACGTGCAGAGGCCTCTTGGGTGTGTTGTTTGGGGAGCTGGCATGGAGAGCGACACAATAATACAGAGAAATTAAAAAACTAGTTGAAATGATGGACATAGTAAGTGGCTTAGTGAGTATGGGCCACTGCAGGTGAAGCAGTGGACCACAGCGTCCAACAGGATATTATAAATAAATACTCTTTTAAACCACTCATCGGGTCTTGAAGGGTGAATGAACCCCTTGGTGCAGCTCCAATTCAAACTGAGATAAAAAATTATTGCATTTTGCACTTGTTATCCCCATGGGCCCTTGGTATATTTATAGTTTAGGCGTTATAGTAAAAGTATCTCTGAGACGCATTGTGTCATTGTGACTTCCACATACCATGAACCACTTTTACATGTCCTAAAAAGAATCTGAGGGTGGAGCAGAAACAGTGTGGCAACAACCGAAACAGATTATTGCCAAAAACAGAATCCTGTTTTTGGCAATAATATTATTTCAGTGTGCCAAAATGACATGGAATACTATGTTCACAATCCAAGAAGATGTACGACACATATACAAAACTGGCACTTTAACTCTCCCTCCTTCTGTTTAGATTCCATATACCTCTTCAAAGGAGACCGCTACTGGAAGTTCCTGTTCCCTGGCTCTTCCCCAGAGCCGGGGTACCCACGACCCATGGCCATTGATTGGCTCGACTGCCCTGACTCCTCCTCAACCGCATCAGGCGACACATCTCTGTCACCTCATCCCGTCGGACGCCAGGGGGCCCAAGAGAGATGGAGAGAGGAGAGAGTTGGACATGTGGCAGAGGGAGAAGAGAAAGACAAGGAAAATCGAAACAGAATCAAAGATGGAGACGGAAAAAGGAGCAGACCACAGCTCCGCGCCTGTATCTGCAGTACAGCGCCAGCAACCAGGACCGCCCCCGGCAGTATGGCCTTACTCCTAGGAACTTGGATCCTCTCCACTATGTAATGAGGGCCATTAGTGAAAGTTCTCAGAGACCATTTACAACCAGCCGGTTTCAGTTAATAGACTTGGTGAGTTTAACCTCCATCCATCCAGGTCACTCAAATGATTCAGCTTCAGCAACAGGTTTGCCCCCTGGAGGAAGAGTTATGTACAAGGAGTGAAGGGCACTCAACCCTAACCCTCACCGGGTAGGGAGACAGACAGGTAGATAGACAGACCGTCAGACAGGTAGACAGGTAGGTAGACACACAGACAGACATTAAATAATTTATTGGGCCAGAAAATGATTGACAGCTTATGACCAGTCATAGATAGAGCAGATTTGTTACTTTTTTTACTTTGTTGATGCTCTCAGGATGTCAAGAGTATCTCCGTAAATATGATAACTTGTCAAGTCCAAGTTGCACCATCAAGTAAACAAACTAAAGCAAAGGCTTTGGTTTGTATTTGAGGACGCTGGCATATTGTACATTGTGGAATGGTAGGAAAACAACAGAACATAGTATAATTAGAGGTATGTGTAAACTACATAAATATGGGGAGAAAATGTGTTTCATTGATTATGGTGAAAACAATTGAACAATACACTTTTCAGATCATCTAGGCTATACAAACTACTCTATCCAATAACAATTTCAACAATTAAAATATTACAATATTTACCACTAGCAGTATTAAAAAACAGAAGTGGAACCGCTTCCACAATAGCAAGTCGTTCCAAACTCTGAATGCTACAAACGCTAGGCAGCAATCTAGACAGCACTCTTGCCTCATCTCCAGAGGGCGCGACTCGCAAGGAAGCCTTCTAGCAAGGCTGCAGCCTTCACATTGGGAAACAGCCATTGTCTCAAATAAATGTGGACATAAGACACAAAATATGAGAAGTCGTGAAGTACTAGGGTTGAATGATCAAGGCTGTATTGTCACTACGCAGAGTAACAACATCACCTGAGTTGGCTTGCAAAGAACTCCCGAACAGTCGTTAGGACACAAATTATATTCCCATTGTGTTGTTCTAGCAACACGCCCTTGGCCAATCACAATGCTCTAAGCTATGGGCCTTCCCGTTCTTCGTTAGCATTTATCTTCCCGCCCCTGTTGTCCACAATACATTCAGTAATACAATCGATACAGTAATACAGTAGTTTTAGCAAGAATTACATAAAACAGGATTAAACATTGTAGTTACATGAAGTTGTAGATTATACGTTAGTTATATGAAGTGAGGTCTTTGATTAATCCTCCATTCATCATCTTGTTAATTAACCTGATCTTAAATCACTGTGACTTACATGTATTTAAGAGATGAGCCCTGTAAACCCAGTATTCATTTAAACAGTAAAACATGCGTTGTAATACCTAATGCCACTTTATTTGTCTGTGGTATATACAGTCATGATCATAAAGCTGGTATTGTCTGACTGTAGTAAAAGTATGGATTAATTGAGTGAAGTCAGCCAGT
>JAOPUD010000002.1:1725116-1735369 GCA_027122715.1 Trisopterus minutus
GGTATCTTTTGGTGTATGTGCGACCAAAGCTCTGGGAGGAGAAGCGCGCCGAAAAACGTACGGAAGAATAATAAGCCAGAGGAAGAATAGTATTGTGCTTGCTTTGCAAGGCACAATAGTAAACTTTTGTTTCATTTTACAGCCCTTTAAATAGAACAAAGTGAATATAAATAGTTTAGCTAGTTTAGCTTAGTTTAGCTCTTTGTCTCCAGGTTAAGTGAGGTGATGAGTTAGTTTAGCTCTTTGTCTCCAGGTGAACGGTAGAGAGGTTCCGGGTCCTCTGTTTGACTTCGGACTCCTGATGTTTCACTGTGGAAAGGCTCTTTACGACAACGAGAGTGGACCCTTCTTTTACCTGTCCAAAGTATAACACGCGCACTACTACCACTACACTCTGAAGCTTTACATAAGGTTCATTCAAATGCATCCTTCTTTATTGAAATGCTTTTCCATCCATCTTCCATCATCCTCCTTTCAACATTTGTTTTCAGGTAGAGAGTTTCATGGAAGCAAGATTATGGAATAACATATTCCTTTGGGCACAACATCAGGTTTATATCGATTTCATCATCAAGTATTTGAACTAACCCCAATATTGAACACACTAGCATTTCTTTAGATTTATAAATCTTCAGTTTGAATTATCTTTTATTTTTTACTGTTGATACAAGATACAAGTAAATGCTGGTATATCACCATTGGTGTACGGTACAGATTGTATTTTTGTATATATACTATATAGAAAAATACGCACCATTGTAGTCATTATAAGATTCTCTAGTATGAGTCATATTATGGTTGTACTGAGGGACGTGTTTACAGCTACAGCTTCCCCGTGGAAGCATCAAGGCAACCGTGCTCATCGAGAACATCCTTGCCACGTTCGAGATGGAGGAAATCCTCTACGAGCTACGGGAACACTCGGCGGGTCTCAACTGCGGCATCTGGGACTATTCTGCCTCCTTCGTCAATAAGTTTGGTCAGTGTTCTGTTTGCATGTTTCTGTCTGTAATCGCAGCGGGCCTGATGAATGATCAGGCCCGAGCCATATAACCATATCTGACAAGTTTCCTCCATCATCAATGTTAATATTTTTTTTTTATGAGCTATTTGCATTTATAAATGCTTATCTTTTTTTGGTTTGATTGTAAAGAAAAAAATTACCAATCTTTGTTGCCTGCCAATGCGCAGCTGGTAAGTCAGTGGGTTCTATGCTGAGTGAGTGGATTGTGGTTATATGCTGGTGTGTGAGTGGGTTGTGGTTCTATGCTGGTGTTTGAGTGAGTGGGTTGTGGTTCTATACTGGTGTGTGAGTGGGTAGTGGTTAAATGCTGGTGCATGAGTGGGCTGTGTTTCTGTCCCCTACAGGACACAGGGAGGCCTTCCTCCTCCCTGACCGCAGTAAGTACGTCAACATGGAGAAGCGTTTCCTCTGCAGCTACATGGACCTCCTGGTGCAGACCTGCCACCGCCGCGGGGCCCTGGCCACCGGGGGCATGGCTGCCCCCCTGCTGCCCTCGGCCCAGAACGTCCCGGCCTACCGTACCGTGCTGGCTAATGTCACAAGGTGCCATCACAACAGCCAGCGTTCATAAACCTGCTAGTCAGTGTGGCCTCATGTTATTCTCAACCTGCTAGTCAGTGTGGCCTCATGTTATCAACCTAATAGTCAGTGTGGCCTCATGCCATTCTCAACCTGCTAGTCAGTGATGTTTTGGGCGTCTTTGTAGTGCAGAACTAGACAGCGGTATGATACATCACATTTGAATTTGAATTATGCTCACGCATTCCATATAGACATTAAGTTCATCATAGTAATTACTTAATTACACACAAATGGCTCAAACAACTCATGCAGTGCTTAATAGTGAATATTCAGCAATCGAAAAAGAAAGACGTCAAGAAGTAAAAAATCCTTGAGGTACCATAATGTTCACTCATATCCTCAGATTGAAGCTGCTGGAGATCAAGGCTGGCGTGGATGGCTTCATGGTGTACGACCTGAAGCTGATAAAGCCCATGCAGAAGGTGAGCGGTGGGTTGTATCTGACCGTAGTCTGGTAGCTACTATTGGCAGCCATAATAATGCTGATCCCCAAGTCCCTCTCTGCCAGCTGTTCCAGCAGCACACTAGTGGAGAAAACCAGCTGCACCTCGTGCGAGAGGACATCACAGTGACACCTGAGGACCTGCTGTGCATGCCTGCGGTGGGTGGCAGACCCCTGGGGTTAGGGGGCATCCCTAACCAGGAGCTAAATACTTACTAGGTCAAGAATATTTGAGGCATGTGCATTTATGTTCCAGTTTTCCTGAATGCACTTTAGGAGATGTGACGTATATGCAGACTCCGGAACACACTGGGCTGTGCATGTGATTTAGCCTCTGTTATCTCCTGGGTCACATAGAGGACCTGTACGTCTTTAGGGAGACTGGGGTCAGGAAGGCAGCATTCAGAAACATTGTTACAATCACAGTAAATTTGGGCCTCATTTATTTCTCAACAGGGGGGTGTAACCCTTCATGGCTTAAAGTATAACATTGGTGTTGGCATCCTATTTATTCATGCTTGGCTGTCAGGTGAGCACACACACTACTTTCCTAATTATTAAGTTAGTACTCATATGGTCCCATGGTTAAAGTGGTCAAGAGATGAAGGGCCTCTGCTCTTCCTAACTATCTATGCCATTTTCCTCAGGGAAAGGCCATTTCTTCTACAGAGGCCAGGTCGAAGACTCTGCCACAGCAGAAATCTCCAGATCACAGGTGGTCTGAGAAAAAGCCCTTTTCTTACCCGATATACCGGTAGCAGGCTTCGTTATCTTAAACCTTATATTTATAAGCATTACAGGATTTGCTCAACCCTATACCCACGTTTAGGAACGATTTTACATTAGAATTTTAAAAATCACACCAGTTTTTTTTAAATGTAACATCGAGTCCTATTCCACATGTTAGCTGTCATACTATTTATCATAGTAGTATTATCCCCATGTATGTGTATTGTCCCCAGGTAGGAGTATTATCCCCATATTACTGAGTATGAGTTATGTCAGGTGTGGCAGTGGATCCTCCACCAGGCCCGACTGGAGGACAGCCAGAGGGTGGTGTCCCGGAACCTGGTGGTGCAGCTCACCAAGGAGGTCATGAAGGAGCTAACGGAGGTCACCGCCTGTCAAACTGTGAGGTAGGAGGTGGGCCTTCACACACAATGCTGACGCCCAGGCCATAAGAAAAGCACAAGCGAAGCATCATAAGCATGGGTGTAGATATGCCTATGTTCCTGTAGCCTAGTGATTTGAGATTTCCCTCATGTGCTTTAGTGCTGAGCAAAGGTTGCAGACTGCCGCAGAGATGTTCCTGGAGGTGGTTCTAAAGAGGGATTTCCCAGAGTTCCTCACCAGCTACCTGAACCTCGACCACACTTTCCTGAGCTCCCAGCGTGAGGATGAGGCCGGTGTCATGCTTATGTCTAAACTCTGAAGGAGGAGATGCGGTCTCAGACAAAAGGGTTACCTATTTGCAACAGCTTTATTCCCTTACTAACCGGGAAGCCTTTTGCACCTGAAATAAAATATTTAAAAATAAATGTTCTTTTCTTTTTTGAGACTTGGAGTAGTTTTACATCTGGACTAAAAGAGATAATCCATCCCATCCCATTCGTTACACTCCCAATTTCAACACGAATACAACTGGTATAAGGTTACGCAAATGCTGCTTTTATTTAATTCATTAAGTCAGTTTTGTAAGATATAAATTACCTTTTTTTAAAAATGTGAGAAGCAGACGTACCTACAAGGACATTTTGTGAAACACAGGAGCGCTAGAAAAAGATCTAAACTGTGTTTTACAGAAACCCCCTGTCAGAGTCCCCTCCCCCCCCCCCCCCCCCCCCCATGGTCCACCCGGGTCAGTCAGCACTAACCCCAATGCCGCTCCACCCTTCACTCCCCACGGTCCCCCAGGTTAGGGTCAGCACTAACCCCAACACCGCTCTCCACTCCCCACAGAGGAAAGGGGGAGCACTTTTTTTTTTTTTCTTTCTTTTTTTTAAGTAAAATGGGCCTCATATCTTTGTAGCGGGGTCAGTCCGTTCACGTCAGTGCAGTGGGGCGGGTCAAACGGCTGAGCTGACGGTGGAAGGGATCCAAGGATCATGGCCGGCCACTTGGCAGACATCTGGCAGGGGGCGTCTGCGTCGGTGTGTATGTATGCGTGTGCGCTCACTCTCCTCCCTCCTCCTCACATCTCATGGGCCATGTCGTCCTGCTCCCCGGCCGACAGGTCTCCGTTGGCGCTGCTGTTGTCCTGGTAGTCCGCCTCCATGAAGGCAAGGGTGTGTGGGAACAAGGCATGGCAGGCCGTGCGGTACGCCTCTGCCGCCTTGGGGTGGCCCTCACCTCCCAGCTGGCCCCCGCGGAGGGCCTCCAGGACCTCCGAACACACCTGCAGCAGGACACGGTCATTATTAACCTGGTCATTAATATGTGTTTAATATATGTCGTGTTTCGGCATTTTGTTTTTGATTTAATTTCTGTTGGAAGACTCATTGCCCGTTGACCGTAAACGGAAGGGGGGCCATTTACATTTGGTTGTAGTCTTTTTGCTCGGTTCTCCATCTCAACAGTAGGGCTAGAACTGAGTGAAAAGACTACAACCAGCCCCTCTTTCTGTTTCCGTTCAACAAGTTCAATGAGTCTTCCAACAGAAACCAATGGATTTACAAAATGCCAAATAAAACACAACAAACTGAATTTCATTACGATACTTGATTTGGAACATCAACTAACACCACTAACCACTCGGTGAGTTGCACATTTCAGAAAACAAACGTTCAGGGTTGAGTTACGGACAGGTTTGTGAATGCCCGTAGCCAGCTGAAGCAGGCAGGGGTGATTCTAAATGAGCCAAATACCCGAGACAGGACGAATAGTCAGAATTTCGGTGTCAACCACTCTATTTCATCCTAGACAAAGCAGAAAGGGGCCTCAATGTTCCAAGTAACTGAATTGTCCTTTAACATGTTCCCAGGAGCCATTATTAACATGTTCCAAGGAGCCATTAATAACCTGTTCAGGAGCCATTATTAACCGGCTTAGGACTCACATTAACCCGTTCCCAGGTTTTCCTGAGGGTCACCCCATGTGGAGGGAAGTAAAAAAACTGATAAAATTGCAAAAAAAATTGTGCGGTCGCACACCAAGACGACTGCCCGTTCGTCACCAGAAAATGGAGTCGAGCTATTAATCTTACCGACTTGGTCAAAAAAGTGTGAAATAAACAACTAGACGACTACAGACGACGCAGTACGTTCTGCGCTAATCTGTATTGTGGTCCAAAAATACGAAAACTGGAAATAACAGGACCTCTCTCTAGACCAAAACATAGAGCACACTGTCATCAGTAATTGTTGTCAGCAGAGAGTGAGTGGTCAATTAATAATTATAACTAATAATAATTACTCACTGAACGGACAAATTAAATTAAAAACTTGGATAGGGATAGGTAATCTCTCGGGCTTACTCCATTGGAAGAAGAAAGATGCAAGCGAAAAACAAGGAGAAAATGCAAGCAGGTGAAGTCATGGATACAACAGCGAGGAGCCCAAGTAGCTTATGCAAGATATAGGACATATTGACTGTGTAAAGGAATAACTTGCTGGGTTTCAATTGTGACTATTCATAATGATCAATAAAAATCCTAAATCCTAATCCTCAGCGCAGGGTGGCCGCCTTTACGAGACACCAGCGTGCTCGTTTAACTCAAATAGTGTGCTGAAACTGTATAAACCTTGTGTTTTTGCATGGAGTCACTCCCCTCAGATTACCCCGTTGACCCAGAAAGCCTTTACTAGCCGATAGCAGAACGGATGCGTGCGGCTGCACAGCCACTGTGGCTAGTGGCTGGGAGCGCATCCGTTCTCTAACACCACCACCTCAAGCTAGCATAAAACCTTTTTCCTGTCTTTTGGTAAAATGCCATTTTCTGAATACTGAGACTTGACCAGTTGTGGGATGTACCTGAATACTATGACTTGACCAGTTGTGGGCTGTACCTGAATACTAAGACTTGACCAGGTGTGGGATGTACCTGGATACTCAGGCTTGACCAGGTGTTGGATGTACCTGAATACTAAGACTTGACCAGGTCGATGATGTACCTGAATACTGCGGCCCATGAGCGAATCATCCATGGCGGTGGCGAGCTCGCAGGCCATCGTGTCTGAAGACGGCTCAAGGTACACCATCATCTTAGCGGCTGGGCACAGAAACCAAAGAGAATTCAGCAGTAGGATCAAAACACAGAGCCTTGAGGAGACATGTTGGACGCAGGCGGCTGGTCTCACCGGCCAGTCGCTGGGGGATGGAGCTGGAGTGTCTGCTCAAGTACTTCTTGTTGAAGCTCTTGGGGTCACTGTCCCCAAACAGCCGAGAGATCTCCTGCTTCAGCACCGTCCGCACAGGCTCGGGCAGGGCGCTGCTCTCGCTCACTGGAGGGATCGAGGGAGAGGAACACACAACACAGCTTATTGTAGATAGTGATGTTGTGGGTTCCATGCTGTGGCTTGATCCTGGTCATAGGATAGGGCCAGCGATTGCTATAAGCGAACTAGGCGATTGCCTAGGGCGACAAATGTGTTGGGGGCGCCCTCTAGTGGCGCCCTTAAATCCAATTAATCATAGAATTAAAACAAGCGAAATGAAACAAGTTTATTATTGTGCATGGAAATGGACAATCTTGATATCCCTTTTCCGTTAATCCTCTGCCGACCAAAATTATGCAGTTAATGTGGTCACTACCGAACCAATCAATTCCATTCAACATCTGTCCTAGGTCCATCCATCTGGGCAATGACTTAATAATTGTAAACTTATTGAGACTTTTTGACTTTTAAAATATATATTTTGTTTACAATGGAAGTCAATGGGAGGACGGCGGAACCATCCGCCCCTTCTGACACTTATTACTTCAGACTTCATAACTGTCAATTTATATCGTTAACCTTCTTTCAAAGGTTTAACAAATGAAGACACTTCTCTCTTCAATAATCTGAAAACAGAATTTCCATTAACTGTATTCTTTTTTCAAAATCACAGTTTAAGTTCCATGTCCGCCTCGTTTTCAGTCTCATTGATTTACGCTGAGGGAGGAGCATGAGGACATGCAGGCAGTTTTGCTAGATTGGGCAGTTTTTGCCACTGAATTTGCCTATGTTCAGGCAGCGTTGCCAGATTGGGCGAGTTTTCCCGCCCGATTTGACTACAAGTACATTCAATTTCAGATGGTTTTAAAAAGAACTAGCAGGATTATTATAATTCGTTCTACAAACATTAAACAATACCATACCTCATATTGCATATCATTTGTGCAGCTAGTACCACTATTACTTCTGCTACTACTACTACTACAGCTAGTACCACTACTACTACTATCTTCCAGCTATGACAGTATTACAGTTTAACTTCCAGCCTTTGTAACAATGTATTAAAGCACTTTGCTTCTTCAGGTAATGCAATTCAGCGTCAGTCAGTTTTTGATTTCAGCTTCCAGGTTTTTCAGCAGTGCACTGCAATACATTTGACCTTTCAGATTCTTCTGTTGTTTCAAACCATGTTTCCAACCATTTACACTTTTTTAAATGGTGTGCATGTTTACATTTGTTTTCTCCATTTAGACATTTGAACTTGTTCAAATCCCTTCACTTGATTTAAGCCATTTAACGTTTCTTTATGTCTTAATCTATGTGGCTTTATTCAAACATATTTTCAACCTCACTTTGTACTACAGCACTTAGGGATGTCACGATACCAGAAATTTAGTAGTTCATACCAATACCAGTGAAATTCCACGATTCTCGATACCCAATTCGATACCACGGTAAAAAACAAATGCAATAAATCCGATGTAGGCCTACTTCAACATACACTAACTTATTAAAAACATTTGAACATTACAAAAACAGTGGCACTGGCATGTAGCCTTTAATGATTAATTTAAAATAAATTGTTAAAAATTATTTTAAAAAGAAATACGCGCTGAAAGCAGGCAGTCATGCAGCTCGTGTTTACACTTGCGTGCATGGCGGGGTTTAGAACATAACTTCCAACGTAATATTAAGTTATATAACGCAGGTGCGCAAGGCAGCCACAGGAGACGCCAACATTGTTTTCAACTGCTTGGTACCGCGCCGTATTAATTCCCAAGTTTTGAGAAGAAAAGAAAGTATTTGAAGCGAATAAGCGACGCTGTTTTTGTTTATTTTGTTTTGGATCGGCTTTGAGTTGGTTTGTTACTTTAAAATCACAAACTCACACGCGCACACACACACGATCTTCAATCAAAACAACATCAAGTAAGTGATGCCGCTCGCAGTCGTACCATGCGTGTTTAGAAGCGCAACAATGAGAAGGATCCCGTCTGAAACAGTCGTGCGGTGCAGCGTTCCAAACGCAAAGTATTTCCAGACACGACTCTTACTATTCTTTTTTTTGACGAGTCGAAGCGGAGCTGTCACATTCGCTGCAGCTGCAGTTGCCATCTTCCGTGTTCCTTTGCTTGGGCACTTAACGGCAGACTACAACACTTGTAGGTGTATATGCTGCCCATGTCACGTCCGGAGGAATTGCATCCCCGGTACCTACGGTACTGTAGAAAAACGAGTACCGTCACGTTTTTAGAATTGTCACATCGACTTGGTACTGAAGAATCGGTTCTCGTGACATCCCTAACAGCACTCACCGCAATTTCAGCAGGAAATGCATTTTCTAGTATTGACTGTGATTTACATTTTAAGAAGCACCCACAGAAAACAGATCATTGTTCAAAGGTTGTGCAATTAAGAGAAGGTAAGAGACTGAAGTTGATGGTCTATGTTCAGTGTCTGATTTCTGTCCAACCATAACTCAACTCACCGCACTCAACTATCAATCTTTGTATTGGCTATACAACCCTCAAATGAATTTAACTGAAATATGGTTATGGTTCTTAGCAGATGCCTTTATCCAAAGCGACATGCAAAAATATAAAGATCACAGGCATTTCTATGCACAGTAATCCCTTATGTGCTGGATTACATTTTCTTGTTAAATTAGTGCTCTTATACGGTCTCATGGTTAAAGTGGTCCAGAGATGAACTGCATCTCCGTATGTCTGGACCAATGCTGGGCTTACCTCCTTTGAAGAAGCGCACTAAACACTGGTGGAGCCAGGGGTCCCAGGGGTCGATGGCCACGGCCCTCTTCACCGACTGCAGCATCAACAGGTATTTTTCTAGAACCAAGAGAGAAGAACAAGGGAAAAACTATCAGAACTGCATTTTATGATTCAGCCGTTACATTTCATGTGGTGATTGATGAGGGTTCAAATACTTAAACGTGAAGAGTAAAGTTTCTTAAGTCATCTCTCTTTCTGCAAGTGGCGCACGGCGGAAGGGTGTTGGGTTGTTGTTCTGGTGTTATTGATACCATTTTTGCTGTGCTTTCATATTGTATGTTTGCATGTATTGCATTTAAGCTTTTATTGTCTTTGGTTTAACTTGCGTTTTATAGGGTTTAAATAACCAAATAAACCTGATAAAGTAGCATGTTACTACCTGCGTGTGACTACCTGCTTATTAAATGTCTACGCCTGTTGAGCTTCTAAGGACGGTATTTAACCAATGGCATGAGGCGGAGAAGCGGGTAATCGAGTCATCAGCTAATCAGAAATACGGCGGAAATACGGGACGACCAACTAGCAAAGTGGTGAGGAGAGAACGGTGGGCCAAAGCAGACATGAGCTGCACCACACCATACCGGCAGCAAACTATAACAGAGCAACGCAAGAGGGTAGTGGAGAGGCGGAGAAAGCGCTGATTGTGGACAAGCGGAGGACGGACTGTGACGGGAACACGTCAACAAGGATGCCAGTGAGTAGAATTGAGGATAACCTGTCGACTATTTCCTTTATAGGACATTGTGGAGTTTAGTTTAGTTATTGCAAAAATGTTAATGTCCGGATTATTATTAATAAACTGTTTGAATGTGCCCTTGGTAACATAATGTTGCTCTCCACCTGAACTGCTGGTCACCTACCTTTCCTGAAGTAGATCTCAAATGCCAGGAGATGAGTTTCAATCTTGTTCCGTACCAGAGTCTTCAGAGGGATCAGGAACTTCACTGCCTCCTCCAAAGGGCTCTCCACCTGAAAACACACACACACACACACACACACACACACACACACACACACACACACACACACACACACACACACAC
>JAOPUD010000002.1:1739529-1752648 GCA_027122715.1 Trisopterus minutus
ATTGGAAGTCTTATAGAAATTACAGAACAGCTGGATACATATTTATTTGTACATTATTTTCAATTTGAAGAACATTTAAAAAAAAATTTATTTGAACATTTTGTGTAGTTTAAGAATTTTGAAAACTCAGTTACAGTGAGTTTTTTTGCCGAAATGCAGAATAAATGCATTATATTTTCGAAAATCAGAAAGAATCGTTTGAAGAATCGTGATTTCAATCGTAACCAAAACAAATCGTGATTCTCATTTTTTCAAAAATCGAGCAGCCCTACCGCTTGGAGCCACTTATATCTTGCTGTCAGTTAAGCTTGTAATAGTGGATGTCTATGAAGCAGGCTGATATTGAAACAAAAATAACAGGAAAGGCAAAACCTTTTTTTAGTTGTCATTCATTTCTAATGATGTCATGGTTAATATTTTTCGATTCGTACTAGTATTTTCAAATCATTATGTTAGTATATATATATAAATATTATTTTACGTACCACTAAATAGCGTGTTGCGTACCACCAGTGGTGCGCGTACCATAGTTTGAGAACCACTGCACTATACTAACATATCATTTATATAGTATTATATGCATAAATAGTCATGGGAAGACTGAGTGCATGTCAATGCAACCTTGTCTCCCCTCCTCAGGGGAGTGTCAGGAGTGATGTGCTTTCTGCTCAGCAGTTACCTGTGAGGAAGGTGAGGGGCAGCCTCCTGGGCACCAGGCCTTTGGGGAACTTGACCCACGTCTCCTCATAAAGCTTCTGACGCTCCTCTACATTACCTGGGGTTCAACGGATACATAGGAGTAAACAAACCACAATTACAGTGCTGAAGACCCACATTAAGCAAAGTTCATGTTAACACCCTCAACATGAAAAAGCATCCCATCTGGACACAGGATGAGCTCTTCGATCGTCCAACACATTGGGTCCAACAAGGTGAGCTCTGATTACTTGGCTTCAGGGCGTTCTCCAGGCCGTGGTAATAGGCCCAGTTCTCGGGGTTCCTCTCCTGGAGTCTCCTGTAGACCTGGGAGGCTTCGTCCGCTCGCTCCAGTTTCAGCAGCAGCTCTCCTGAGGGAGCCAGAAGGGGAGAAATGGTCACATGAATGGTCACATGACCGCAAACACCATCAGGGGCCAAACTCCAGGCGCACCTCGGATCTCCTCCACGGCCATCTTGTCACAGATCTGCTTCTCGTAGCTGTTGAGATGCTCCAGGGCCTCCTTGTAGAGACAGGCCTCCCGCAGTACCTGGTTCTGGTAGAGCAGCAGCTCACTGTACTCATAGTCCACCTTGTCTAGAGAGGTCTGGCCAGAGACACACACAATAAGAACTGTAATACCACAACACTCTGACCAGAGCAGTCTTCAGTTCTATCATCTCACCAGGGATACTGGTGGATAATGCTTCAACAGACCTGTTGTGTTTTGCGGAACTCCTCCACGATCTTAGCTGCCATTTCAAAGTCCTCCAACAGATGATAGGCGACGGCGTAACCGATCCAGGAGGCCCGCTGGGCTGGGCGGAGCTGCAATAGTTGGTAACGGGTCTCCTGTAAGGATAAGGAGATTCACTCAAGGTCATCGAGGGATAATGACACAATCCCTTATACAACACAAGGGATTGTGCATCTTACCATTGTGTTTTTACTTCGGCTTTACATGAAAATGCTACTTACCCGGTAGCCCTCCAGGTCTCTCATCTGGACCTGCAGCAGCGAGAGGTCCCGCAGGATCTGCAGGTTGTCTTTGTCCCATTTCAGGGCGTTACGGTAGCATTTGATGGCCTCGTCGTATTTCTTGTCCGAGCGCTGCAGCAGCCCATACACGTGCCAGCCTGGCAGCAGTACCATTAAGGAGACAACGTGTGACATCACCTTGGGTTCAAAGGGCTGCTAAGACAATGTTTGAGCATGTTCCACTCATAAGTTGTGAACTTCTGGGATTATGACGATCCTTCTTATTGTCAAGAAAGCGTGTAAACTATAAATGGTGGAATTTTAAAAAGCAATCCTTGTTAGAAATATGCAGGCTTTAGATTTGCGTGTTCTTGGTAATTGTGCCACTAAACACGTAAACTCCTGGCTGTAGGCAGGCTGGTTCACACTTGGACAGAAAGGCCTTGTTGCCTTATTATCATAGACCTTTTAGAATTAGGGCTGAATGCATTGACCTTAAAAGGATACAGACATGGCTTTTGAGGTCATTGCGTAGACCTCTTCTCACAAGGTCATAGGCATCCTCCTTCTTGCCTAAACAGTTCATGGTCAGCCCCTTCATTGCCAGGGTCTCTGAGCAGACCAGGGAGACGAATAGTGGAAGAAAACATGTATGGAAATGTTAGACTTCATGACCTCCATTTAACAACCAACCGTTAGATAGGTTTGTATATTAGCCAAAATATAAAGTTACATTATACCAATACATAAGCCCCTTTTCCACCGACAGTACCAGCTCAACTCGATACGACTTGGTTTGGTTCCAGGCACTTCGTGTTTCCATCTAGAAAGTACCTCTTCAACGTGGGCGGGTCGTCATAGCAGGCATGCACGAAAATGTGACACATACAAATCCATGCAACACATAAACAGACAGGGTTACGCACCGGAGCGTCTCCACCTCTGTCACGTCCACGGCGTGTTCTTGCACGCTGATCCTGCCATGTTCAATAATCAATCACTATTGTTGACTGAACACTGATGCTAGTATTTAAAGATGCCGGGTGTCAGGCTTGGACGTTGCGCTCATCATTATTCGTCCAGTCGTGTCTCTCTGGCCAATCAGTTTTTTAACTGCCAAATATGCCCGTCTAATGCACGCCTTATTCCCGGCATGGTCCACACGTTTACACTGCCTGAGGTAAATTGCCGGCTTGAGCTAGCACCCCAATTTACACTCCCGGACCGTACACACATTGGCAGTTAAATTCTGATGTAAATGCGATTCGACGGCTCCGCGGGTCCAAAGACAGGACTTCGGTAGAGGTGTTGATGTGTTGTATAGACAGAGACAGCGCAGCGATATCAACGTGAAAGATTCTAACTGGAGAGACGCTGAAATCCACAAGCTGCTGACCATCATCGGAGAGGTGACGCAGCATTAACCAAAGACAGGGAAAGATGGTGCGAACTACAGGAAAGATGCAGAGGAACTGTCCTTACGAGGCTTACGCTGGGATAAAAAACAAGTGATCTACAAAATAAAGAATATTTTGGCGTTTTTGCACTTGTAAATAGTTAATTGCGTTTGTAGCCTACACTCAGATATAAACTCATTCTTGCATGCGGATGTCTTAATTGATAAAAATAAAAAAACATTCGGGAGTATACAAATTATTCTAAAGAGGTCTACTCTCCGTGTGCAGCCTGCCTTATCCAGTAAACCAAGAAAGCCCGCTCCGTGAAGACAAGGGGTTTTACCCCCTCGGTTTTACACAGGCAAGACGTGAATTGCCGGGCATGCCAAGCCGTGACCGAACCAGCTTGGCATTGTAAAAAGGCCTAGTGGCCAGCAGCCCGTTTACGTCACACAAAAGATCAGCTCTCTTAGAACCTCAGATCAGTTCTCTTGGAACCTTTACTAAAAAAGTACCAGGTACCTCACTTTGGCGATTGAAACGAAAAAAAAAGCGGCTGAGGCGAGTTGAGCTGGCAGTGTAAGTGGAAAGGGCAACAGATGGATCGTAGTTAATACATAGAGCAATATGTGATGCATCAGAGGTGACTTACCTCCATGCTCCGAAAACTTGGGGTTGGATAGGATCTGTTTACAGAACTTCAGTCCATTTCTGTATTGCTTGTGTTCATAACATCTCTGCAGCATAAAAGAGAAAACGTTTCAGGCTAAGGTTACACGCTCCATCACTAGGGTGGTGTGGAACCAATAGACTTTCAGGTCTGATTCACATCCATAGCTCTCAGCATCATGAGGAACCAACACACAGCCTATCAGGTCGGATTCCCATATAGAGCCTTCAGCATCATGTGGAACAAACAGCCTGTAAGGTCTGATTCACATCCAGAGACCTCAGCATCATCTTGAACAGACAGACTTACAGGTCTGATTCACATCCAGAGCCCTCAGCATCATGTGGAACAAACACAAGGCCTTTCAGGTCTGATTCACATAGAGCCCTCAGCATCATGTTGAACACACACAAGGCCATCCAGGTCTGATTCACATCCAGAGCCCTCAGCATCAGCAAGGCTGGAAAAGTAAGTCAATCTCAGGTGGCAAAATAAATCATGCATACCACACTTTTTTTTTTGTTTCTTTAAGTTTCTACACAACAGTCAATAAGTAGTAGTAAATATCATATTTTGTAGTAACAGTATGTTAGCATAGTCAATATAGTTAAGTGATTTGGCTGATAAATATTTTGATAACAGCTTTAAACAACTATTTAAAGAGCATGTATAACAGCAAAACTTGCAAAAGACATTGTTAAAGGAGCCAATGATCTGAAACTATATTAAGACAGTAGTATTCTGTTACGAATGGCTGATGATGACTGATGAGCCAGTGATTTCCAAACATCCTTGTTGCATCACAAACGCAAGGTGTAAACAAAGCAACGTAAAGTGTAGTAATTCTTATAGCTGATAGACGGATGCATTCCATGACCACCAGCAGGCAAACATCCAATCAAAGTATTGACATTCAGCTTGTGGTTTGAGTCTCTGTTACTTAAGAACTACCTGTATTACTAATGAACTAAGATAAACATTTACAAAACATCACTTCATAGCAGTTAATGATACTAAACATTTTCTTGAAGGTTATCAAAACCACCATGTAAACACGAAAAAGTATGTATTCAAATGTGCAAGTAAGCAAAGTATTTTGCCAAGTGCTAAAATTAGCTGCCGGCTGCATCAGATCAAAAGTGATGACTGCCTCTACTGAGAATGTCTAGCGACCAAATAAATAAAACCAATACAGATGTATAATAACCTACCTGTATGACAGAGGCTGAACTAGTTTACTCTTAAAGTGCGGCTATCCCAGTGTTACCAGTGCCTACCACAGCTCAGCTTACGTCGCCTGCTTAGTGGAATAACTTGAAATCACACAACAATTCAGACATCAACACACAACACTATTGAGTGTTTACTAGAGTTAACTAGCTGTACGCGGTAGTAAGGAGTTGTACTGTTGGTGGGATTCAAATTGAATATACTGTCATCTAAATGTCGATCACTTTATGCCAGGGGGTCTGATCTTCTGCCCCCACATAGAGGAGAGAGCCTGACTTCTACCACCAGGTCCTGGACAGCCATGGGTCCAGGACCCATGCTAGATGTTGTCCAGACACCATGCTAGATGTTGTCCAGACACCATGCTAGGTAATGTCCAGGAACCATGTTAGGTGCTGTCCAGGTCCCATTCTAGGTTCTGTCGAGGCTGGCGGACCACGTCACTGCCTGCTCTGGAGAGATTAAAGGAGAAACTGAGGCCTTAAAAGTTGACATACTAAATAAATATCCTTTTCCCAAGCGACTAGATGCGTGGTGTATTCTAAAAGTAGCGGCTTTTCGGGCCACTAGCTTAAGCATTAGCTTCATCATGAGCATTAGCACACTGAGGCGTCCAGCCTACCAGGATCCTCTTGAAGAGAGCGTTCTCCTTCGGCGGTAAGGTGATGGCGGGCATCGTGTCGTGCTGCGACTCCTCTGGAGCTGGGCATACGAACGGCCTCCTGAGTCGGTGGGGTTCGGGGTTGGGCTGGTCCCGGTCTCTGGCGGGTCCTGGGTCCTGGGTCTCACGTGGTGACAGCCGAGGCCCCCTCAGCAAGATGGCCGCTTCTCCTCCGGGTCAAAGGGCCCTGTGTGTAGGGGTAACACAACAGTGAACACACACCAGTGACCGCAACAGGATCAGAGCTTCTGATGATTGTAAGAATTAATATTTAGAACCGCAGAGGTACAGAAACGATTTATTCAAAGGGATTGACGTTACGTTTCAGTATGATTACAGAAGGTCGTTGAAGATCATCGTCACCTAATTCACTTTTGCTCAACTTGAATAAATAAATAATAGCGTTTTCGTCTTGAAGTCTCTAGACGGTCCAACTTTCAGTTACATATAACGAATTAAGATATTTTGTTATTTGCCATCGTGCAATCTGTGATCTTCAATCGTCAGACCAGGGCTGCCAGGAATGATAATCAATCGCAGAGTGTTACGGTCGCAGTATCCACTACCAGACGTCCTGTAGCAAACATGACTCTCAGCAACCTATTGTCTCGTACTGTCAGTAAAGGTAGGCTCATCCTTAAGCAGTACTTTAATCCTTATTTAATAGAATGCCCTGGTTATAGTAGGATAAAATTTGTAAGATGCCCTCATTGATTGTCAGGCTTGACCTTTGCTTAGCAATAGCATAGCACTGTTAGCCACCACATAGTCTGTATTATGGATTTATACTAGCATATATATTTCCTAGGTTTATTGGATAATGTATTATCTTATTGTTATTATGTATTAATCAAAAGTATTCTTTGTTGGAGCAGTCGGGAGCAGGTCTTTGTTCACAGCCTCCAAACCAGACACAGTCCATCCCAACTGGCTGCGGGTGGGACTCTCCTGCGGGACGGCTGCTTTCCTCTGGGGCCTGGTAACCTTATTCATAATATTACCATATTAACCTTATTCATATTACCGTCTTACTTCATACAAGCTGTAAACCTTATTCATATTCCCCCATTAACCCTTTTTCATAATACCGTTCTATTATACTTTATTCATATTAACATATTAACCCTTTATTAATTTTCCTGCATTCATATTACCGTATTCATCATACAGTCTGTTGTAAACCTTACTAGTACCTATTTATTACAGTCTGTTGTTTTTTGGTTGTCACAAGCTGTCTGTAGAACAAAAGCAGGTGTGAACTTGAAATGATCTGGATCATGTCCAGGTGTGAACTTGGAATGATTTGATGTCCAGGTGTTTTCTGTTGTGTGTTTAACAGTGTCTCTCTACTTGTTGACCATCTTAGCTCTTCAAGCAGCACAGCACTGATGTGAATGAGTACAAAGTGAGGAATGGCTTGGAATAAAGTAAGTGTTAAGAGGCCAAACCCCTAAATTAGATCATATTCACATGATATTCCAATTACTTCACATGTGTTTTTTTGTATTCATTTTTCCCATTTCTACACAGGATGCTCTGTCCTTCCGGTTGCGGCCTGTCCTGTAGGAAGCACAATGTGTCACTGTTGCCCGGGATCTCCTTGTATTTAATTCTAAATCATGACTGTAATAAAATGTTCCACATACATTGTAACGTTATTATTGTTTGTGGGAGAAAAAACTAACATATAAACATACTAAATCCAATTTATTATATGTACCCAAATGTAGTTTAGTTTATGCCATAAATCTGGTTCACAATCAATTAAGAACTTTTGTAGAGACAATGACTTGTCTGTATAGCCCACTCTATCTAGCCTATTTCTAAAAGGTAAGAATAATGGTTGAATTTGAACCAAAACGAAATTGAACGAAAACTATCTATATACTCTTTACTAAATGCTTCCTGTTTAAAAGGGAATGATTTTGTTTTGTTCAAGATATATTTTATTTCGTTTAATGTTTTTTTTGTTTAAGTAAACCAATTTCAAAGTCAGGAAGAACAAATAGATTAAATAGCATAAAGACCGGATAACCCACAAACAATTGTTCTGAGTACTTTTTGGAAACGTTGAATTATGTGTAACGGATGCCAACTATCCTGGGCTAGCTGGCGGCAGTATGTGGTAAATCCTCAAACCTAACCTAACTAGAACAGACGACCGGGCTTTTGACGCAGTGGTTAGAGCGTTCAACTCCCATGCCGGTAGTTCTATAATTCGAGAGTGGCAGGTTCGAGACCCGCGAGCGGTCTTACCGGCCTCTGCTACATTATGTGCCCGAGAAATTATATTGGTAGTCTTTCTCTTCCACCTTTAATTGAGTAACACTAACAACACTATGCATATCATTTTGGTTCTTTATTTTTTGAATATGCATTGTGCACAACATGTCTTCTGAGACACACATCCTACCTATCTTTGTCTTATCCTACCTGTCTTTATTGAATTAGGGGAATGGTTTAACCTAATAACTGTAAGTGCATCCTTTCTGCACCAACAGCGATGTATTGTTGTTTCTCTTACTTCTGTACAAATGTAATTAATTTAAGTCGTTTGAATACAAGCGTCTGCTAAATGTAAACCTGTAGCTTAGCTAATGCTAGCCTCATTACCTTTAGTTAAATGGAATGTGACGTCCAAGGGGGCGGTATCGTAGCGTGCGCGCCTGTATTGCGCAAGAGTCGGCAGGACAGGCGAAGCGTCTCCTGTCCACGCGGTCATACTCAGATTAGTGAGCGGCGCTGCTCCAGTTATCCATTTGAGCCTTTTGCGAGACACCTTCATCTTCCATCTGTACTAGCCGCATCCCTGCAACAACGATGTTTTCATGCAGAGCAGCCTGGCAGAGGTGCGGGCCCATGGTGCGGAGAGTAGCCTTCAGGGGACCAAAGGACGGTAAGGACTACCGATGACCAGACGTCGAGTTGGGTCTGGTTTGTGCTGGATTCCGGTCCTGAGACGCATAGGGTCCGTACATTATTCCATCATGGCGACCGGCTGGGATTCGCACTCCACCAGAGGCCTGCTAGAACATTTTGTTCTATTATGTAAGATGTGTTCATACATGCAACCAAAGAGATGTGGCGGAGCGTAGACTTAGGCACCTGAAGGTCAAATTGTATTTATGGATATATATATTTAGTTTGAGATGGGAGTCCTAGGCCTATTCTACCATATCAAATATAATTAATATGCAGATTTATTAAATATTTACTGACTTATAGTGTGGAATGTACGGAAATGTACTACAACGACGTGGCTGAATGAAGGCAATGCCATCCAACTCGTTACAAACCTCTTGTGATCTTAATTGGGTTTCTGGTTTTTCACTGTGGGTCGCATTGAAGCATCGCTATTTTAAATGACTGAACCACCCCCGAACATCCTAATCGGGATTACCAAACGAGTAGGCCATTGCATCCCATCCTAATGTCGTATTTGGGACAGTTCTATACATTCACAAAGAAATGCGTTAAGTTTGACCTTCATCTTCATGGAGGGAGCTGCGTCACGTGGTGCATGACAGGGTCTCGATGTAAAGGACGGCTGCGTCACAGAAAGGCATTCATGTTATGTGCTGTGCGTTTTGAGCGTCCACCATAGCACAGCTCTCACGAAGCGCAGAGGCCAGAGCAACATGACCCCGCGCTATACTAGTGGTTAAGCTGAACTTTCCTCTTGAACTACATAAAGATTGGACGAACCCTGCTCAAGTTTTAGTGTAAACCTCTTTATTGTCTCAAAGGGGGACCCAAACATGACTCTGTACTTCGCATGAACCTGCTGCTGCCCCTTTATTTAATTTCTCCACTAGTTGACCGCTTAATGAGAGAAGGGGGGGAACCTTGTCAATAGATCGAAGTGTTTTTTGAGTTTTAACCTGACCTAAAAAAGCTGTTATTCATTTCATAACTAAAGAATAGCATTTTCTAAGCATTTTCTTGATGTATACCCTTGAATTAGGAACCAGATTGGACCAATTGATAAATGAAATTGTTCAAAGACCAGACTAATAAGTATTTTGTCAGAAACACAAAAAATGTGTCCCTCTGTACTTCCCAGTAAAAGGTGTTCTGACCTGTGACCCCAAGCTAAATAATCCATACTGCCTGCAGTGTGGAGACCATCTAGTCAATGTAAATTGTTAGTTATACCGTAAGTGTAAACTGTGTTTTCAGAGTTAACTGCGTAACAATGGTGGCTTTATCTGGACTTCGGTTGCCCTCCGCATTAGAAGCTGCTATGTGGAACTGCCCATTCCGAAGTAGACTACTGAAAATACTGGATTTATTTAGAAATTTGCCTCCACTTGAACTATGGCAGCTGAAGATGCAAGGCAACAAGTAAATATCTAACATTCTAAAGGTCAGGCTCTACCAAATCCATTGTGGAGACGGGGTATACTGGCTTGTATTTGACACGCCAGCATGCATGTTTTTGGCCAACTAAATCCCTTGCTACAGCCAGTCAGGAAGGGAGGGGTCATAAGCCAGCATTAAGTCTTCACCTTCTCCCTCCCTCCTTTTCTAGGCAATGCTTTTTGTGTTGTGACAAAATGTGATTGATCATATTACATTAAGATGACAACTTGTCATTCCGTTAGCACTTCAAATTAGCACTTTTGTCAGCTGTTTCTGTTGGCGGTGTATGTACTTTAACAATCATGAACTATTAATAAATGATCATGCCAATTTTCTTGACCCATCATTATTGGCACACTGAAATTGGAAATAGAATGTTAAATCCCGTAATGGAAAACATGTAGGCCTTATTACTATATATTTGTAATTGTGTATATTTCTTGTAGTTGTGCAGCGGCGGCAGATGTCCTCTGTGCCCGGGGGCTCGGGGGAGAACATCGTCTACGCTCTGCTATGTGGTGGAGCGTTTGCAGGCTCGCTCGCGTATGTAAGTACCACATTTTCCATTCACTTTTGAAGATGGAATTTAGATGTATGTAACGTTTCCCCACTAAATAGACTAATCCTTTGTTGTATCTTTTTTGTCTAATTTTGTCCTCGATCTAACATTGTCACAAACATTTGGGATAATGCAAGAAGAATCTGTAGTTTCATTCAGGGTAACTGTGTTCACTGGATCAGCAATGGCCTCATATCCACTTTGCAGGCTAACTTAGGCGCAAGGGGACCAAGGGAAAACGCAGATATTTCCATGCGGTTTGGCCTCTCATTTTCACAAACAGTTTTTATCACAGAAAATGATTTATTTCTAAAGACTTCGGGCAAAGTGGAGATTTTGGAAAACTCTGGTTATTTATATGGCAACTTTGTGTGCACAATGTTATTTTTGAAAACGGAGGGGGGGAAATATTTGTTTCTCTAAATACCCTGCTGTGTATAAACAAGGCCTTATACTTATTGTAGCTTGATTGTTTTGACTGAGGATTATGCATCTGTCTCAATTAAATGTTTGCTCCTGCTGAATGGGTAGGCCCCGCTAATGCAGACTTATAATGGTACGTTAATTACTGTTACTATCTAATTAGTCAGATTTTAACACGAAATAAGACCTAACGGGACTTACCGTAACATGATAAAAATTTTAAGGATGACTGCTAGTCTAGTTACTGAACATCTACTCGGGTGCAAACAAATTTACACCACGTCATGAGTTGTTGGTGTGGCAGCATTTGGTTTAAGGATGACAAAGTGACTGCATTCTAAACGGTAGGCTTAAGTTGGGGGCACCTTGACAATGTTTTGAATTTGTTACTACAGCATCTATTTTAAACACTAGGTGTCTAAAGCTGCTTTCACATATGGACGTACAACCGTCTATTCTACAGACGTGCCGTATATGTGAATGACATATCCTGACGTTGGACCTCCTGAAAAAATACTACCCCTGAGGTAGTACTTTCTCCGGCGGAAATGCTAATTACCTTATGTAAATGAGCAGTAGGATGTCGGCATTTCACACCAGTTGAGTGGGCATGTTGATGACGCTTTGGTCTACGTTTGCATGTCATTGAGTGGCACCCGCACCCTTATCGATAATCTGCCTTGCCTTTTGTTCGTCGAATGGTTTAAAAAATATTTTTATTATGTTACACCTTTCCTGCTGTAAGCACCCAGACCCATAGTCGAGGAGCACAGGAGCGATGTTCCGTCAAGGGTCGATGTTATCTCGGGAGTAACGGCAGTGGGTCTGCTTATAGGTTTGAATATGGTCATAATAAAGCGGCCACCGATTCTTGACAGGCTGGGTACTTTATTCTTAGTTTCACTACCTTTACAGTACACGTTTGCACAGACACAACCGGACTCGTTCATTACTTCACTAAACTGACACGCGCTACCGCTCGCTCGCTCACTCTCCTCGCTTGTCCACTCACACACTGCCACACTTGTGAACCTCGACCCTATGTCATATGCCGCCCTTTGCAAGCCCGCCCCCCTTAAGCAGCCGGAGATTCTACTGATGACTGAGCGACACTGATCTCCGCATATCGGGCATCATGTGTGAATAAGTGTGACTGACCCTCATGGTCATAACTTCCTGCTCTACAAATACTGAGAAAAGACGGAGAACATATGTGCTTATGCTTATGTTGCATATTTTGCCTTTCGTAAAGCCTCATGGCTCCTAACTTTCAAATGGGACACTGAACCTAGAGGAACGACAGTCATAAGAATGCTTCTGTCCAGTTTGATGTTAATACTTGTGTTATGGGTTCTCATCAGGTGTATAACACCCTGTCCACCGACCATACCCGGTACAATGACCGTGTGGAACAGATCCAAGCTAGACCTAAGACGGACTGGGTGCCCAAACCATGGCCACCCAAGAGTAAGTACATTTTAAGTACATTTCCCTTTGCCTGTTGGCCTTCACAAGCTTTAGTCGCTAAATCTCCAATGTTTAGAAATGGTTTATTTTCTTGTTAAAGCGATGTACCCACTATGTTGAGTCCTGCCTTTCATCATTTAACAATGAAATGAAGATTACTAAAAGTGCTTCATGAACAGGTTTGATTTCCATGGGTTTCCTGGTATCTAACGAGGTGGCAGTAAAACGCATGCGTTTAACACAACCAACTTGCGCCAAGTGCAATTTACTTTCTACCCCGACGCATGTATCGTTGCTAGTTTGCACCCAGAGAAAAGCAGATTTTTTCCCCCCTGCAGCAAACAGGCACCACTACACTTGCGCCTAGAGAGGCATGTCGGCGAAAAGCAGAGGAAAAAATTTTGAAAAAATTCCTGATCTAAATACACTAGTGGATAGCGCAGTTGGTGTTGGTATTTTGACGTGCCATGGTAGGTCGGAACTACAACATACGCTTACACACAAGTAGGCTTTACCCAGCACAAACATGTAAACGATTAAAGGGATAGTTCACCCACTTAGAACCGGCGTTCTATCATTATAAAATCGCTATTGTAAAGTAAATTAATATATAAAAAAATATCAGTCTAAACCAGTCTCCCCTTGGCCCATTTTTTCTCATCTAATTTTCTCCCG
>JAOPUD010000002.1:1752748-1771674 GCA_027122715.1 Trisopterus minutus
CCAAGGGGAGACTGGTTTAGACTGATATTTTTTTATATATTAATTTACATTACAATAGCGATTTTATAATGATAGAATGCCGGTTCTAAATGGGTGAACTATCCCTTTAACCTGATTTTAAATATGTCAAAGATTATTCATACGTGTGAAACTGCATAGAAATAGTGACTGCTGTGGATTGTGGAAAGTTTTTTGTTTTTTTCATAGGGCTGCATGAATTCACATGAGTGAAGTATAGTAGGCTATGCCATGAATTAAAATGATGATCATAATAACCATAATAAATTTGAGCAAAGTATATTCCAGCCTTCCAAAACAAAATATCTTTTTAGGGTAAATGGTTGGTTAAATGATTTGGGAAAGAACAGCAGATACAGTAAATTGTACTTTTAAATCAATGCAAGAATGAATGAATGCAGGTGATGCTTGGGGCTCGTTTGTCCCATTTTAGATTTGCGGCAGGCACAAGAGCCATTTATCCGTCGTCGTAATAGCAGCGTCGCCATAGAATCGCCCACAAAGCTACTTCTGCTTTGCGCAAAAACACATGCGCTCGAGACCGTCTAACAAGGGCCCAATATGTGTTTGTTAGGTATTAACAGGAGATGCAAAGTATTTGGTATGGATTTGTTGCCAAACATTTCCTGTAAGTGCATCACTTGGGATTGCCTTATGCCATAACATCTTCATTATCATCTCATCTTCTCACTGGCACTAAATCCACACTCTCCAAATTCAACCGCTTCGCCATCTCAATCAATGACACTCCTGTTTCCCCCTCCCCTAAGGTCAAGAGCTTGGGTGTCATCCTCGACAAGCACACTCTCCTTCCAATCACATAAATAACATCACCCGCACTGCTTATTTCCACCTCCGCAATATTAACCGTCTCTGGCCCTCCCTCACCCCTCACTCCACTGCCATCCTTGTTCACAGTCTGGTCACTTCTAGGCTGGACTACTGCAACTCGCTCCTCTTTGGTCTCCCCCAAAAAACCCTCCACAAACTCCAACTGGTTCAAAACTCAGCAGCGCGCATCATCACCAGAACACCCTACTCTCACCACATCACCCCTATCCTACACCAGCTTCACTGGCTCCTGGTTAATTTTCGTATTAAATTTAAAATTCTGCTCTTCACCTTCAAAGCCATTCATAATCTTGCCCCCACATACCTAACAGACCTCATCCAAATTGCCACTCCCTCCCGTGGACTCCGTTCCTCCGCCTCTGTTCACCTCACTGTACCCTCTGCCCGTCTCTCCACCATGGGGAGCAGAGCCTTCAGCCGCTCTGCTCCCCTGCTCTGGAATGCATTACCCCCGGCCGTCCGCACAGACTCCATATCACAGTTCAAATCAAAACTCACCTTTTCATATCTGCCTACATGATCTTCCGTTCCCACATCACCATCACTCATTGTCCACCTATTTTTATTATTATTATAACTGTTGCTTGTTTCTGTTCTGATTGTATTTGTTTTGTACGGCGACCTTGTGAGCCTTTGAAAGGTGCCTTTTAAAATAACATTTATTATTATTATCATTATGCCAGTGTTATAATTTTAGGCATATTGAGCATACCTGATATACTTTGGTAATTCATACTGGTGAGTTGGCAGTTGTTCATGCATTAAGTGGTTCACGTTACCTCTTCTAATGAGAGCATTTTATTTGTATTCTGTCTTGCAGGTCAAGGTGAGTTCTGCTGATGTCATTCATAAGCATGGCCTGGCTCCCTTCTGACTAATCACTGGTGGTATGGGGTATGATCTTTCCTGTGGGTTTCACTACAATAATCATTTCATTTATTCTTGCTCTTTGCCACTTGTGCTCCCACACAAGTTTATGGTAAAGTTTGTATCACCAAATGGTGCATGGTGGTATTTGTTTAAATTCATGCCACCATCTTTGTATTCAGGTAGTCGGTTCCCACCTTATTTTACTGGTCAGTGACTGAATTAAATTTGAGCAAAGGCATCATGTGACCCAATCCATACAGATAGCTTAAGAAATGGCTCTTGGGTATTATTGACTGAATAAACCGATTTTCCATAGTTTCATTTGAGCTGGCAGAACGTTGAAAACTGTTCCTCTTCCTCCGCTTTCCTTTCCTGAATTCACCTTGTTTTCCAAACACCTCAACTGGTGCAAACCTTTCTACTGTTCCTGGGCACATCGCTCCCTCTCTTCCCTTCTATCCTTGACATTTGTATACAAACAAATGTTCCCAATTCGTCCCCAACCTGTGCACCAAGTGAGAACAACAGATGGACTCCTGAGTAGTGTGCTATTGTCAAAGTGTTCTAGTCATGGAGCAAAATTACTGCACATTTTCCATGAGTCTTGCAATTCACCTGCTGCTCATTTTCCATGAGTCTTGAAACCATATTTACTTTTTCGTTGATTTTGGAGTAACTAACATTGTTTAGTCTAATTTACTGGTAAACCCTAATTCTCTTTCTTTACTCTTTCCAGCTTAATGCTAACGCTAAGGTCCCCGGGACCCTCGGGCTTCCCGTCCTAGAACTGGCTTTGATTTTTGCTTTTTTGTGGACCAGCGACTGAACAACTTTTCATCGCTCTTTTCACTCTCCCTGTGAACAAAAATATCGTCTCAACACTGACCTTGCTTTGAACTTTTGGTGCTGCTGCTCCTCTATTCGATTCTTCACACACAAACATTTAATTAGCCACCTTCTGGGAATAGGAGGAATGGACTTGCTACATACAAAAATCTGTAATTACTGTATTGCATTATATTTGGATGGCCAATAGGTTTGCTAATGCCTGAAATGTAACAACCAGTGTATTTGGGAGGGATTAAAATCTGCAAAAGTAAACTACTTTGGTTGTCTTGATGTACGTCTCACTTCTGACTTGTTTGACTAGTTTACAATTAACTGACCGCATGTTAATGATGGTAAGACACTAAATATATGCCCGCCCCACTACCTCCCTTCACTTTAACCTGCCTTTCTTTAGTTTAATGTCTGCCCTTTTCCCTATTGTCCTGTTCTCCTCTCTCCCTCCTTTGGGTTTGCATGCACCTTTTTGTAGTCCGACACGCTAGCGGTGTTGGGCTCCTACGGTTGGGATGAGCACCGCACAGGGAAAGCTGGTAAGGTCTCTTGGTGACGGGCGCTACGGCTCTTCCTCAAGATGTATGGGATCGCGGTGGTTACAAAATGACGAGCGATGTGATTAGCCAGTAAATGTTTTTTTGGAAAGTTTCACTTATATTTTTAGATATTCCCTTAAAAAAAAATTATTTTCAATTACAATGCTTGTGTTTGTACGAGTTGACTCTTAAGTTGCCATGTAATTGCATGTTTTATGTCCGTGTTGGGCCCTTTTTATTATCTAGGGATACGAACACCTCCACTCAAACTAGTACTAACCCCTCCTGCTGTCTCCTTGGGTACAGGTGAGGAGGAGGAGGAGGAGGAAGCGGCCTCTGAAGAAGAAGCTGCCGAGGTAGAAGCTGAGGCTGCCGACGAGGCGGAGGCACCTGTAGACGCGGCGTTGGAGGGGGGGCTGGTGGAGGCTTCTGGAGCAGACTCGGTGGTGGAGGAGGTTGCTGAGACGGTTGCTGAAGCCGCCGAGTTGGTTGTAGAGGCTGCAGAGGCGGTGGTCGAGGTTGCACAGGAAGTGGAGGCAGTGGCAGAGGAGGTGGCACAGGTGGCCGAAGCCGTGGAGGAGGCGGCCCAGGCGCTGACGGAGGAGGCTGGCCAGGCGCTAACGGAGCCGGCGGTAACCGAGACGGAGAACAACGGTACGGCTGCTGCTCCCCTTGTGGAGGAAGCAGATTCCTCCTAAGGTCTGAGCCGGGGTGAAGGAGAGCACTGAGGCACAGCTGTCCACCTCCTAAAGTCTTTTCAGACCCCCCACAAAAGTGTAACGTCCCCTACCCCCTGCTCCTCAGTCCTCCTAGACACTAAACCATCCCAAATGCATACATTGACCCCACTGTAGATGTCTAATATTTATTTTTCGATGGAGCCAAATGTCCTAGCTTCCAAGTTTTACAATGTGGCAACTCTCATTCAATGCATCGTCTGAGTGTGCGAGGGACTGGAATGTGGGCATGCGTTGTGTTTATGTTGGGTATGAGAGCCTAGATGTGGAGTGGCAGTCCCCAATGTACCCCTGGTTATTGGAAGTGGGTTAATGCAATAAATGAACTTGTAAAACGACTATTGGTAAGATCCACAGATACCATTTATCAAACTTTCATCATCCAGCTACCCTTTAATACCACTTTGATTTATGCGTTGCATTACCCTAATCAGCTTCTTAATGTTAACCTGTCGAGTGGTACAGAGGCAATGTTCCCATTTGATTAAATGGTAGCAGGGGGAACAATTAATTTTAAATGCATCAATATAGGGATTCTCTTTATGGGAGACTTGACAAACACTGTACATTTTTAATTTATAATTGTTTCTTTGCCATATATCAGTGAGTGTAAATTTTTTTTTTTAGTCCTGCGGCTGGGACTAAACCTAAAAGATGGCTCGGAGATTGTGTACATGCTTTTAATTTAGGGGTGATTTTTTTCCAACTGTTGACCTGTCATAATGCACAGGGAAATGTAGCTAACGAACGAAACTCCAAAGATGTGTAGACTCAATGGATTAAAATTGGTGTGGGCTATGGGAGGTTACTCAATTAAGCCATACAATAAAGTTCTATCAACATGAAAAGGATTTACTCCAGTCTTTTTGTCTGAATTTGGTCTGCGTGCACCAATATATGTATTGGTGCTGTAAATCGTCACGGTATTGCATGTTATAGAAAGTGTTCTAATAGTTGTTTCATGTTAAGTTTCGAGGGATGATTTACGTTTTTTTAATTTCTTTATGAGGACATTTGGTAGTTTCGAATGTCATGTTTCTAAACTTGCCAACTCGCCAGATTAGCAGTATTAACCAAACTATTCGTTTCTTTCATATCTACAATCGTAAACTCGCAGCAATTTATTTGTTGTGACGAGAGTCTGTGATGTTTTGAATGGCTGGGTTTTGTGTTGCAGTGCTCGCAGCTGCCTCTACGGTTGAGGCACTAAGGGTTGCTGAGGTAATCGACGCAATCCTACCTGTGGAAGAGGCCCCGGTCCCACTTGAGCCCGTCTCTGTTAAAGCTGTGCCAGTGGAGGAGGCCCCTGCGCCCGTTGAGGCTGTGCCAGTGGAGGAGGCCCCTGCGCCCGTTGAGGCTGTGCCAGTGGAAGAGGCCCCTGCGCCCGTTGAGGCTGTGCCAGTGGAAGAGGCCCCTGCGCCTGTTGAGGCTGTGCCAGTGGAAGAGGCCCCTGTGCCCGTTGAGGCTGTGCCAATGGAAGAGGCCCCTGCGCCCGTTGAGGCTGTGCCAGTGGAAGAAGCCCCTGCGCCCGTTGAGGCTGTGCCAGTGGAAGAGGCCCCTGCGCCCGTTGAGGCTGTGCCAGTGGAAGAGGCCCTTGCGCCCGTTGAGGCTGTGCCAGTGGAAGAGGCTGCTGCGCCCGTTGAGGCTGTGCAACTGGAAGAGGCCCCTGCGCCCGTGGAAGTTGAGGCCCTTGCACCTGTTGAGGCGGCGCCTTTGGAAGAAGCCACACCATCAGAAGTCATTGCTGCTGAAGCTGCATCAGCGGAGGCTGAGGCTTCAGTGGATGGTTCCCCAGAACCGTCTGGTCTGGTGTCCGCAGTCGCTCCTGCTGGGGATGTTGACTCACCCGTTTCGGAGGAGACCCAGGCCAACGAGCCCAAGAGGGAGTACATCGTTGTAGTACTGGAGGGAGCGCCCAAGAGCGAGAAAAACCCCAAAGTACTCGGTGTGGGGCCGGCGACTGGAAGACTCATCCCAGGGCCAGACGATGACGCTCCCTCTGAGGTATCTGGAGAATTTATTTGCCACAGAAATACTTAATTATTGCTGATTATTGATTAATCCATGGCATTGGTAGTTACTGTATTCTAATGAATGTGGAAAGTCTAACATGTGTTTATACATTGTCTTTTAGAGCCAAGAGAGGGTGCTTCTAAGGATGCAAATGCAGTAGATCTTGCGAGAGGTACTGTGGCTTTCCTCTTAATCAGGAGCATTAACTGATCACATTGCATTTAAGGGGTTACTACTTCCAAGTTTATTATGTGGCTTTTTAACACTTTCTTCTCCCCAACAGTAAATTAATCAACAAAGACTCCCTCCGTGCAGAATGACAGAAAGGATGTGCTTTTTTCGATCCTATGTTTTTGTCTCTAAAAACAGTTTTTGCAATAAAAATCTAAAGTTATTTTTCAACTCAAAGTACCTGCTCATGCAACTTTATCAAAATGCATTGTGCAACAATGAGCCGTCAAAATGACAATAGTAACCTAATGGCACTTTATTGCATGCTGTCAACTATCCAATACTGAAGCCCTACATTACTGTGCTTATGGAAAACGTTCCATGTTTCACACAATGGATAAACAGTTTTGGGCCTTGATACTTTCACTCCACTTGTGATGGTCTGCAAAGGGAATGTGCTCTTGTTTCTTAATGTTGATGGACATTAGCTCTCAGCCACTTCTACACACAGTGATGGAAGACTTGAGTTGTTCAACACATGGGTTGACCAGGATATACATGTAGACCTTGTTGGAAATGTTTTTTTGTTTCCTGAGGAAGGAATAAATGCAGTTGTGTATGGTTAATAGATGTAAGTTCGATGTTGGTAAGCTAATTAATGTTTGAATTGGAGATTGTTATGAAACCGTTGCTTTATAAGGTGTTTGTTTAGTGTCAAAGGAATAGGTGCTTGAGCATTTCTTGGTATGTTACATTCGACAGCTAACTAAATATGGAAATTTGTGTTTCAAATAATCATCAGCTATTGTTTCATTCTGATAACTCCATTTGCTTTTACTTTAAAATGCAGATCAGGAAGAGTAAAGATAAGGAACGGGAGCATATTGAATAATGGCTGTTCTGCACATTTTCTTTTATGATTTACAGAGGTCATTAATTGTGAAAGCTTGTGAAAGTTGAATGTGAATAAAACAGTACAACGAATATAATGCTATGGTTATTATTGTACACGAATGCAAATATAATTAAGCTACATAGTGTAAAGCCATATTAAAATAATACAAAAATGTATTCGGCCATTTGCTCGCTTAATAACCTTTTAATTACAGAGGTACAGGCGGAGGGTTTGTTGTTACTGGAACCCGTCGTTGCGTCATCACGTCATGTGTCATTCCCGCGGGCAGCAAGAGGTCCTACGGCTCAGAGCTTGCGTCGTGACGTTATTACGTCATGCGTCATCCCAGGGCAGCAGGAGGTCCTACGGCTCAGAGCTGGTGCGCCGGAAAGCTACGAAACAAGGATTAATCCAAATACTATTGATGGAACTAAAATTTGATTTTATTTCGGTAATTATTGTTGAAGATACCCTTTCAATGTAGTTTTCAGTAACTGCATCGTGATATCATTTGTTTATTCCAACAAGGAAGCGCTCGGCCCTGCTAACTCTATTAGCTAACATTAGCTCCAGTATACTCTGGTAGCTAGCATTAGCTCCAGGAGGGCCCGCTACGCGGCAGAAGGAAACAGTTTATCCTGAAGAAGCTCAAAAGGTATGGGGGAATAAAGAACAAGTAGTATTTGTCAGCTGTTGACACGTGTAGCGCGAAAATGTAGCACGAAGTTAGAGTTAGCGATCTCAGAAGCTAAGCTGATTGTTTGTTAGCTGGAGCTACTGTGCTAAGGACCGCTACCGTTGAGGAACCTGGAAACTTAACATTAGTGTTTAATGCTCTCATTAAGTCATGTTAACCTTAATATGGTGTTATTAGCGTGTAACTTACCGTAATACGTTGAGATAATCCTGCAGACAACAGTTAAGTTGATGAAGCTGAGCCTCTCAGCTAGCGCCTCATAAAGTAAACACAGCGTCAGGCTCTAACACTAATGCACCGTTCAGTACACTAAGGCTCCAACACTGCAGTATACTACAGTACACTAAGGTTCCAACACTAATGTACACTACAGTACACTAAGGTTCCAAAACGAATGTACACTACAGTACACTAAGGCTCCAACACTAATGCCCGCTACAGTACACTAAGGCTCCAACACTGAATGAATACAGGGGTCTCCAGGAGCAGAGCACACGATAGCCTGCTTGAATGGAAATGCAAGGAGTAGCCATCATTCCGTCATCGACTTGCACTTATTGAACCTTGGTGGGTTTTTTTTTTTGACAGGAATGAGTGATGACTTCTGTTGTGATGTCAGACAGCGGAGGGAACATAGTTGAATATGTCACCGTGATGGAGGACCCACAGCAGGTAAGCCAAGCTCCTCTTCAAACCGAAAACCGTATGTAGGGATAACACTGTTTGGGAATCAAGCTCAGGGCTGCTAATACGGTGGGCTCCATTGGGTTCTATCCATGTCATTTTAAATCTTTGGACTATTTATGGTTGAAAAACCAATTACAGTGTGTATACACTATCTATTATTTGATGAGTACAACTCTCAAACTGGCAGTTTTCTCAATAGGGCCGTATGATTTCCAAGATGCAGACGGAATCGCAGAATCTGGTACTAAAACTGGAATTAACAAAAGTTAAAAAGCTGGCCTGATTATTGTAGTAACCTAATGATTTAATAATTGTAAAATTACAAATTGGTTGTCTCCGACAAACCAAAAGATGACTTTTTTGAAGATTGTTCTAATTATCTTAATTTCTGAGCTGTCCGCAAGAATATTATTATTCCCTAACGCCCGTTATGAAATATCACAATGCTGTCACCAGCTGTCTGCCTCTCCATCTAGCTCACTGTCGTTTCATAGTTAAAAATGTACTGTTATATATCTTTGTTGACGTTTTATTAATTCATAAAAGCATCTCTGATGATAAAATTAGCAAAAATCTTAACACACAAAAAAATGGTAAAAACAGAATTTGCAAAAAAATAAGAGAAACTTCATAGTGCTCCATCTCAGCAACAGCATCAGACTTTTGTGACTGTGGCCGTGTCCATCCGTATGCATGAGAAGATCTCTAGTTAAATAATACTAGTTATTTGAAATAATTTCTAAATTGCTTTCCCATTTGCTGATTTAAGATAAGTTTTTGGATGCAAACAAGGTAACACTGCAATGATCCATGGATGACTTGATTTGTGCCTCCTGATGTTGGCTGAGCAGAGTGACCCGTATGCTTGCGAGGAGGAGGAGGTGGTGCAGCAGGAGGAGGAGGTGGTGATCGAGGAGGTTACTGGACAGGAGGAGGAGGAGGAGGAGGAGGTGATGGTCGAGGGAGATGATGGAGGTATGGTGCTCCAGGAGGTGGAGGAGGAGGAGGAGGAGTGCCCGGCAGTGATCGTGGAGGAGGTGCCCAGTGCCCAGGTGGAGCAGTGCTATGCTGCCCAGGTGCTGGTGTACGGCGACGAGACGTACTTGATGCAGGACGTGGCCGATGAGCAGGAGGTGGTGACGGAGGTGGTCGAGACGGGTGAGTCTTAACTGTGTTCAGGAGGAGTTATTAAGGATGTATTTGACTCTAAATAATCGGCATAACCCTTCTTAGCACCACTTTTTTAGGGGGCACAATACCAAAGTGTTAAGCGCATCAAAAAGCTAATATTTCCCAGATTTCAGTTTTTTGCCTAAGCACCCAGTTTCGCAAAACATGGTTTCATGTTAAAAGCATGTGTAGACCAAATGTAATCTATCATTAATGCAGTTTCCATTCTGCTTATGTGTAGTTGATATCTGTTAGGGCTTTGACTCCGAACTTCGTTATTCGAATATTAAAAAAATTAAAATATTCAAACAAATATTAGGCAGCCCTTAATATTCACGGGTTATGGGCATTAAGCTTTTTCACACCTGTGGGGTATAACTATGAACCTTGACTAGTGGGTAAGCGAGGGATGTTGCGCTCAAAGACTGGGTTAGCTGGGACACAAAAGTCGCTCTCTTTTAGCATCGCCTTATGCTGTCAACCAAACCTGGTCGGGAGCAGCTTTTCAGCTTCAGGTCCGATCAGTGTGCGCAGCTTCCTTTGACAATAGCGGCACCATTTGTGGGTTTTCCCGTGGACCTCTGAGCCCATATCGTACAGGGGTCTCACCGGAGTCTTTCGGGACAGATGCAATCCCTTGGCATTGCCTGAGAATATTCTTTATGAGAGATACAGATTCTCATCAGGAGTATTCGCTACTTGATCGTCCTCGTTGGACATGGAGGCAATGCTAACTGTTGCGCAGTTTGTCTCTGTGAGAGAGCCGTAGAGGAGGTAGCATGTCAGTCTTGAATTTCTGCTTGCAGGGTTCTTCTCCCAAGTGCTGCGCATTAATGTGAAGTTGAAAAAGTCCCAAATCATGTCATATGGAATATTTATTCACTAAAGGCTATGGAATTATATTTTTGTACTTATTTCGAACTTGAACCGTTGTTCTCAAGGCCGTGCTGGCACCACATCTATGAGGTAATAGGAATTATGATGGACTGGCGAGATTTGAACCCCGGTCGCTGGTGTTCGGGTCTTATGGTGGTCCATTACGCCACCGCCGCTACCTCACAGCGGTTGAAAACATATGCTATAAATTTCTTACATGGGTGTATTTCAAGTGAATTTCCTAAATTATAGAATAAGGCAGGTTGGACGTTGCTTATGCATTTTGAAATCATCATCACTCTATTGGGATTAATGGCGAACAATTCTGCATTTGGCATAGTTATTTTATAGACTATATGCAGAATCTTCTCACTTTACACAACCAGCTATTTTTTGCCAGCACGCCTCCCTAGCCTTATTATGTGCAACTGTGTTGCCCCTAGCTGTTATCAGATTTTTTAATTGTTGGTTAATTATGACTGTGTTTTTCTTGAGTGAAATAGATTACTCTTGATCTATCCAGTTTTTAAAACTGAGTAAAATTACGAGATAAACGTCCCTTTCACGTGAACGCGCATTGAACCTAAAGCGGAAAACCTGGCTCAACTAATCGAATCCTAAGTGAGCGTCGTAGTACCATTTAACTCTGATTGCAAGTTGCGTCTCTGTCGATCCAGGTTCTCCCAAGAAAGCCTGGCTATGTTCAGCGAGGTTCGTAGTATACCCCTGGTGTATACTGGTGAAGTTGTGAATCGCGGCTCCCTGGTAAAATGCAGGATATCCATAAGGGTGGAACGAGTGTATCTTCCAATGCAGGGAACATAGTCACAAAGCAACACTCTTCTCTAGAGCCAGAAAATGTGAATCACCTTGTATTTTTGGTGATTAACTTAGTCTGCAGCCAGATAAACTGCAGCCAGCCAGATCTCTGTGGGCAAAACGATGTGTTTTTCTTCTGAGAACATCATTGCATGCCTATTGACATTGTCTGATACACTGCCCTCTGGTGGACAAAACATATACAACTTAAGTTTGATACAATATAGGTCTAACTGAAGGTATTTAATGGTCAAAATATTTTTAAAAAATATTAGAATGTATTCAAATATTTTTCGAATATGATTTTTGGGCAATAGTCAAAGCCCTAATATCTGGCATAATCTACCAATTGTGAATGGTGTCTTATTTACCCGAGAAACTAGGCCCACTAGACACACATACGTTTTAAAAACAGTAAATAGTAAATATGAAGGTAAAAATACTTTTTATTTGCTAAAATAGAATGAATAATTTGACAATGGTGTCAGCTTTTGGTTCTGGATGGGTATGAGAGTGGCTACAGGTGGGGTGTGAGAACACAGGCAATACATGAGCAGAGACATATGTCCCAATCAATGAAATGGGTGCATTTCATAATAGAACACTATAGGTCAACTTTCTGTGGAGCTATGCCGCCCCCTGCTGGTGATTCTCACATCTTGTATCTTTAAAGGTCCCATGACATGCCACCAAGTGTGGTGTGATTAGTCGTACAAGCCTTTTGGAAATCAGCCCCATAACACATCACAGGTGTGTGTGTCCACCTAGATGTGTGACGGATAGATGAGCAACGTTTGCTACAATCCACTGGGTAGGCTGATGGACTGATCTATCCAGCACACATCTAGGTGTACACACCCACTTCCTGCTCCACATGATATCCAAAACGGCTTGTAACGGCTAATCACACCACAACTGGTGGCATGTCATGGCACCTTTAACAGTGTTCATGGTTGGGTAGAGGGGCATTACCCTAAAGAAGTTTATAGTTCAAGCTTGTTGGTTTAAACTAACCCTGTTTTAAAATAAGCTATTTGAGAAAATATAAGCTGTGCAGTAGGTTTAGAGTTCTAAAGGGTTCTAAAGCTCTGTGCAGTAGGTTAAGGGTTCTAAAGGGTTTTAAATCTCTGTTCAGTAGGTTTATGGCCCTTAAGGGTTCTAAAGCTCTGTGTAGTAGGGTTAGGGTTTTAAAGGGCTCTAAAGCTCTGTGCAGTAGGGTTAGGGTTCTAAAGCTCTGTGCAGTAGGGTTAGGCTTATACATTTCTATGCAGTATTGTTCTAAAGCTTTGCGCAGTACATGATGTCTCCGACTTCTGGCTGTGCTTTCCTAGTGGAGATGTCGGGCCATGACATGGTGTGTTTCGACAAGACGTTCGAGGCGGCCGAGGCTCTGCTCCACATGGAATCCCCCGGCCTGGGCCTCCACCCCGAGCGCAACTCAGGTCAGTCCCTGTCTTCTCCTCCACATTCAGCATCGTCCACAGCCCATGACTAGTGTCGAGGGGGCTGTTGTTGTATGATCATGTGACGTGTATGTTCCTCAGAGGATGTGATGATGGAGACAGTGGTGGAGGTGTCCACGGAGTGTGCTCCTGTGGAGGAAGACACTTTCCCTGTTCCCTCAGAGTGCGAGCCTGCGGTGAAGAAGAGGAGAGGCGGTGAGTCACGCTAGTATCCATTTTCGCTGGCCTCTCTTCAGAAACATCTGGAGCACCAGTCACTACTCATTTTGCATTGGTTAACCAGTAAGCCAAACATCTAACTGGATGAAGGGCATTCTTTCTCTCTGGCTACGTTTTTGCATAAACCAAAGTTAAGGAAGTTTTGCCACAAAAAAAGGGAGTGATAATGCGTCTGTGATCTTGGCTTACTAAAACTTAAACGCACACATTCATTCCGATTCACTATTAAACAGTATTTTTCTAAAGGTATATCTGTACCCTTTTAGCATATTGTATCAATTGGCCATAATACTGAATTAGAAGATCTCAATAAATTGATCAACTGTGCTCACATCAAGTGTATGTTGTAGCCTGTTCACTTGTTCACCCTACACATGAACAGGTTCATCCTGAGATTCATCCTCATGTTACCTCAGCCATCACACTTTTCCTTATTGGTTATTTTGTTGCACTCACAATAAACAAACATGAACTGACTCTAAGCATCTGCAGGAGGACGTAAACCGAAGACGCACCAGCCGGCCTCCAATGGTTCCTTTGAGCTGGGGATCAAGAAGAGGCCCAGGGAGAGTAAAGGTGCGCTGAGAACCTTCCGAAGGAGACCGCCTACATCCCATCATTACTCTACACAAGAAACTTGTAGAGCACTAGGGTTGTGTCATTGTTCAGAGAGAGGGCAAACGTTGAGCCCCTCCCCAAATATGTGAGGGACAGTCTGGCAAAATCGGTGACAGGAGTCTGTTTAGTGTGTTCTGTGCGATCGGCCGTCTTCAAGGCTGCCTGTGTTCTTTTTTTCCACCGTTTCCACATTAATGATCAAGAAGACCGGAAGTGACGATGGTAAATAAACCAAATAAACAGTGAGTTTATTATAGTTAGATTATTATTATAGTTCTTATTACAAGCCATCGTATTTGTTTCGATTTTTCAATTCAGCGAGTAATGACAACAACAATCCTTCTTGAGTACTCAATACTCTACTGACAACAATTACTGACTACAGCATGCTCTGTGTTTTGGCCTAAGGACGTGTTCCGTCATTTCCGGTTTTAGTTTTTTTGGGCCACAATACAGATAAGCGCCGCCTGCTGCAATGGAGACATTAAGTCTTGCGCAAGCGCAGAACGTACACTCAAGTCGATAGTCAGTCCGGTGTGTTCTTTAGGAGTGTTGTTTGATGCTCTTCCAGGAAACACCACCTACCTGTGGGAGTTCCTGCTGGAGCTGTTGCAGGACAAGAACACATGTCCCAGGTACATCAAGTGGATGCAGCGGGAAAAGGGCATCTTCAAGCTGGTGGACTCCAAGGCCGTTTCCAAGCTGTGGGGGAAACACAAGAACAAGCCCGACATGAACTACGAAACCATGGGGCGGGCACTCAGGTAAGATGTACAGATGTACAATTGTATATATAATGTATATCTAACCAACCATGTGCTGCAAGCAATTCACATAGGGCAGGCCCCATATGTATGTTTAGGATTGTCCAGACATTTGGTCAAGTGATGACCCTGACTACCAATGGGGTGGTTTGTAGTTGTGCTGTTTGGACTCGTGGCTTACTACGGTCTTGGTGTTGATTGAGCTCTGTTTCATTGTGCAGTCCCAGCTTCGCTGTCCTTGGTTTATGGTTATTTTATAGTGTCACATAGTGGGGGGTATTGAGGTTTATCCAGTATACCAGAATCAATTCTTATTATGGCATGAATGTTGTGACACACCGTCACAACTAACCCTTTTATACTCGAGGACCCACATGGTAGACTTAAGTGATCACAGACACAAAACGCCTAAGCTCTCAGTTTTGTTGGGTCATAACCCAACAACGGGATCAAAACAGAACACAATTTTACTCACAATACATTTGAGTGTGTGGCCCGCAGCAGCTTGATTATATTCTATATTGTTATTTTCTATACATTATTTATGTTGTTAGTGGGCTTCCCTCAGTCTGTGTTACCTTTCATCAGGTATTACTACCAGCGGGGGATCCTGGCCAAGGTGGAGGGCCAGCGCCTGGCCTATCAGTTCAAGGACATGCCAAAAAACATCCGTGTGATCGACGACGAGGACGGGGAGGAGGTGGAGGATGCCGAGGGGGTGATGGTCAACGAGCACCAGATGGCCGTTCACCACCTGGCCCAGGACCAGAGCGGTGTGGGGCTGCCCCAGCACAGCTACGTCACCGTCATCCCTGCCAACGCCGGGGCCAGGTGGGTCCACCACCTGATTGTAGAACTAGGGAGATGATCCTATCCTATCTGAAAAATGGGATACTGCCCTGCATGTCATCTTCTTTCCTGCTCCGACTAGCAGGTCATGTTTTGTTGTGCTTCCCCTGCAGGTCCATTCGCACCATGCCCATGGTCATGACCAACTCGCTGGGCCAGGTCACGTTAAACTCCTCCCCCATCTTCACCACCACCTCCACCGCTGGTGGTCCCCTCACCATGGGGGGCTCGTCCGGAGGCCCGCCGCCCAAGCTGGTGATCCAGGCGATGCCCTCGGTGCTGCCAGCCGCGGGTGCAAAGGCGGGTGAGAAGATCACCATCATCACCATCCCCGCCAACCAGCTGGCCAGTCTGATGCAAGCCAACTCGGCCGGCCAGCTCACACAGTTCCTCCAGGCCAGGACGCTCGCCGGGACCCACCTGACACAGGTGGGCCCCAAGGCGCCCCCCCCAACCGCCACACTGCAGCTGGCCCCCGGCCGGCCGGTGCCCCAGCTTATCCTTGCCAAGCCGGCCGCCCTGGCCCAAGCGCTCCCTCAGCTCTCCGTTCAGCGTGTTGCCCCGCCTCTCTCCGTGGTTACGGCAACCGTCCACACGTCTCCTGCTCCGACGGCAGTCTCCGTACGGGTCGGGCCGGTGCCCACCCCTCAGACTGACCCAGCCACGGCACGCGGCCCACAGGAGTCACCCACCACAGAGGACTCGAAGGATTCCTAGTCTACCCCCTGGCCAACCTCCATCCTTCCACTCTCCATGCCAAAAACCCAGGGGCCCCGGTGTCCAGAGGCCCCCCCTCAGGGCCCGGGGAGGGTTTGGTGTGAGAGAAATGACTCTGGACTACTGCTAGATATCAGCACATAGTGCGCTGGACGTCCCCACGCAGGCTGAACACGGGGCTCATGGCCTCCTCATTGGCCCAGGCTGAACACAGGGCTCAGGGCCTCCTCCCATTGGCCCAGCTCTGCCATCTCATTTGGAAACCTAATTCTCTAGGAAGGGCTTCAAAAGTCCCCACAAAGCTGAAAACAAGGGACCCTATTTCTACATCCGCTTCAGAGCTCATCCTATCAGACATTGATGGGCAGCCTTAGATTGTTAATTGTACAAATGCATTTTGTAATTAAAACAAATATGAAAATGCCCAAGCAGACTTTGTTGTATATAAAAACGAAAAAAAAAATATTTTTTTTGATACCCACCTGGCATGTGTCACTGCAGCAGACACTAATTGCTTTTTTGTCCTGCTTTCCCCCCCTGCGCTGTCCATTTTTTACCATACATAAGGGAGTGAAAGGATGTCTTCTTAAAGGAAAGTAACTAGACATTGTGCGCTTTTTGAATAATATACTATTTTTTCTTGTACTATCTGTATTGATGTAGATTTTACTTATATGTATTATAAAAATAATTGAATGAAACTGTCAATCGATTTATTGTACACACTGCACGTACTTGGAACAACATTTAGGAAGGAACAGGTACTGTAAAATAGTGCAATAGCATTGAACAACCTGAAAATAAGTACTCAAGTGTTACGCACATTTCTTTTGGGGGGGGGTTAAAATTTGATAACCATATTTGAAATGATCATTTGCACCACAGAAGTTCTGAATTTATTTTATTACAGCAACAATTCCTTAATTAACTTGTACTTTTACAAAATAGCAATAAATTAAACAACCGTAATATAACACTATTAGCTTATGTAGAAAAATATAATTTAACATTTTAAAATATTAAATCTTAAAAGAGCATTTGCTGGTCCAAGGAAAATAAATAAGTTACCGCTTTCTAGTGTCAAGTAACTTTTAAAACTAAAAGAAAGTACACTTCCCATAATTTAGCCCACTGTCTTGTATACACTAAACTACATGCATTCCAAACTTTCAAATAAGCTGATCCGGTTTCACTTAGGATAATGTTACAAGTGAAGTGAAACTCAATCCCTCAGGATAATGTTACAAGTCAAGTGAAGTGAAACTCATTTCCTAGCTGAGCAGCCCGCCCACACAGGGTTACATCAGCCTATGAGGGAGCTCCCTGAAGCTGATGTCACAGAGCAGTGACAGGTGGTCTGAGGGGTAGTGGTAGGAGGGGAGGCGGTCGGGGCCGATCTGCTCCTCGCTTGGGATGTCCAACAGTGTCTCCACACTGAGCGAGTCATGGCTGTACCAGATGTAGTCCAGTGTGCCCCGGCTCTCCCCGGACGGGCGGATCTTCCAGGTGGTGTAAGGTGGCTCCGCCAGCCCGTCAGAGCTCAGCAGCCTGTAGGCCGAGTCCAGCCGCAGGGACGACGCCAGGAACCGCCGGTACACGTCCTCCGAGGGCTCAGCGTTGAAGTCTCCGCACACCACAAGGGGGAGGTTCCCCTCACGGCCCGCGGAGACGTCCGCCTCATAGGTCGCGGTCCGGGACGTGATTGTCCGCAAGCGGCGCAGCAGGTCGGCTCCCTGCGCGCTCCGCATCCTCTCCCAGCCGCTGCGGGCCTTCAGATGGGTGACGGCCACGCACAGTCCCTGGCCGGTGGAGCGGCAGCGCAGTGTCTGCACGATGGCCACCTGGTTTGTGGGCAGCATCATGGCCGAGAGCCGCAGGTGGTCGGTGGCTGTCGGGGAGAAGCGCTCGCGGCTGTAGAAAAGGGCACAGCCGTCAGGCCCGTTGTTGTGCTCCACGTCCAGGCAGGGGGAGCGGGGCTTTGCTAGGAAGCTGCCCCGGTAGCCCAGGCTGCTCAGGACGGGTAGGAAGGTGTCGTAGTAGTGGTCGACCTCCTGCAGGCACACCACGTCAGGGCGGTGGGTGAGGATCTCCTCCAGGATCAGGTACTTCCTCTCCCGCCAGTCTAGGGCGTCCAGCGGGCAGCGCACAAAGCAGTCCTTGCCCTCCCCGAGAGCTGCAGGAGAGAGAAGGACACTTTAGTGGAACTAAGGATGATTTTAGCTTGTGTATTTTTACTGTTGTGTCTTCATATTCCAGTTACTTAATTGATAGTTGACTTAGTTGATTAATAAAATGTATCATTTATATGGAGTGAAGAAGACAGAAGAAGAGGGGAAGAGAAAAGGTTCATGGAAAGGAGGGAGAGGTGAAGAGTGAATCCAGACAGACGGATGGGGTTAGGAGCCACTCTCACCCTGGGCCAGGACGTTCCACTGCAGCACACGGACCCTGGGCTCAGCACTGTGGTGACAGCAGTTGGCCGGAGCACGGGTGGAGACCAGGTCCCGATGGGGCCGGGCCGGGCGGCTCCGGAGGGCCTCCTCACACTGACGGAGCAGCTGCTCGGGGTCTGCCTGGGGGTCCGCCTCCTTGTCTGGGTGAAGCCCCCTGCCGAGCGGCTGGGCTAGGGTGCTGAAGGGCCGGCTGCTCGTAGAGCCCATGGGACGTCCTGTAGAAGACAGGGGAGGGTTCAGGGAGGGGCTACACACACACACACACACGGTGTGTCACTTGCAACTGAAGTACTAAACAACAGTGTCCCCTTCCCTTTTGATGGCGCTGGACACCATCTACATAACTGGTATATATCAGTATCACTGTACAGATGTTGCCATGAGTTCATGAATGTTTACCGTCAAACCTGAATCACCAGTATGATTCCCTTCTCATAATATCCATTAAAATAACCCAAAGATTCTTATTTCTAAACATTACATTACAATTGATATTCTCTGGAGAGAGCCCTCTAGGGGGGCTGGACAATATAAAGAACTATAGCTTTGGTGAGACACAGAGCTAGCTGCTTGATATTCTCTGGGTAAGGAGAGAATGAGGCTCACACTCTGCACCACCTTATCTCCATCACACTCTGCACCACCTTATCTCCATCACA
>JAOPUD010000002.1:1806823-1824380 GCA_027122715.1 Trisopterus minutus
ACACACACACACACACACACACACACACACACACACACACACACACACACACACACACACACACACACACGTGCATAATAGCTTTAGTCCGATGTGCCGTGTTCTGACTTAAGGGTGCATTACCAACCAGAGAAGAACGGCAGCACCATAGGAGCCCACGGCCAGGTCCACCAGCCCATCCTCGTTCATGTCCATCCTCCCGTGGATGTTTTGGCCAAAGTAGCGCAGGCCGGGCGCCAGGTCAGCAGCCGCTATCCTCTGGACCGCAGCAGCGAGGGAGAGGACAGGACAAACACATGGCATTACTGTAAATATCCCAACCTCCTGCCCAATATTTCCAAGAGGATGTCCACGTGTTGTACTTTGAATATTATTTAAATTACTACAGGTGTTATGAACAGCAGCACTAGTTGATGAGGTTTGTTAATGGTTTCCGAGCTTATGTACTCCATTATAATGACAATACTCATAAACTGTGAATGAGTACAGCCACAACCTTTGAGTAAACTCCACTACTATTTGAACTGTACCTCTTCATAAACAAACCCAAATAAATCCTGGTAGTGAGAACTTCCACCCAGCACCACTGCTCAGAGTGATCATGATGAGCTTACCTGTTTGTATTTGCGAAGGATTCGGGTCTGCTGGCTGAAGAAGAGATAGATGGCCCCCTTGTGGTCGTCCTCTAGGGGGGCTCCCACCACCAGGTCATTGAATCCGTCCCCGTTGAGGTCAGGGACAGGGGCCAGCGATGAGCCAAAGCGAGCATTCTGTCCGCCGTTGTGGATCTCTAGTGCCCCCTCAAGGATAAACCGGTTCTGAGGGAGGAAAGGAGGGAAGAAGGGAAGGGACAGAGACAGAGTGCAGGAAAATGAAACACTACTGCTAGGGCTTTACTTATCAAACCTAAAAAATAAACATGGAAAGGGCATAGTAAGGGCTTGTAAGTGGCTTTTAAAAAGGTTATTTTAAATTGACCATTCCCATGGTCATATGGAGGCCGAATGGAGGCCCATGATCAACGGATCATGGGCCTCCATTCGATCAAATGGTAGAAAATGACTAATCTTTAAAGAAATTGAAGCAAGTGAGCCAGTCCCACAATGAACATTCCACAAACGTGATGTTTTTTTGAGGCGGGTCAAGGTGGAGGGTGGGGGTGTGGCCCTGAGGAGCTTGCGGCCATGGTACCATGCACTAGTGTTTAACACTCTGGGTGCTCTGGCGGGAGTCCTGGAGCTCTATATCTAAATAATATACATATCTATCTAATATATACTGTATATTATCATGGCCAAAAGCTGTGTGCGCCTCGGATGATATTAAGAATCTCAAACGACTGCGTCGGTTTCTCAGACGCCTCCACGGCAATCTTAAGTACAGACTGAACCGCAAAATGGAGGAGAAAGGGATTTTTGCCCGGGATTGTCTGCTGGAGCCCCACTGCCCTACACCCGCTACCCATCAACCTACTACTGACTGGACCACCCTGTGTTCTCACTAACACCCCAACTGGTTTCAAGCCAGCACCTAGACATTTCTAAAAAAAACTCTTAAGTTATTGTTGTGAATTGTTTTAATGCATGTCTTATTGTTTAAACAGAATTGCATCCCATAAACATATGTGGTATATCATGTCGGTTTTAAATCAGGTTAATGAACAAGGTGACGATTGGATGGAAGTATTTCTCTACCCCACATGGATATAACTAATGTTTAATATGCAACTTCTTCACACTGTAATGTATGAGATGTATTATCTTTTGACTGTAATGTTGATGTCTTTACATTGTAATATACTGAGAATTCAGGGCACGAAGATAAGTGCATGTTCAGTAAATGGGAGAAAGAGGTGTCCAATTTCGAGCCCTGTAGTATAGAGCGATGTGATTTGCCAGTGCACGTAGGGGGAAGCCACACAATTAGGGGATGTAACTTGAAGCGTGATGACTGATCAGGAGTTCTTTGCATACCATCTCAGGTTAAGTTGTTACTTCTGTGCATGACTTAGGCCCTGTCCACACAGACAAAAACAATCTTTCCCCCCCATTTTTCTTGGCAGTGTTTCAGGAATTTCTCCGTAATGATGGACTCATTGCCTATATGTGGTGCTGGTTCTCCACCCAAAAAAAGAAGAAGACGAGGCTGAGCATGCGCATCAAGCCTGCACTCTATATACAAACATACAGTCGAGGAGGAGAAATCACCAAACCTTGTAGATTGGGGCAGAAACTACTTTTTAATGTACAGTTATCAATTAAATTTACCAAGGGGCTGTATTAAAAGCTACAAAAATAATATCAAAACAAATTAGACGGAAATCAAACGTTGCCCACTGGGGGGGGGGGGGGGGGGGGATGTCGTCATCGTTTTGCATATCTGGTGTCACACGAATCCTAACACGAAAATGGAGGGGGCCATTTTTCCCCCTGGGATCTGGTTTCAAAAAAGTGTGTTTGCAGGCACCGAAAAGGCCCGTGCAAGACTTGTGCGTTTTTACACAAAAAAAGGACAGACCCTTAATCTTTCAAACCTTCGCAACCTCAATCTCAGCATCAAAGTGTACAAGTGCTCGGGACGTCTTTCATAAAACCAGATATAAACACTCCCAGGACCCCTTGCATGACTCTCATAACCTGGTCATCATGCACACAATACAAACTCAGCATATAAACACAACCAATATGTGCAGACTACACAGAGGTCTTGGAACAACAAGATAAAATAAGTTTATCAAGATGGCCCATATGGTCAGGAGATGAGTTCAGGTTGTGGTTATGACTCTTGTTCTATGGGACTGCCTATGGATTACAACAGGGCTTCAGCTGAAGGACGCGTCTTGAAACCAATTTATTTAGACAACTGATGACTGCTGTCCTAACTCTTTAGCAGCCAGCATACTCCGCTGTTTGTTTTTCCTCATTGCATTTGTTCTCAGTCTGTTATATCAATAGACAAAAGCCATGAAAGCCAGAGATCAAATGAGCGCCTAAGCCTGCTTTATGTTCCTTTGTTTTCAACTAGAGATTATAGGAAATCTTTCACTGCTATTCTGAGCTGCTGCTGAATCAAAGGAAAATCGCTGGATTTAAATAAAGCTTTTTTTGTTGCATGTCTAACATAAAGCGACTTTGGGGGATGTGGTTGGGATGGTATATTTTTGAAGAATAAAGTTGCATTTGAAATTAGAATCCTATGCGTGTGACTGTGGAAATCAATTTTCTACTTGGTGTTCCAATATTGCTTCATTCAAAAATAGTTCTGTTTCAGCAGTCCATAAAGTATAAATAATCGCCATGATTTGAAAGGAAACTGCTGATGCAATGAGCGAACGGAACTGATGGTTGTAAAGTAAAGCGAGACATCAAAGTTGAGGGAGTCAGACAAGATAGTGTGTTGAGTCATTGGTTCTGCCTCAGACAGAATGATAACTCATCACTTTACTTTCATCCCATGAGTAAATAAAAAAGGCTACCCTCTCCAATAGTGGAGCAGTGCTACAATCTTTCAATTTGTGATACAAGCATGAAAATTGGCATGAGCAGTCTCTACGGGTCACTTGACAATAAGGCACCCACAGCTACTTGAAATTTCAAGATGGCGGCATTTTTCAAGATGACTGCCATGTGGATCTTTGAACTATACATTTTCTTATAGAAATGTATTGGGTTCCTCGAAAGGCTGTTATGAGAGGTTGTTTGACTGTGTTTTGTCTGACTTCTCACCCACAACCTGTCCAGTTTGGTAAAACCTGTCAAGAGTTGCCTCCCACCTCTCAAGGTTCAATGAGGTACACAAGCTCCCTTAGCACGACAACGTAACTCAGTACATTTACATGACAATCAAAAAAGTCAAATTATTGGCTTAGTTCGACTATGATTGGATAATTAAGATGCATGTATACACCTTAGTCAAGCTAAAATCGAATCGAATAGGGTTACTCATAGTCGAATTAAGACACCTAGATAATTCAATTCATAGTCGAGTTAAGCATGCATGTACGGAATGGGATTGGATTATGCGTTGAATTGCGTTCTGCGCATGCTCGAGATCTTTTCCCGGAGCCGTGAGCAGGAAGTAGAAGGAGGTGATAGTCGTGTCATTGTCGCCGTCGGAAAACAAGAAAGGGTGATTTATTTAAAAAGGTGGCACAGAAGATGGAGGAAGCCGGTAAATGTAGTTACCCCCTATAAGAATTCTGTCCCGGCCACAGGAGCATACATTCACCTGGCATACATTCAGTAAAGGTGGAAGCACACTGACACTACGCTTCGATTTCATCCAAGGCTGAATTAAAAGTACATGATTTTCTAAATGTGGGTCATTAACAAGGTTTTAAAGTAGTAACTTCGGGCACATCTGTCAAAATAAAAGTTTTTCTCCCGAAATGTCTACGATGTCCCGGAATGTCTTACTTCGCTTTTATTATTATTATATTTTTTATTTAAAAAGCTGGCGCAGAAGATGGAGGAAGCCTGTGTCATGCCAATGTAGTTACCCCTTATAAGGAGTGTATCATTCAATATCAATGTATACATTCATTGCGCCACGGCCGAACTGACCGGGGTATTCTCTGATATTATGAATCTTAAAGACTGCATCGGGTCTCCGACTCTCGGGTAATTCCACAACAAGTAAAGACTCGTAGTGGGGTTTATCTCGCCCATGGGGAAATAGGAATTGGGGGAAATTAACTTTGGCTCTGACTCTCTGAAGTCCAGATTGAAACCAACATGGAGGAGAAAGTGATGTTACAGCAGACAGCTGTAGAGGTCAGAACAATGCAGCGTCAGAGAAATTACATGGACCCGAAGTGAGCTGACAGCTGTCTGCTGAAAACATCTTTCTCGAATGCCGCCTGAGTATTTTGTTGTTGCTGGTGGTGACTAAAGAGGTCAACCGGTGGCTCTATTACCACTAGTTGAAATAAGTACAGCGCCACCTATCGTACAGAGTATGACATGCTCCGGCCAATGAATTGATTTACTCGCCGCCATGTAGAACTGGACAATTGCAGTTGTCCAATTGCGGAGCATAGTTGAGCTATGGCTTTAATCTAATTAAGCTGTGCATGTACTGAACGTACTGCCAGCCAATGAGAGTGAAACTCTCAGATCAAACAAACAATGACATTTTAAGCTCTAAGTGACCCCTAAGTGATAGTTCTGAATGTGTGTAGTTTATTACATAATAAACTAAAATAAATGAATAATTATAATACTTTATAAATATGACAAATCAGATTTTTCCACTAGGCAAATGCCCTTAGTGATTGAATTTGGCTGTAGACGTCGAGTATTAAAGTGAGTCCTGAGCTTTGGTGTGTGGGGGCTTTTGGAGAATCTGTTACACCCCTTTTGATGCATCCTGGTGAGTCAGGCCTTGCACTAACAATTATTACTGGTCTGGGATTCGTCCTCCCTCATGGTCCCAGACAGTGCATAAAATCTGCCATTAAAGACAAGGAAAATGAATATAGCCAAATTAAAAGTTTTTTGTTATATTTTTTATTGTATTTCCCATCAGCTTAATCAGAAATACCTCTGCTAATTATCTAACAATGCAATAATTATACAACTTATCAGACTGAAGCCCTGCCTACTTTCCATAGAGGAAGCGAACAGAGCTTTGGTTGGGAGGCTTTGGAGAATAAAGTTTTGGGAAAGGTTTTTAGAAAGGTTTGGGAAGCACAGTGGTCCAGTGCAGATTACTCCCCTGCTAACTTTGTTGACTTTATGCCCATATAAGTGTAATTTATTTGAGAAAGGGACATCTATTTATCAGCTTCCTCCATTGTTGAGATGACGGTCTAATTGGCCGAAAGCGCTTTCTGTAATGACACTACAAATAAAATATTGGGAAAAAGATTGGGTAGGAATAAAGAGTCATCCAAACTTATAACAATTATGATAATATGGGTAATAAAGTTACAATTACATACAGCAATCATACAACAAACAATGTAACAAAACATACAATAATCTGAGGCTCAGATGGGAGTTCCCCCTGCTTCTCTCCAAGAGCTCCGCAAGGAGAAGTCCCCAAATGGGAAATCACTGTGCGTCCCTCCAAGAGGTCCGCAAGCTGAAGTCCAACGCACAGACTTCTTATAGTGTTGTCAGGATGCTGAAAGCCGCTCTGTCCCCCAATGAAACTAAAGTACTGGTTAACCAGATGGTAATCTATTGATTGAACATCCTCAGGATGTCTTAAAGGGGGTCATGGCCGTGCCCTATCAGTTGGAACCCTGGCCTGTCCCTTCCAAAGGGGGTCAGTTGCAGCTTTCAAACACATTCCCCGAAGGGATTCACTGAACACGCACATTCCAACAAATACAGAAACACAGAATGTGAAAATAGAACTTCCATTACAAATTGCATTCAAGAATTTAGAATATGGTGCAAGAAAACCATCAGCAATCTCTGCTGGACAGCAGATGCTGATGACATCTGCATGGTGGAAGCTGATATGGTCCAACACAATAACAGCAGCCTTACCAGCCTTACAATAACACACAATTACACTATACTGTAAGAACAATATAAAGGCCATGATGAAGGCAAACTCACACCACTGTACACTATACTGTAAGAAGAATATTCAGGCCATGATGAAGGCAAACCTACTCCACTGATCACTATAATGGGGGGACTGACCTGCTCGCTCAGTCTCTGGCGTCTTTCCAACACTATCTGTAGAGTGGCTGACCGAGTGAGCCCATCGTCCTCAAACCACCCCCAGGATCTCTTCCAGTGTGATAGAATTATTCACTAACATCATGTCGAAGATCTGTTGCTCTTGTTGAATTATAAATACTTCTCTTCTGCCACCAGCCCAAGGTAGTCGTCTCTTCCTAGACATTGGAACTTACTGATGTGTGTATGCACTGAACTGGAATGCACCATTCTGTAATGTACTGTGTGCCTTATTTCTTACAGCATGAGTTTCAGATATGCATTGACTTTTTTGGATTTTAAGTAATTCTACTGTATTTAGTTTACTTTATGTAATTCTGCAAATTTAAGACATGTAGTAGGGTTTACATTACTTTATTGTTAGGCCAATTTAATTTTAATTACATGGTCCACATTTGTGGCCAGTACTTCTCTCAGAGCTCTATGTCTTACTCTAGGCTCTTCCTCTATCGTGCTGTGTTCCCCTCAGTAAACCACAATGGATAATTACTCTTCTACCGCAACCCTGTTCATTATGAAACTGGCCTGGTTCCTCCATGCTCAGAAACTGTAGGAGTTCTGCTGTGGTTAAGTTCTATAAATATATTTGGCAAAATCCATACTCATAAATAGTACCTAACTGGACATAATATGTGATTGGTTGATCAACTCCCCATTCGTTACTGAAGGTGAAGTTTCACCTGACAGATTGATTGACCAAATGATATTCATGGTATATGTGCCTGACATATTCTGACAATTAATTTTTGACTATTGGCATGTCATGACTTAAACAATCAAATAGTTAATGTTTCGGAGAGTACAGCTATTCAACTGAGAAGCAATATAAGAAGTTTTGATCTGTACCATATTTTCAATGGCTAATAGTGCAAATTATAGACAATTCTAGTTACTCATTTGCAAAGATGAGCTAAAACATTGGCCCTTTGTTTTAAATAATAACATATTCAAATATGTTTTGTGCTGATATGAAGTGCCCAGAGGTTTGCACAGGATGTTTTTAATATATTCATTATCTATTTACTATTGTATCAAAACAATTGAGAACAACTCATACATATTACATACATTTTGGTCAATTTGATATATATCTGATGTTACCAAACAAACATTTAATTTACAACTGGAATTAGAAGGTGTCTCCATAGTCACATTAGACATTACTCTCCTTCTGACTTACAGTGAATTCAAAAGGCATTGTTGGACCAGCTGAAGCAGTTCCACATGAAGTGCCATCACTCTCACTAGGTTTTTCATGAGGAGAATACATTTATTTTATAAATATATACTGTTATACATTACAGATTTTTAGTTTAATTGTTACTTTATCAATTTTTTACTGGTCCAGTTAAGGATTTAGTGGGATCTAGTGTTGAGGTTGAAGATTGAACTGAATGCTCCCCCTCACCCCTCCCTTTAGAACACCGTAGAAGACGCAATGGTGGCCAGCACAGGCTGGCCTGGAAGGTGCAATCAGGTTCTTCCAAAATGCCAATGTCTACGATCACATCAGTAGCCAAGTGAGTGAGGGGCTTCCTCGATTGATTGACTTAAGTGTTGTAGTATTGAGAAGTATTGTATATAGCTAGTCTGTAAAACGATGTCTGTAAAGTCTGTAAAACGAAAAGTCATAGCTAAAAAAGTAAGATAGTTATTAGGATTGTTATTTTTTCTATCGGCTCCTCAACCCTCCAGAGTGAAGGTTGGTTCAACCCATCTGTGTAGCGATATCTAAACTGATGTAGACAAATTCAATAGGCACCCCTCCACCCAAATCCCAGGTCTCAAGTCTTAAACCTGCTTCACAGCACAATTTGACCCTGTGATAATCCCTTCTTTTAGAGTGGTGACCATTGTGAAAGTCACCATTTTTAAATAGTCTGACCCTGGCATTAGAAAAAGCCCAAGCCAATATGGCCATGTCTAGTTTGCCCATTATGCTCACTTGCCCCCTGATGGAGTGGTCCTGATGGAGCCATCCCTGATGGAGCCGTCCTGATGGAGCCATCTGATGGAGTTGTCCTGCCCCCTATGGCGTTTTGTTACGCCCCCCTTCACATCACACCAAGTTTCTATTTACCCACTAAGTATCGTAGCGAAATACAGTTTCTGTCGTGCTTTATTTGGCATTTTGTAAATCCTATTGAAACGGAAACCGGAGTGGAACCGGAAATGGAAATGGGGCTGTTTACGTTGGGTTGTAGTCTTTTTGCTCGGTTCTCTGCATCAACAGTAGGGCTAGACTAAGTGAAAAGACTACAACCAGCCTCTCTTTCCGTTTCCGGTCAACTGCAATGAGTCTTCCAACAGAGATCAATGGATTTACAAAATGCCAAATAAAACACGAGAGAAATTGTATTTCGCTATGATACTTGATTTGGAAAATCAACGAACACCACTAAACACTTGGTGAGTTGCACAGTTCTGAAAACAAATGTTAAGGGTTGTTTTAAGGACAGGTTTGTAAATGCCCATAGGCAGCCATTCTGAAACATGCATGGCGATTTGAAATTAGCCAAATATCCGTGGTAGGACCAATAGTCAAAATTTTGGTATCAACCACTTGATTACATCCTAGACAAACCAGAAAGGGTGTTTAAAATATGTTTAAAATACCAGAATTCTCATTTAACAGATGCAGATGCAATGAATGCCTAGCATTGCTGGATTAAGTAAAGGCTGGGTGTTTGTGTAGGTCAGTGTGCCCAGAGTGTGTCTTAGGTGCCTCAAGGGGCGGTAACCCTCAGACACCGTGGTGGACACCAGTGGTGAGGGAAGCCATCCTATTGAAGAAGGAGGCCTTCCGGGATACTTTACACCGGAGGAATCCTGAGGCAGTTGCAGGGTACAGACAGGCTCGAAGGGCTGCAGCCACAGCAATGTCTGAGTTTAAGCAGCAGGTGTGGGAGAAGTTCGGAGAGGCCAAGGAGAAGGATATTCGGTCAGCACCAAAGTGTTTCTGGATGACCATCTGGCACCTCAGGAGGGGGAAACAGGGAACTATCCAAGCTGTGTACAGTAAGGATGGGACTTTGTTGAACTCAACTGAGGAGGTAGTCGAATGCTGGAAGGAACACTTTGAGGAACTCCTGAATTCGACTAACATGCCCTCTATGATGGAGGCAGAGCTTGAGGCTGATGGTGGTTCATCATCAATTTCCCTGGAGGAAGTCACTGAGGTAGACAAAAATCTCTGCAGTGGTAAGTCCCCAGGGATTGATGAGATCCAGCCAGAAATGCTGAACGCTCTGGGTGTTGAGGGGCTGTTTTGGTTGACACGCCTATTCAACATTGCGTGGCAGTCTGGTACAGTGCTCAAGGAGTGGCAAACCGGGGTGGTGGTCCCCCTGCTCAAAAAGGCAGACTCAAGAGTGTGTGCCGATTAGCGGGGTATCACATTATTCAGACCCCCTGGTAAAGTCTACACCATGGTACTGGAAAGGAGGGTTCAGCTGATCGTCGAACCTCAGATTGAAGAGGAACAATGCGTTTTCCGCCCCAGATGTGGAACTACGGACCAGCTCATCACTCTCGCAAGGATCCTGAAGGAGGCCTGGGAGTTTGCTTATCATGCTACATGTGTTTTGTGGAGGTGGGGAAGGCGTAAGACCGGGTCCCCAGGGAGAAACTGTGGGAGGTGCTGCGGGCCATCCAATATCTGTATTCCTAAAGCGAGAGCTGTGTCTGCGTTCTCGGGTCAAGTCAGTTGACCTCCGCCAGGGCTGCGCTTTGTCACCAATCCTGTTGGTGATATTCATGGACAGGATATCGAGGCATAGTTGTGGTGGGAAAGGGTTGCAGTTCAGTGGTCTGAGGATCTCATCACTACTTTTTGCAGATGATGTGGTCCTGATGGCATCATTAGCCTGTGAACTACAGCACCCACTGGATCGGCTCATAGCCAATGTAAAGCGTCTGGGATAAGGATCAGCCCAGCTAAATCTGAGGGCATGACTCTCAACAGGAAATTGATAGATTGCCCACTCCTGATAGGAAATGAGTCCTTAGGCCAAGTGAAGGAGTTCAAGTATCTCGGGGTCTTGTTTGAGAGTGAGGGTAGAGTGAGATTGGCTGGAGAATCTGAGCAGCAGATTCGCTTTACTACACCGTTGTGATGAAAAGAGAGCTGGGGCGCAAGGCAAAGCTCTCGATCTACTCGTCCATCTTTGTTTCTACCCTCACCTATGGTCATGAAGAATGGGTGATGACCGAAAGGTTGAGATTGTGGGAAGAAGCGGCCGAGATGGGTTTTCTCTGAGAAGCTCAGGCATCCGGGAGCAACTCGGATTAGAGCCGCTGCTCCTCTGCTTAGAAAGGAGTCATTTTAGGGGTTCAGGCACCTGGAACACCTCTGTAGGGAAGTAAGGGGGGGGGGTTGGTTGACCTCAGGGAAGACCAGGACTAGGTGGAGAGATTATATCTGAACACTGGCCTGGGAACGCCTTGGGCTCCCCCTATGAAAGCTGGTCAATGTGGCCCGGAAAAGGGAAGTCTTGGGCCCCCTGCTAGAGCTGCTGCCCCCGCAACCCGACCCCGGATAAGTGGTTTGAAGATGAGGATAAAGGACAGGCCCCCCCACAGAGAGGTGATGAGGGGCGGCCAAGGTGTGAACAGGCAGATGGATGATGAACCGACTGGAGCTAGGTAGCACAGGTAGCTGGATAGAGGACAAGAGGAAGACAGGTGTAACTTGCAGGCAAAAGGCCACAGGAGAATCACAAGAATCACAAATAGATAAGCACTATGAGGCCTAGAGAGTTACCACTGAGTTGGCAGAACAATCTGACGCCGAGTGGATGAAAAGCCAGGTTATTTGTAGACTGGGGCTGATGAGAAGATTGGCACCAGGTGAGTAGATTGTGTTGTGTTGAGATTGTGTCAGAGCCATGACACAAAGATGCAATACGTAGCATTCCCCCCCCCCCCACCAACTCGCTAACAACGCAGCAGAAGCTACAGGTCTGCACCATTTTCTGAGATAATGATATCCATTTTACATTTGATTCAGTTATTTATTCTCTAAAACTATAGGTCATAGCCTACATGAAATATTGGGATTATGAGTCCTCCTTAAATCCGTTTGTCTGTTCGGTTCTGCATGGCTGGCACCATAGCAACCCATATAAGGGGTTTGAGATAACAAAAACACAACCATTACCTTTTTCATGGGATTATACAGTAATTAAACTGAAATATGAATATTATTATGAATATTCTGAATATGTACATTACATTTACATTTATATTACACAAGTCTGCTCTACTAGATCATAATAAATTCTACACACTACAAATAATTCATATTATAAATTATTCCGTTTTATGACCGGTTGTGTTTGCCCTCCTCTTAGTGTAAGTAGGTAATAGAGCACTGCCCTACAAACTGCCTTGAATGGATACAATAAAACAAGCTGCTGTAAAGGGGACACAAAAAATAAAACACTTACTAAACGTGTTTTCAGCTCTACACAATCGTCTCAAACCGTTTCAAACCAGCATTACCAAAAATATATAAAAAAGGGATATTTTACATCTTACCCACAAGAACATGAAGAACGAACTGTGAGGAGTTCTGGAGAAACACTCAAGAACCAGGGGGCCCAACAATCAGGAACCACAGGACCAGGGGGACCGACACTCAGGAACCAGGGGGACCAACACTCAGGAACCACAGGGCCAAACACTCAGGAACCAGGGGGCCAGAGACCCCAACACTCAGGAACCAGGGGGGCAAACATCATGAACAAGGGGGCCCAACACTCGGGTACTAGGGGGCCAAACCCTCAGGAACCAGGGGGCAAAACACTAAGGAACCAGGGGGCCCAACACTCAGGAACCAGGGGGCCCAATTTTCAGGAACCAGGGTGCCCAACACTCAGGAACTGGTGGGCCAACACCCAGGAACCATTTGGCCAAACACTCAGGAACCAGGGTGCCCAACACTCAGGAACCAGGGGGAAAAACACTCAGGATGCAGGGGGCCAAACACTCAGGAACCAGGGGGCAAAACACTCAGGAACCAGGGGGCCCAACACTCAGGAACCAGGGGGCCAAACACTCAGGAACCAGTGGGCCAACACATCACAAATAGGAACCAGGCGGCCCAACAAGACAACACAAGAAGGAACCAGGGGGCCAACGCAAGGAAGAAACAGGGGTCCCAACAACACAACACAAGGAGGATTCAGGGGGCCAAACAATACAACACAAGGAGACACCAGGGGGCCAATACCAGGAAGAAACAGGGCGCATACACAAGCAAGAACCAGGGGGCCAACAAAACAACACAAGGAGGAACCAGGGGGCCAACACAACACAAAGGGCCTAGGACACAGCAGTGTCCTATTTAAAATATATAAAAAACAAAGACTTTACAACAAAGCATGCTGAGAAAATGACTCTCCTTAAACAGAAGTACAAATATGAAACAAAAGAGTTTAGCACATAGCATGCAGTTCTTTGAACCGTCTCCTACTTAATCATGACATTCATCAAATCAGCACGTAACAGCGTTGTGGGCCAAACCTTGTTTTGATATTACTATTGGCCACAGTTGGACTGTGATTCAAATGTTCCTTGATGCTTTAAATAAAACTCTACAAGTCCTCACCTGTTTTCACCTTCCAGGTAACATCCTGTATGACAGACTAAAACACACACACACATTTGCAATTGAAGAAGAAAGATATACTCTCATGAAAACAGTAATCTCATATTTAAAGCCATAGCTGTTGCCTCCTGTGTTGAAATCTGTCTCTCCACTCCCCAGAGAATGAAACACAGCATTTATTATATATACATTGGCAACACTGGAGTGAGAAATCAATGCATCTTTCCCATTTTCACATATGTGGGCCCGTCCTTTCCCGTATGGCATTGGGTCCTGACGCTCTCTCTTAATGGATAAGTGGTCATTTGATTAGGAAAACAAATGTGGGTTGAAATACTATCACACTCTGGGAATGACTGATCTCACCAAAGAGTATTGAATTCCACAAATGACAGATTTTGCTGAATGGATTTGGGATCTATGAGAGATTTATCTCCTTTGGGATGGTGTATGAAAACAATTGAACCGAAACAACAAAAAGCACACAACCGTGCATGCATGTTATAAACAAACAGAAATGCAACCACCTGCTCGTGCATAAACAATGCAACCATACAAAACCCCACAGGTGTATCCATGAACTTAACACAAATGAGCATGCACACACGCATCAACGCACAAGAAGGCATGCACAAGCTTGCGAACCACACATGCTGTTCGCATTGACACCTCCACAACACAGCAGTGATCTAAACAGCTACTGCTGCTGGGAATACTTATTGCTCCCGGTAAAAGATGCTGACACTATATTTCTTGCGTGGGGTCAGCAGGTGTTTCTGTATGTAGGGTGCATGGGGGTAGGGGTGTGCATGCATTACTGAATACAGCTACTGGATAGCTGTATGTTTTGCAATAGAAGGAATTATGTGTGATAGTGGGATACTTTGTGTTTGTGTGTGTACATACGTTTGTTTCGCATATAGATCATCTCAACAGAGTTTACTTTCCCATTTTCAACTGACACATTTTTCATTTTATATCTTAACCCTTGCTGACAATGACATGGCTATATAAAAATAGCAGTATATTGAGGCTTTTGTCACTACTTTAAGATGCATATAAGAAGATTTTATTTGTATACAATTATTTTGAACACTTGGTGGCACTGTTCTCCCAGTCTTAACATAGGGCACTAGCTTGGAGACAAAAAAAAAGTATTGGGAGAGAACATGCAACCCATATTATATCTATACTTATACATAGCCACACCAAACACACACAATTGAACACAGGAACTGTTCATTTCATTGCACAGATGTTGCACAGCCTTCACTCCAAACACACACACACACACACACACACACACACACACACACACACACACACACACACACACTCTCTCTCTCTCTCTCTCTCTCACACACACACACACACACACACACACACACACACATCCATATTGCCAATTTCAAACCATTTTACATTACATTTCCCTTTTGACCAGTGAACGGATGGCAAAGTGACCAAGTCCATCTCGAGTCTACCTGCAGGATTAAGGTATAGCTTTGGTGTGAATAACAGCAATCATTTCTAAACACCACTTTCAAATCAATACTTAAACCAATGACAAGGACCACGGACTGCCACACACACACACACACACACACACAAACAAACACACCCTGGCCTCTGGTCCAGCCCCCAGCACTGTGGGTAACAACAGCGGGAGGAGGGCAAACATCTTCTAACATCATCTCACACAGAAACACAGAAGAAGAAGAGATGAAAGGACAGCAAGTGAAGGAGAAAGTGAGGGGGGAATGCGACTGGGTGGTCAGATCACTCACACAACAGAGGAGAGAGAACACAAGAGAGAGAGTAGGACGGGAGTAGGTGCGTGTGCATGTGTGTGCGTGTGTGAGGAGGGTAAAAGGAAAATAAATGGTTGGGGAACAATGAATGTCGTCAGGCATCAGCAGGATAAAAAGAAGGTGATGGAAAGAGAGCCAAAGGTACAGAGGGAATGAATACCAGGATACAGGGGCAGGGTTTAGGGTGTGTGTGTGCGTGTCAGGGTAGTTTGACAGCTGAACTCTAGGGAGTCTGTAAAGGAAGATGGACAGCCAGTGACAGTCTGTGTGTGTGTGTGTGTGTGTGTGTGTGTGTGTGTGTGTGTGTGTGTGTGTTTGTGTGTGTGTGTACCTGTGTCTGCATGAGTGTGTTACACACACACTCATGCAGACACAAAGGGGCTCAGAGCAGGGCTGTGGGAGAGAGGAAGCATAAAAGAGAGTGAAATAAAGAGTGTGAGCGAGGGAGGGGGAAATGAAAGTGTGTGGTAGTGAGGGGGAAGTATTGTACGAGGAAGGAGAGACAGACCTCTAGGAACAGGGTGCTGTGGGTTTGCATTTATGTGTGTGTGTGTGTGTGTGTGTGTGTGTGTGTGTGTGTGTGTGTGTGTGTGTGTGTGTATGTATGTGCCCTGGAAGAGGCTGGCCACTTTTATTATAGGAATCCACCCTTCCTTTCTTCTTGCTCACCTCACTTCCTCCCCTCCCCTTTCCATTACTACTTTCTTCTTTTCTTTTTCCCTCTGATGTGACCTTCCTGCGTGGATCACCTGTCGGTGTAATACCCTCCCTCAGGACCAACAGGCCCCGTCCACACGGAAACGATTTTTGTGTAAACCGAGCAGGCAATTTCTGTGCAGCAGCGGCATAAGAGAAGAGGGATGGCCCATATTCTATTAGATTGATGTAAATGCTGATGCAATCATTTGTCTTAGTTTGATGTCGTCCCTTGTTCCGCACACAGGAGTCCATCTTGTCATTAAGGTGTGCTGTTATTCTCCCTTTGGCTGCAGATAAATACAGATTAGTGACCTCTGAGGAGAAACAGGTAACATTCCCATTACCGTGTTTTTGGACAAAGAAGGGGCACTGATAACAGTACACCCATATCAATATGTTGTATTGTTTTTAAAATTGGGACATGGTGTGCCAAGCTTTAGAGTCTTATTATGTGTGACATAATGTTGACAAAGCAATTACTCAAGTTAATTTAGTAACTATAATAGTTAAAAACTGGCACATTTATAAATTAATTCAGAAAAATGTTCACTGCCCTGTGATACTAAGATCCTCCCTTCCAAAGACGCCCCGTCACACACCACAGAGAGGTGAGCATGAGACCACAGCGCCACATGTCTGCAGCCCACAGAGAGGTGAGCCATGAGCCCTACAGAAGCTACAGCCACGCTTCCTGAGAAAAGCGCAGAGCTCAGTAATAATTCACCAGTACAGTCACTGAGCTTGTCATGAGGAGCTGAGGTGCTCTGTCTTCAGGCTCATGCATTGCCCCTCTGTCCCCCCGCGCAGTGGCTCCTGAAAAAATCTCAGGGGGGACAATTTTTCTGATAATGATTAAGGTGACCCATTCAAAAGGTGCATTAAGCAAGACCGTATCAATTTCTTGTTAACTGGTTAACTCATACAGAGATCCTTCTTGTCTCCACTAAATGGCAACCCCAACAACAAAAATGGTGTAGCTCTATAATAAATTATTGGTAACCTTTCCTTTTACTGTCCCCTAATCACAAGTATTCAAGTATTTACCCAGTAAATATATGGTAGAAGAATTAAAATACAAAAAATACAAATACAAATAAATACGGATGCAAATAAAGGAACTACAGCTGAAATACTAAGAAAAACCTCCACTATTACACATCAACTCAACTAAGTACCATGTAGTTGTGTTTTTTCTTCTTGTGTGTTTTAGGTTGGTAATAACTTTGATATAATAGTGCATACTCCAGCGAGGCTGGAGTACGTTAGTAAGGCCTATTGAAATCGTGCAGGGGGGTTTGTGGCTAGATCTGCTACTAGCTTGCTGTCTTAACTGGGCATTTGTGGACGAAATCTGAGGCAGGTGGTTAGTAACATATCCTTGGCAGCAGAACAAGCAAGTGTATGGCTATGGGTAAGGAGAAAACATACTTCCTGGGGTGCAAGCTAAGGTAAGCCAGCTGACTAATGTGCTAACGTGTTTTTTTGTCAGGGTTAGGGCTAGGGCTAGGGGTATGATGCAGTAAAGAGAGTATTTAGATGCATTAAATGTGGCAATGTGGTGGCAGCATAGAGGGGGGTGGTTTCATTGACTGGACGTTGGTTTCATTGACTGCGGTTACATGGTCGGATCAGATCGACTTAAGATCGTTTAAGCCCACTCGACGAGGGGGGCTGTCACTTGTCTGCGTATACATGCATCGGATCAGATTCGAAAAATGGCCGGAGACCCGGCTGAATCCGCT
>JAOPUD010000002.1:1848194-1858826 GCA_027122715.1 Trisopterus minutus
AAGGTGTGTGTGTGTGTGTGTGTGTGTGTGTGTGTGTGTGTGTGTGTGTGTTTTCAGGGGAGACAAGGAATTTTGAGAATGCCTTTGATCTGAACACTATGAATCTGGCTGACTTGCCATTGGCCTTCTACTCTGGGATGTATGCCTATGCTGGGTGGTAGGTATTGTCTCACACACATAAGCACACACACACACACACACACACGTGCGCACATACACATGCATGCACAAAGACACACACACATAGTCATGCATACATTCACTCACATAGCCACGCATGCAAACATAAATCAAGACACGCACAAACACAGACGGCTGCTGTCAAAACACAGGTTCTCGCAATAGCTGTAAAATAGCTGTCAAAAAGTTTTGAAAAGTGTCTCTTACAAATGTTATTAACCTGTTTTATTATTCTTATAGCGGTAGCTGATTATGTATTTTGTGTGTTGCCATATGTGTTGTATGATTGTGTTATATTGTATATGATTCATTTTGTATTAATAGGTTCTACCTTAACTTTCTGACTGAAGAGGTGGATAAACCGGAGAAGTAAGACCCCTGCTTCCTCTATCCATACGTTGTTTCTTGACTGGTTGACATGACAACTGTCCAGGAAGGCTTTTAAAAAAGCATCTTTGACCCAAAGCGTTATGCATGCTAGACTACCTATATGAGTTGACTGCCCTCTAATGGTTAAAAACAGGCCTGAGGTCTGTAGTAGTTCAGTACAAATAAATAAATGTACAGTCAAATTACTTGCATGTGTAATTTGAATGGCACATCAATGTGGCTACTGGTTTCTCTGCTGGTGTATATGGACACTGGAGTCACAGTGGCCTGAGTCTGTTGATACAGAGGTTATCAATATGGAGCCACAGGGCCCAGAGTCTGTTGATTCAGAGGTTATCAAAAATGGATCCATAGGGACCTGAGTGTATAGATACAGAGGTTATCAATATGGAGCAACAGTGGCCTGAGTCTGTTGATACAGAGGTTATCAATATGGAGGCACAGGGGCCTGAGTCTGTTAGATACAGAGGTTATCAATGCGGAGCGACAGGGGCCTGTGTCTATAAGAAACACAGATTATCAATATGGAGCCATAGGAGCCTGAGCTTGTAAGATACAGAGGTTATCAACACCCCCCCCCCCTCTCTCCCCAGGACCCTCCCCCTGGCCATCTGCATCTCCATGGCAGGCGTGTCCCTCTGCTACGTGCTGATCAATGTGGCATACTACACCGTGATGTCTGCAGACGAGCTCCTGGCCTCGCAGGCCGTCGCCGTGGTAACCACCCACCCCACGCTATGGGGTTCAGACACATGCACACCTCTTATTACTGGCTTACATGGGCAAATGAAACAATAGGTTGGTGTCCATACACATGAGGATACTCCTGATCTGATTAGAAGTGGAAGAACAGCTCAATTGGAAAAAAGAATTATCATATATATGCCTCAATTGCAATACATTCTCTAATCAGAATAGAATTCCATGCGGAATAGAAGAGGGGGTGTAGTCCTCTATAATCAACATGTATACACTTATTCTGATTGGTTTGGGGTGGGTGCGGGTAACTTCAGCATCAGCAGCTGCAGTAGTTCGCAATTGGTCCGTCTGTACTTTTATGCACCCCGAACTTGACCGCTGTCAAGGAAAGATATTTTGCCAGATTCATGTTCACTCCGCAAGTAGTCCGGTAACTAATCAACCCCAGCATATTTGATTGCTAAGCAACGTCAACACCTTTGGCAGACTATTTCTCTGCTGATCAACACTACGAATGCTGGTAACAAATAAATTGTAATAAGACACACTGTGAAGTCATTTTTTTGTTTTGCCAAGTAGCCGTGTAATAAGCAGGATAATGTATAGAACGTCGCCAGTCATTATCTAAAATAAGCCCCTTCAGGGCGAAGCAAGACACCTCCGTTTCGCGCCGTGGTCCAGTTCGCCCTGTCGGACCGGCGTTCTATACATTATCCCTTACATAACAGCACTCTCTCCAACAATCTAAATGTAATGTTTGCGGAAGATGAGGGGTTAGCTTAGGGGGTAGACTGGGTTGGCTGATAACCGCAAGTTTGCTGGCTTGATCCCCGGCACCTCCTAGCTGAGTGTCGTGGTGTCCCTAAGCAAGACGGCTCACCCTAATTGCTCCTGACGAGCTGGCTGTCGCCCTGCGTGGTTGACTCCGTCGTTGTGTGAATGGGTGAATGTCAGTCAACACTTTAAGGCGCTTTGGATAAAAGCGCTATATAAATGAGGACCATTAAAAATGTACCATTAAAATCAAATACATAAAAATGCCAAATAGTGAAGACGTCCATTATGTCGCCGGTCCAGATGTGTCAGGTGTGCGCGAGAGATATACGAACGTATGCTTACCACTTTTGTAAATGCCATATATACACTACATTCGGATCGCATGATAGGAATAGATATGTTCCGATCTATTCAGATCTAAAATGTCCATGTAAACGTGGCTACTTAGTGTGGTGCGATTTGCATTTATGTACCAGGATGTTGATATTGTTGGTTAGGGTCACCAAAATCTTCAGACCTATAAAAAGGGGTCAGGTTTGGAACCCCCTGCCTCAGGAGAAGGGTTAAGCATACTGTAGCTCTTGTAACAGCTATCATGGAGATGGGTCCACCTGACCCGCAGCCCTGCGTTGGCTCGTCTCTTATCTACTGTAGTGTGCGCATGATGCATGGTGCATGATGTGCACTTTAAATGTCATCATTAGCAGACAGGCCTTCTTGACTGATTTTAATGTGAAAGCTCTAGTTTCTCCCTGGTGATGCTAATCGCATCACACAACAGTCTTACTAACCCCCCTGCCCCGTCTACAGCACGGAGGGGGGCACCTGCACTTGCATCGCAGCCCGAGGTGCTTGTAGCTTCTTGTCTCAAAGAGCCCTGATTGGATAAGCGCCTCTCTAATGGGGTTACATGTATTGCTCCATACACACTCGTCGTGATTGGAAGCACCTTAAGGGGTTGTGCGAAGAGCATTTCTTAAGAGGATACAATTGGATACAGGAGGAGTCCACTTTGTTCCTCCATCTTGTGTTGACATCTGTGCACCAAGAAAAGTTCACTTCTTAAACTAAATTTTTCAATCAATTATGAACAATAAAATGTTCTGTCTAGAAGTACTGGTGAAACGTTTTGATTCAATTTGCTGCCTTGATTATATGAGCGATCCTGTAATTCAACAATGAGCACATAAGAGTATGTTTAATGTGCTATAAAAGGCAACAAAAGCTGACTATTTTAAAAAAAATAACAAAAGAAATTGCAGCAATATTTGGTAACACCTATGATTATAACATATGCATTAATTCATGTTTATATCGTCTTTATCACTTATAGGAATTTGCAAGTAGGGTGATGGGAAACTTCTCCATTGTGGTCCCTTTGCTTGTGGCCATGTCCTGTTTCGGCTCCATGAACGGCTGCATCTTCGCCATTTCCAGGTAGCTTTCTCTTCCTCATGCACCCATCTAGCAATCTTTTGAGTCATTTCGTGTAGTCATAACACACGTGGTTATCTAATGTTCACAGAATCATTAGTGGTTTCATTTGGGTGTGACGGTTGCTCAGTGAGTCATATGATCCTTCCTTGTATTGGTTTCAACCCCCAATGTGGCTCTAATGTGTAGTGTTGGTGTTCTCCCTGTCTGAACATGTGTTGCCACTAGGTATTTACATGCTTTACAGCCATGCCTTCAAAGCCCAGTGTGTAGCGTTCAAAGATAATGTGTGATTCTCTGCTCTGCTCTTCTGTGGATACAAAGAGGTTCAAATCCATGGTTGCTGTTTTGAGGATTTGAAAGACACACAGGCGTAATAACCCCATGGTATCCCAAACTTCCTCAAGTATAGAGCGTTTCTCTTTCAAAAATGATGAGAAATTAAAATGAATTTGAATAGTATTTTATTGTCATCCATTTCTCATTCTTATCAGCAACACAATGTTTTACTTGCTAGAGCTCAATAGGACTGGTATAAGCTTATAATGTCAGAACAATGAAGAACAACGGAAATGAAAGTAACCTGTGGCCTGATGTCATGCTGATCATGATCAGCATGACAGTCACGATCATCGAGTGTGTGTGTGCATGTGTGTGTGTGTAAACGTGTCCCACCAGAATGTTCTACGTAGCCTCTCGTGAAGGTCAACTTCCAGAAGTTCTGTCCATGATCCACATCCGCAGACACACCCCGCTGGCAGCGGTCCTCACCTTGGTCAGGCCCTGCAGAACCACCCGCATGCATACACACCAGCATGCAATCACACTGGCATATACACACCAGCACATACACAATGGCACATACACACCAGCATGCAATCACACTGGCACATACACACCTGCACATGCACACCAGCATGCATACACAAGCATGCTTACACACCAGCATGCATACATACTGGCACATACACACCAGAATGCATACACAAGCGTGCTTACACACCAGCATACATACACACCAGCATGCATATATCCAGCATGCATATACACCAGCATGCATACACACCAGCCTGCAGTCCAAACGGCATACATACTCACTGTAGGGACACACACTGCAGCAGGGCACACTCCAGGTCTCGTTGGTGCTTTAATGTGCAATATTAAGTCTTCCCCAACATGGCCAACATATAAATACTGGAGTACATTTCAATGGAAATTATTCTTGATTTGCATCCTTTCCGTTGGATGTCACACATTAGCAAAAAGTAACAACAAATACTTAAACCCCACAACCTCACATTGGGAAACAATAAGGATAATAACATTACGCCTCCATACACCCCAACCCCTGCACCAACAATGTCCTTGCCCTGACGTCTGATGTGTGTGTGTGTGTGTTTGTGTGTGTGCACAGTACCCGATGACTTTACTCCAGCTGTTTGTGGGAGACATCTACAGCCTTTTAAACTTCATGAGCTTCCTGCGCTGGCTGTTCATCGGCATGGCCGTGCTGGGATTAATCTACCTCCGGTTCACACAGCCTGACCTCCCCAGGCCTTTTAAGGTGCGTGTCATCACCTGCTCCACTGGTTTCCGCCGCTAACGAGGACCTGCTCTTTTGGGACCTGGCAACTTATAGACGCACAACTGTGAGTGTGTCAGAAGTATGCTCTCTGCAATCTTTTCTACATGGAAAGACCAAACATGGTGTCTTTGAGACCCCTGGGCCGCTTATTTACCCTTTCCAAAAGGTATTTATTTTGCTGAGGAAATATAGGTCTATACAGTGTATACTTTATTGGTTGCCATTTTGCTATTGCTAAAATGAATCATGACTCAAAAATTTACTGATTAACAGATGAACTTTTTAAAGGGTGGATGTATGTACAAATTGTTAGCAATACATATAATGAACAATCCAGGGGAACTTGGTCTGGACGCCGACATTTGCTAATGGACATTGACATGGGGTTTCAAATAGGGCTATTCGCCGACTTTTTTGACTCCTATAGCTAACGATAAAGAGCTCCATCATAAAGCTTCCCCACAGTAAAATGTTTACCATCTAAATGTAAAGACAGATACTTACAAAGTTTTGAAGGTTAGGATCTGAAGGCACCTTCAAAGGTTGATTATGTTTATGTATGATAAACATAATCAACTTATTTTAAAGACTATATAGTTAAAAAAAATTTGGTGTTGATCTGTTATAGCTGATAGATGCAATATTTCAAACTGTTTCAAAAGATGATTATGATTATGTTCCACATTTAGTCATGGAGACATTGAATGAGGCATCCATGTGTCCTCCCCCCCAGGTCCCTCTGATCATCCCGGTTCTGTTCTGCCTGACCTGTTTCTTCATGGTCTTCCTGTCCCTGTACTCCGACCCGGTCAACACCGGGATAGGCTTTGCCATTTCCCTCACTGGCATCCCAGCCTACTACCTGTTCATCGTGTTTGACCGCAGACCAAAGTGGCTCCAGAGATGTCTAGGTACCACACTAATCACGCTTATCACAACAATGGCTGTGATAAACAGTCAGAACATCTACTAATACTTATATAACTTATGAAGAAAGAGGTTGTATTTAATCTAACTTCCTTTTGACATAAAAAAAACAACTAATAATGTAATCTAAGGATGTTTACATGAGTAATGACATGTTACCGTGCCATATTGTCACATATATTGCAATTGTGTCTTACATATGTACAATCCAGGAACTTTCTTTTGTCCTCAGATTCTTTCAACAGATCCATGCAAATTGTCATGGAGGTTGTACCTGCTGAAGCCTAACACGTTCCAACAGCGGATCACCTCGAAGTTTGAACATTACTGGAACAATACTTCAAGAAGTTGATCTGTTGATATTTTTCCTACATTTTTTTGAGCATATCAGAAGAAGGAATAATAGAACCAGTGTTGTGTTTTCCGTTAGAGGCTAAATACTAGTGCAGGGTAGGTATGTATTTCAAAAGTAAGATAGAAGTTAAACTAGTAGTGCTTAACTAACTAATACCCTTTTCCCAATCACATTTACATGCAGTTTTTTTTTGAAGATTTTTGAGCACAGAAATGCCTGCGCAAAATAGGCCATTTTCCCTAATTTCCTGTTGATGTAAGACAGGTAGGCCTAGGCCTTTTAGCGTTTTCTTTCTGCTGTATCACATTTTATGTTACAAACACTTCAGGAACCATGGTTGGTAAACAGTAGAACGCAGCACAATGGCCACTGAAAATATTACGGAGCTTCAGGTGGAAAATAAAGGAACTTTTCAGAAAAGTCCTGCTGTCACCACGATTACTTAGTCACCCAATCACAGGTCATGCCAACTGTAAAACAAACATTTAATTTTTGGTAAAGAGTAGGTTATTCACAGTCAGTTGCTTTCACAAATCCAAACTGTAATGTTTGTGTCTGCATGTACTGCTTTTCCCCATGGATGTATTATACGTTTTTGCTAAGATTTTGAGGTATTAGCTATTTGGCTAGCTGTCATAGAAACAGTGGTCAAAGCACAGATATGCACTTCTTTTAATTTCAGCGCACCAATACTCAATCCCAGTGCTTCCCAGCGTCATGCCAGCACCTTTCTGACACTATAAGTGATATATTCAGTAGGGGTGTAATGGTACACAAAAGTCACGGTTCGGTACGTACCTCTGTTTTTAAGTCACGGTATGGTACTGTATGGTACAGTTCATAGTTAAGGGGAAATTTTTTTTAAAACTGCTTGTTTGTCAGAACAAACATAAGTTTAATTAGTAAACAATTAAACACAACAGTTAAACAGTTTTAGCTGTCAGTATGAAACATACAAATAAAATGTGTACTGCTGCCATTCTCCAATAAATAAAATGAATGAAAAAAAAATCCAGTGTTTATGCTCAGTCTAGGCTCTTTAAGCTGGTATGTAAACAGAGGTTATGTAAACTTTAAGGGTTTCAAGAAAATATTCCTGCAGCTCTCTTAAGCTCTGAAGTGCTCATAAATATACAAATACTCACCTGGACATTTTTAATGCATATGCATGTGTAATAGTAAACGGTAAACGGTCCTCATTTATACAGCACTTTTATCCAAAGCGCTTTACAGTGTTGACTGACAGTCACCCATTCATTCACGCATTCACACACCGACGGCGGAGTCAGGAGCAGTCAGGGTGAGGCGTCTTGAGGCATGTTCGATGTGTTGACATTTGCATAACCGATCGCTGTTGTACAATGTCTGCACACAGCTTTCGACTTGTCCACTCGTCTTTCCCCATTTTGATAATTAACCTGGAATCCGAAGTAATCCCACACTTGTGATTTCAATGACAGGGGGGTGTCTTCTAGCTCCTGTTTCCTGTTGTCGTTCGCCATGCAGTTCGCTCTCTGTTTGCGAGCCATCAATCCACACACAAACAGTCTTTTAAGTTTTGCACCGCAAAACAAGCCTTTACATTCGCCATATTAACGCTATGTACGCCACATTTAGGTACCCCGGTACACCTCTGTAACCGCACCGAAGTGCCTGTACCGTGATGGTTCGGTACTAATATGTGTAGCGTTACACCCCTACTAGTGGTCTTGTACAGGTCCCTGACATTGTTCTTGTACATAGGACTGAATTATGAAAAGCCTGATAATCTCCTGGGAATAGGGTATATTGATGGAATTTAATATTTACTTTCCAAACATTACTCTTCAAACTCACACCTGCTACCCTGCCTTTGTGGTGCGACTCTTCTCACTAATATAATGAATCCGATGAAGTGACGTGACTCTTGGCCCCCAGGCGTGGAGATCTGCTATGAGATGTACAGCCCCCGCGTGCAGCAGATAGAGGTGCTGAAGCTGGAGAAGAGGCTGGACGACAACCTGATGTACCTGAGGGACGCCCTGCCCGAGCACTCCACCGTGGACACGGACATGAAGCCGCAGCCCTCCTCCCCCACCGGGGAGGTGCCTGTGAACAAGGTGAGAGGGCGGGCTGCTGGGGCATCGGTAGATACTGACACCATCCATTCAAGTGCTGTTTAAGTCACAGGCTCTTATCTAGACCCTCCAGATCAGATGTGTGATGTACGGAAAGAGAAGTATTTCTATGAAGAATTAAGTGTGTGTGTGTGTGTGTCTGTGTCTGTGTCTGTGTCTGTGTCTGTGTGTGTCTCGTCCTCTGACCCACCAGATCAGGGTGAGGATGCTTCCAAAGCCGTGGTCCAAGCGCTGGGAGCGGCCCAAGTACGACGTGAAGGGCATCCGCTTCGACCTGTGCCTGACCCCCGAGCAGATGGAGCACGCCCAGAAGTGGGCGCAGCCCTGGGTGGAGTACGACATGCTGAAGGAGTACGACACCAGCACGCTGGAGGAGGACATCTACACCGAGCTCCAGCAGGAGGCCGCCTCTGCCTCCGCCAAGTGAACTAGAACCAGGAACCCCTCCCAGGAACCCCTCCCAGGAACCCCTCCCAGGAACCCCTCCCAGGAACCCCTCCCAGGAACCCCTCCCAGGCCCCGGGACTCTGCTCCAGTACCAGCTCCTGTTCCAGCGGGTCCCCACCCTCTCAGAGCAGGTTGGGTACGGATGCTGAACGGCGTTTGTTCCAACCTCTGACCACACGGACTCAGAGGAAACATGGGAGGAGGCTGACACCCAGAGCCGCTGGGGCGGTGGCGTGGATGGACTCTGGTAAAGCTTCACCAAACCCACCTCTGATGAATATTAATAAAGCATGTACGTGGGTACGTCTGTACGGCGCAGCAGTGCACTCTGAATAACCCCAGTTCTCTAGCGTCTCCCTCACAGAGTATCATGGTTAATGTGCCAGGAGCATCTAAAGGGGCGTCATGGTGATCTCATGTGTAGTTTATAAACGGGGTGTCATGGTGTTCTAATGTGTAGTTTATATATGTAAATGCTATTAAAACGGCAAGCCTTTTGTGTGTGTTAAATTGGTTGTGTTCAATTCCTTTAACAGATTATTGGGGTTTGCTAATGCAGCGGTTAATGAACTGGATAGAACAAGTCTCTGTCGGAGATGCAGACTAGAGTTACCATGGTCTGTTCTGCTTTCAACAGGAAAGATTTGGAAAGCAATTACACCATAGCTTTCAGAAGTTTTCATGAAAAAACAGTGACGTGTTAGTAAAACATATAATGCTGATGACTTTTAGGCAAGTAGTATGGTTACTTTGACAATTGTTAAAATGTTTTTTCTCTTGCTTTTCTGGTTAACCAATAGTAGTGGGATATGAGGACAAACGCCTCTGGCCACAAGGTGGCACTATCTGACCAGAATAAGAGCTTCCGTTAGTATATTGTTGACTTATATTGTTGTGAACTCTCATCTTGGGGGGAACTCCTGAGAGTTCAAACATGTCATAATTTTCCTAGGAAGGTGCAACATTTCCCAGTAATTTCAATGAAAACATCAATTTGATTTCTCCTGTGGAATCCGGGACCTGCTTCGCAGTGCGCCCAGGACACCCGGTAGTGTTTTAGGACGGGATGGAAAATTGTGGTGTCGGGACGGTATGTTACAGCATCAACAGGGCTGTATAAAAACACTTGGACTCCTTATGTTATGTCTGCTCCCTGTGTGTGTGTGTGTGCGTGTGTGTGTATAAACACTCAATGAGTCTACACTCTAATTTGCCCATATTACAGGATGAGATGTGGAGAAAATGGCCCCTAATACGGGAGTAGCAGATGTTTACTGGCTCATTATAGACCACACACAGTCTGGAGATAAAGAAGGCGGACCCTGTTAAACGTTATTCCTATTGAGCTGGAGATCAGGAGGGGCGGGGCTGGGGACGGGCCTTTTGATCAAATGTTGATTTAGTTACTCATAAATTAATTGACCTGACGCTTCTGAAGGTATAAATGAGTGATACTGTGTACATAGCTCAGAGTGGTTAAACACCCTCATCATATATACCCTTGTTAATCTTGTACTTCTCTTTATTTAACCAACCGCCCCGTAATCCCACTGCCACCCTTGGCTACATGCGGACTCCACACTTGCACCCTCCCCTTTACTCTGTATCCTCAAAGCACCCTGCTGTGCTGTTTGAGCACGACCTCCCTCACCCCCCCCCCCCCCCCCCCCCCCCCCCCCCCCCCCCCCCCCCCCCCCCCCCCCCCCCCCCCCCCCCCCCCC
>JAOPUD010000002.1:1899098-1912612 GCA_027122715.1 Trisopterus minutus
TGTATCCTTGGTAACTTTGCTGCCTGTACTTTCCCATGATCATGCTCTAATATTAAATCAAATATTTCGCTGTCCAATGTGTCCTAAAAATAAGTTTCTCTTCATCAGTACCCCAATACGATACCTTAGAATACATCATCCTAATTTCCGAAGAGTTTTCCAGTTGTAACCTAATAATAATGCAACTTTATTGCTATAATGAGATGTAAATGCTCTGTGTGTAAGGAGCTAGATCTAGTCATTATGTTTACTGTTAACAACCCCTTTTTCTCCTGCAAGTTTTGTGTGTGTTTGGTGTGTGTGTTTGTGTGAATTTGATGTGTGTGTGTGTGTGTATTTGGAGTGTGTGTGTGTGTGTGTGTGTGTGTGTGTGTGTGTTTGGTGTGTGTGTGTGTGTGTGTATGGGTTAGACAGAAATGGCAATCCAATGGATAAAGGAGGGGGATTGGTCCCTCTGCGACAGGGCCGTGCAGACACACACTCTCATGGCTTCTGGACCTCAAGGAGAACACACTTCACATCTCCTCTCATTTTTCTCATCTATATGCAGCTTTCAATCATCTTTACTGCCTCTCCTGCCGCCTTTCCTCGCTCCTTCTCCCACGCCTCTGTTTTCCTTCCTTTCTTCCTTCCTCGCCTCTGCTCCCTCTTCGTTTTTGTAATGAGGAACTCAGGAGATAAAGCAGATGCTCAATTACCAGTCGAGACTTGGCGGAGAAGAGCGAGGTGCTACCAATTTCCTGCTTACTCCAGCCAGGCAGCGTTTGTGTGTGTGTGTGTTTGTGCATGTGTGTGTGTGTGTGTGTGTTTGTATGTGTGTGTGTGTGTGTGCTTGTGTGTGTGTTTGTATGTGTGTGTGCGTAAATGTGTTTGTGTGTGTGTTTTTGTATGTATGTGTGTGTGTGTATGTGTGTGCGTGTGCGTGACTATACAATATCAATGTAAGAGACATTAACCAGATGTTACTTGACTCAAACGTAAGTCAAGAAGAAAGACAGAAAGTCAGAAAGAGAGTCAGAAAAAGGAACAAATGAAAGATGAAAAACAAAGAAAGGAGACTTGAGGGTCTGGGGGGACTTCCGTCAGACATTCTTGGATAACAAGGCCGAACAAATCCTGAAGCAGCCTTTGGATTGGCAGGGACTTTGATAAACAACGACTGCCTCTGGAAAGAGACGCTCCTGCCGCCCTGTGATTGGTTGAAAGTATGACAACAAACTCCATTTCTCCACCCTTCACTCAGCAACTTTTTGCTTCCATTTCTGGATGCACTACATTAAGGCAAGATTATTTATATAACATTTATATAATTCGCTGGGAAAAAGAAGAAACTTTGAGGAAGGACATTTAAGGAGTGCAAAAAAGTTGTGAAACTGACAGTATTATCGTGTTAAAGTAGGATTGAGCTATGGTACTCTGAGGAAGAGAGCTGCGGGGCCGGACAGGCAGATGAGCAGGAACAACAACAGCAGGCGAGAGGAGAAAGCATTAAGGGGGAGGAAAGGAAATATGAACACAGGTGTTTATGTGTTGGGATGGAGGTACTAAGGTTATGGGGTTATAGTAGGAGTCGAATGACAAGGACGCAAGCGAGCAAGAGCGAGCGATAGAGAGAGAGAGACAGACAGAGACAGATTGCGAGAGAGAGAGACAAAGAGAAAGGAGGGAGTGGCTATCCAGCCAGCCATCAGAGTCCAGGCCTCCCTCTCTTTGTCTGTTCAGAGCTCACGGTGTCCAGCTGCCGTGGAAGAGGAACCTGATCTGTGGCGGCAGGCGGGGGGACAGAGGAGGAAGTAAAAAAGGAGGACAGAGTGGAGAGCGCAACACGCTAAACTATCTCATTCTCTTTCTTTTGTTACCAAGCGTTTTATGTGTTATCTGGTGGATGTTTTTCCTTGTCCATCACCTACATAAATCGACAAAATCCCGAAAAGAAAATGCTGCAAAACATGTGTGCATACAATTTCAATGGAAGAGTGACAAACCAAAACACACAAGCAAACACGCACACACACACACACACACGACAAGGAAGGCATTTCCTGTTGACAAACCCATATGGCTCCCCTAGCTGTTGTCCACTGAGGGGAGGGAGGGAGGAAGGGAGAGGGCACCCCCACCCCCCACCCACACCCTAGGTCATCTCCCATGAGAGAACCTAATGCAGTAGGTCTGCTACAACATAAGGAGCCCACATGGCATGTACAGGAAGGGATAAAATACATATATAATTATATCTATTTATATTTAAGCAATGGCTCACGACAGGCTGTGGAATGTGCTCATTATACCACCGTTAAATGTTGTATCAGCGATTCTAGGCCAAAACATAAATTATCACATTCATCTGATCTTTCCTCACAATCTGCTAGCTAGCTAGCTAGCTTATGCTCCGAGATCATACACAAAAACATATGGTACTAAATGGTACCAACCACTCAATACAAACAAATAAATAGTATTCCAACCAATCTCTGACAAGTGGTGGGTGTTGTGGGGTTTTGTGTTGCGTTCAGGATAATTTTACTGGATGCACGAAACATGGAAGGGAGGGGCGCGCTGGTTCTGTCTGTTTGGGATCTCGCTTCAAATACCAACAGAAGTGACGTCACCCAACATCACTGATACAACCTTTAAGGGCGTTGTTCGGCCTGACGCGAAATGGAGGGACAGTGAAATTAGCTATTGCTTTTAGAAAATGGTATGGCGAAATTAAAGTCATAGAAACACAAAATTTTGAAAAAGCAAGAAAGTCAAAAAAGCAATTTTTTCACAAATACAAAAATGTAGTCCCTGCTTGCTGCCTGGAAAGTGCACGGAGGTTGCTATGCAACACACTGTAGTGTCCTTTAGAAAGAAGGCTAGGCTAGAGATTTGGAGGTAATTTAGCCTACTATTGAGCAGTTCACTCACCGTGTGCCTATTGCTTTCGTTAATTTCATGGACCTCTCTCCACCGCCTTGCTCACTCCTGGAAAAACAACATTTCCAGCCTCTCCAACAATCAACATTTTATTTTATTTCATTTTTATGTACCGTTTCTACTTCCATGCACGGCATGACATGGAACTCTGCAAACTGATTGGACAGCAGCAGTTATGACTATGCCCATTATACAACAGTTAGGAATGAATCAGATCGCTTGATTGATGCCACCCGTTTTATAAATTGAAGATATACTGCAGTATTCTTCAATACAGAGTATTTTAAGTCGTTAGACATTTTGGAATTTCTCAGAATTATACTGGAATTTTGAAGTTGTATATAAAAAAGCCAAAGTCTTCAGAATAAATACATTTTATGAGAGATAATAATAATGTAATTCAGTACGACAAACAACCCATTCGGTTTTTTTTTGCAGTATAACAGTTTTTCTCAACACGTTTTCTGAAACTTTAGCTAAATTTATCAAAACTCTAAACACGAAGCTGAAAAGAGTTAACAATTTTGTCAAAACTCCACAAATCACACTGCACTCAAAAAAAGATAAACACAGCTATCATATGAATATCTCTTAGAGAGCATCAATTAAACACTGGTGTCATACATTTACAACACTTCCATCAAAATACTGTTTACATACACTGCTTCATGAGGCCATGTTACATATTAAAATGTATAAAATTGTTTGGAAATAGCTTCCTTTTTTAAAAGTTGAATAGGTTGCAAGTGTGATACATACAGTATAAAGACTATTGCCATATTGTAATACAATACTGTGAATATATCATAAAAATTGCATTGACAGAATCGTATCAGAATTGGATACAATGCATATTTGTCTAGCCAATGAGCTCACAACTCCAGCTTTCCAGAGTCGTACTGTACACCCATAGTTGATACTGCAACATTGTTGGAGTTCTGAGAATACACCAAGGGGGAACACACATTCTTCAATCGGATATCAATGGAAGGGTTCTGATTCCATTCCTATTTCAACACGTAGTCTTCTGCATTATATTTAGGGAATCATTCTGCAAAAGGTCAAATATGTAATTATTGTGCATATATTGTGCATTTATATGCACATTTTTTGTGTACACACACAAAATCATGTGTAGCATGCATTTGGATGAATTCAACTTTTCTAAAGTTTGTCTATGTGTGTGTGTGTTGAAAGGAATGCAGAGTGTGTAAAAAATAGGATGAGCAATGAGCTGTATGTTTGTAGAAAGCAATCTTGACAGTTGGGCATAGAAAGAACTGCATAATTGCAGCTTTTGCAAACATTCTCAACCTAATGTTCTGCTGAAATTGTTGGAGTCTAGATCAAAGCCTTTGGTATCCAAGCACAGCCCATGTCAGAAGAAAACAAACGGACATCTATGATGTTGCCGTGCAGAGAGTGAAATTAAGTGTTTCAATATGCTAGCTAAAATCGAGTAATGTTTACACCTGAATTCTGAATATATTTTCAGAATAAACATTTCAGCCACCAAACTCAACAAACACTTTCCTCACGATTATGGGTCATGTGGACTCTGGCATGCAGAAATTATACTTTCTGTCTCTCCCTCACTTTCTCTCCCTCACTTTCTCTCCCTCGCTCTCATCCTGTCTCTCTGTCTTTCTCTCTCTGTCTATCCCTCTCCATTCCAGCCCAAAAAATAAACATGTGAAACATGAGGTTAAGGAAGGGGAGGAGATTTGTGGTGGGGGGTCAGCAGAATATATCCTGGTGGAATGTGTTTTTGTATGTGAGTGTGTGCGTGCGTGTGTGTACGCAGTTGTGCATATGTGTGTGTCCAGTGGGGTAGGTTGGTGGTGTGAAAGTGGAGACGAGGATGTGGAGAAGTGGGCAGGAGGAGATTTGGGAGGGGGGGTGAGGAAAGATGGAGAACAGCTGTGACCCATTTTTCTGTCTTCTCTTTCATACTTTTAATCCGTCTCTCTTGCTCTCTCTCTCTCACCCCCAAAGTTTCCAGCAGTTCTGCACTAAGCTTAAAGATGTGTTAACCCTTTGGAGCCAGGCAGACAGAGAGTGAATACCTCTGCTCCATACGTAGAGGACCGCTCTGCTCTGCAGGACAATACATTTCAACATCCGCTAGGCATCCAGTGGACTGTCGGACATAGCCCAGAATGCATTTTCCGTAATAATAACGTAACTAAGACACAAACACGCACGCACATGTTCCTAGCACACACACACACACACACACACACACACACACACACACACACACACACCTTTCTGCCAGCTAAAGGAGCTGCTTACATCAATCTAGGTTGACTAAAACTTGGAATGTAGCGTGTTACTGGAACAGAGAATGTGATGTTTTTTAAAGCCGTCTGGAATTTACAATGTGACCAAATGCAGCAAGAGAACATCTAATATGGTGTCAGTTTTACTAGGATCGCAGGCAACCACCCCCCACAAATCCTGAAAGGCATACACATTCATGTACACACACACACACACACAGACAATCTAGTCATTATTATTTGTCTTAAAACGGCACGTGTGCACACATATGGATCAACTGAACACAAGGATGTGAGGGCAAATGTTGGTTTGTGTGGTTTGAAGAAGAGAGTGCATTAGTGAATAAGGGAATTGAAAGGAATGAAAGACTGTGTGTTTGTTTGTGTGTGTGTCTCTACGTTTTCATGGGCATTGGATGCCTTTCAAACATGTCAGTGTGCTCAAACCATAGAAACACTAATCCAGTAATTGCTATCGCATACACATGTAACACACACTAGACATGGCGATTACTGCCGTGCAACCTGCCTTTCCATTATAACCTCAAACAAAAGGCCCATAGCTTCCTTCTTTAATGTTAAACCCAAGCTCAACTGGGTATCATTGTGTCAATTGGATTGCCACAAGAAGCATGGTTGTTAAAGGCATGGTTAACGTGTGACACAATAATGCATTATACAGCCAGCAGTACGTCAGCCGAACAATAACACATACCCTGTACTTGATTGCATATAACACCATCAACTTTTGCACTTTTATTTTACATTTGTACTACATTTGCTACTTTTATGCTGTGTGTCAAAATATTAGTGTACCAGCTTGGCTTCCCTTAAAATTAAAAAAATAAAATGATCGAATATATACTGTTGTGTTAACATTTCATTGACTAAAAATGAGTTAGAACATGTCCATCTCAAAGATGAGTTGTTCAGAATCAGCTGCTTATCACAGGTTGATGCAATTTCCTTCTCATTCATTCCCGTAGCATCAGAGTGCATTTGCCTGTTGACACACTTGCAGATGTGAAAGCACTTACAGATGTGCACACCTCTTCATGGGAAACCAGAAAACACACCATTTTTCCCTTTAGCTCTTTCCTGTCCTTTGGTTCCCAGTGGGGTGCAGAGTGGAACAGCGAACAGAGTGGTGGTGGCTCCTGAAATAAACACAGCGGCTGTTAGAACTGTGCCAGAGAAAACCCGTAGCTCACGTTCTTCATGGCATGATCCCCTCTGCCCGGCGGTGTGTGTCTCTCTGTCATACACTAGGCGTGAAGTATGAGCACACAATTCAAGGACAGAGCGCCCGCCTCGCTGGGCCTCATGGCCCTGAAAGGAGCAGATAGGATTTCAACTGCGTGACCTTGTCCATTTTTATTGTCTGCAAAAAATGGCATGCTTTATGGCCAATTTAATTTGGACCCAAGGCCCTGGCTAGACTGGGGTTGGAAGTGGGCAATAGTGGCAAAGAGAGGGTTGCATATTCAGGGGGACTTGAGCTTAAGAATAGGATTTGTATTGTACTACAGAGGAACCTGTTGCCATACCAGAGTAATTACTAGAGGAAGTGAGGCATTGATATTGCCTGAATCAGGACTTCCTGTTTTCCTGTTAATATAAACACCTTGTAGATTGACAATCAAGTGTTGTGAACATCCACAAATTGTGTTGCTGTAAAATATAGTTATTCAAAAGTTGGTTCATTTGTCACGAGACACATAAGTTAATTAAAATGTTAAAGGATATAATCAGATGAAGCTGGTGTCATAACCTCCGTATTTTAGAGTACATCAAACATGACAGTTACGGTTCTTGACTTGAACTGAAGCCAGGTTAGAAGTTGACTGTGGATCTGTGGAGTGCAGAGCTTTTCTAGTCCCTTTCTATGCACAGGTGAGAACTCAAGACATTAGACTTTTCAAAGGCATCCCATTGGTTAAAAGCCCATATGTTCCGTTTGACAAAATCTAAAACGAACTTCATGGCAAGCTTGAATTGTACCTGGTGGCTGGGCGTGGGATCTGAACCAGATCTGGGTTGTCCTGTAAATATTGTAATAATAAACATATTTGAGCAGTTATTAAAATGAAAATGGTGTTTGTCCAAGTCAGAAGCTCTGGAGACGCTTGAACGACACTCATAAACCGCGAGCAGCTGCGGTAGCCTCAAAGCCCGAGCATGCCCTTGTTGACGAAATCAAACAGATGCTGTGATTCCTTTGATACGCGATGAAATGGTTGGAAGCGTCTCTCTGTGAGACTCGGGGACTCTTGGCTCTCTCTGCAGACACCTGCTCCTGGTGCCGCTGGAACGCTCAGAGATGTTCTCTGAGATGTTCTCGTATTCATCAAGGAGTCCGCATCGCGCCGGGTGCCCAAAGAAAAAAAAAGAAAGTCTTCAGAATAGAAAATGGAAAAGATGGGCACGCATGTTGGCAAAATATCCAAGAGTCTGCATCGAGTTGGAGACGATGAGGCTTCAGATTGAGTCTGGCAACATGTCCTTACATAACTTCAATCTGTGCCCAGTGAGACTCTGAAACAAGAAACACACTGCTTGATGCAACAACTTAAAAAAAAACCCTTTCTGACATCCCCATGTACGTCATTTCATATAGTTGAATGTATATCCCCACCATTATTATTGTGATTATTATTTAAACAGCCATTTTAAGAGATTTATTTTCTTTTCTGTTTGCATGTGCTTTTTGGAACGATGACTCTTATTTGTTCAATGTGACAAATAAAGTCAGCGTAGAGTAATTGCAGCCTATTGACTAACAAATGCTCTCTCTACAGCCTCAAAAGGAAATCCTTTTGACACTGCAAAACTTATATGTTTAGAGATTGTTGTATCCATTTCACAAGTTTTGTAATAAGTGTCAACTCTCATTAGAACTGAACTGCGTAGAATATATAAAAGGGTAAAATGGATTTAGAAAATTATATTCTTGAATGTGATGTGTTTGGATTTCACAAATGGGTTACACAAAGATTAAACACATACATAAGTAGCCCATTCAATTATAAAAGTCCACCAATATTCTATCAAAAATATATATTTCATGTAGGCTACGCCGTCTAGGCTTCGCCTTATGGGCTTGTCCCCGTGTGCGTGATCGCGCGCGCTGAAATTTCAACTATGCACCAATCAACGTGGGCACCGCCCACATTTCCCACGGCACCGTGTATATAAGGTGGGGCACACCGCCATTCGCCCTCCCTCCCTTTTCTTTCAGCACTGATCGATTAGACGAGTTATGAGTGCCGAGAAGATACAACCGGGTGGAAGCGGCATAGGCGAGCCGCCACAAAAACTGCCCTTTTCTGGGCCAGTCCGGACCGCTTTCGGAGCTGGGCCCTTCGCAGGGTCATCCGGCTCCTCCTGCCCTGGTTCTCTGGCGCCGGGTGACCGGCACCTGGCATGCTTCTGCTGCCTTGGCGTGGAACACGCCACGGCTGCTACGGCCAACCCCACCTCCTGCGCCGCTTGCTCGGCTTTTCCTGAAGAGGAGCTCCTCTCCAGGCACATTTTCTTCTCGCCCTCGGTGGAGCTTGCCGAGGCCATCGACCTCTTCAAGGCCGGAGTTCCGGACCTTGATGAGGAGGACATCGAAGTCGACTACGACGACTACGACGACGTCTTTGCCAGCGTTTCCGACTCGAGGGCCTCCGTCTCCATGGTCGTACCCCGGGAGAAGCCGCGCCGGATGGCTGACCTCTTCAGGGAGATCATGGGCGAAGCAGCGGCCATTAAGGGCATCACCATGCCGACCCTGCCTCCTTCCTGCATGTTGGATGACATCCAGGGGGAGTGCTTCCGCACCCAGTCCTCCTCCAGACGGGCTACCCGGTGTCCACTATTCCCGCAGATTCAGCACTATTTCACCGCAGCAGGAGGGGACCCATCGACGGTGAAGGCCCCGGTGAAGGCCTTCACCGACTTCACTAATGTGGAGGAGTGGGCTGACACTCAGGCAAGGGGGATCCCTCGCCTGGAGCTCCCCCTGGCAGCGCTTCTCTGTCCTGGCGCCGGATGGTGTCCTAATGCGAAGCTGCTGCCCCCCGACCGCCTCCAGAGGCAGATTGTCGGCCTGACGGACAAAGTGTTTTTTCTGTGCCTCTCAATCTGCGGTGGCGGTCAACAATATCACCCTGCTGTCCTCTGCCCTGGTCTCCTTGTCGGTTGGCAGGGAGGTGTATGGCCGGGAGGAGGCCGCAAGATTGTTGGCGGTATCCCGCTTTTCCAGCGCCATCTTGCAGTTGTGCCAGCCGATAGCCGTTTCGGCCGGCCAGCATATGGCCTGGGTGACCATGATACAGAGGGCGATATGGCTCTCTCAAACCGCAGTGCCGGAGTGAGAGCAGGCCAGCATCATTCAGGGCCCATTAGCGCCAGATGGGCTATATGGGCCCCAATTCTCCGAGGTGCTCGCGCACCAACAATCGGTCAGTGAGAATCGTTCCCCGGTTCGGGTCGATTCTCATGGGCTCCTCCCAGCAGCAGGCCGGAAGGAAGCGGGGTCGTTCCCAGACCCAATGCTCCAGGGGACCGCCTCCAGCTCGGGGACCACTGCCGCCGCCGCCGTCGCCACCGCCACCGCAGAGACCAGCCCAGCAGAACCAGGGGCAACGCTGCAAGCTGGCTCCCACTTTTTCTTCCAAACCTTAATAAAAAGAAAAAAGACAGTTCGGCCGAACGGCGGTACATCCGTCCATAAGAGCATTTTCCTTTAGGCCAACAATGTCCTACACTTGTTGTGCATTCCTTTAAGCTGCCTCTTACCTCCCCTCAGTCTGATGGCTGTAGGGTGGCTGTCGGACGATGTGTTAGTATAGCCGCTGGTTCACCTGCTTCTATGAAGCAGTGTCCCTTTGAGCTTCATGAGCGGGCGGGAGACTCGTTACACTGCCGTAGATACAGATGCGTGTTCTAGTGTCCCAGTTCCCGACATTCTCCCCTCTACCCCATCCCTACAGTCTGGTGGCTGTAGTAGGTCAGATAGACGGCGTTTTAATAAAGTCTCAGGCACGTCCGCTTCTAAGTGGTGTCCCTTTGAGGGCTGGAGATTTTTTACACTGGGCTGTGGCTATGTGTTCCAGTCTCTTGGACCCCATCAGTTTCTACCTCCCCCTACGTTCTGTGGACGGTGGTGGGACGTCTCTGCACGCTGTATGTACAGCCAGAGGACAACGCGGCAATTCTAGCGCGTCGGCTAGACGACTCGCTGTTTGTACAGCAGCTGACTCGGTAACTGACTCTACCATGCTCGTTCAGCCCTCTCCCTTTCAGGGAATGCCCCCCTATGCGTGTTGGCGACAGCAGTGCGTTCTACCATCATGGTTGGATGACACATTGAGATGGGGCCACCCCATACAATTCAAGCACCATCCCCCACCCTTTATGGGTTTGGTGGAGACCAGGCTGCAGGACCCAGTGGCAAGCACGGCTCTGGCCACAGAGGTGGCCCGACTCTTGGAGAAGGGGGTCATGCTACGGTGCCCCCCCTCGAGTCACACCTAGGGTTTTACTCCCGCTACTTCTTTGTTTCCAAGAAGTCAGGCGAGAAGAGACCAATTCTGGATCTTTGCGTGTTCAACAATTCAGTTGCTGTGAGAAAATTCATAATGCTCACTGTCAGAGCACTGCTCCGATGTGTGAGAAAGGGCGACTGGTTCACATCCCTGGATCTCAAGGATGCTTACCTCCATGTCCCTGTTTGACAGGCGCACAGGAGGTTTCTCCGCTTCGCCTTTATGGGTGTAGCGTATGAGTACCGGTGCCTGCCGTTCGGCTACTCCCTGGCCCCTCGCACCTTCTCAAAGTGTGTGGAGACGGAGTTGGGACCGCTCAGGCGTCAGGGAAAGAGGGTTGTCTTCTACCTCGATGACCTACTTATTCTGAGCAGCTCAGAGGAAGCTGGGTATCGGCATCAACTGGGAAAAGAGCTCCCTGCTCCCCAGCCGGCAGATAGTCTACCTGGGGCTTTGCCTAGACTCCATCCATGACAGCGATGCTCTCGCCTCCTCGACGAGACACAGTCCGGCTGGCACTCTCCCACTTTCGCATTCGCAGGAACGTGACCGCGTTGTCTGCGATGCACCTGTTGGGGCTGATGGCAGCGGCCCACCCTGTGGTCCCCCTGGGTCTGCTCTTTATGCGCAGACTCCAGCGGTGGTTTGCTCGCCAACGGTCTGACCCCAGGTGACACAAGCTCGGGATGCTCCTGGTACCCCATTCGGTGTCACCAGACCTTGAAGATGCCCCCCCGCCCTTCTCGGGGGGGGTTCCCTTGGGCAGAGTGACGTAGTAGTCTTCATGGACGCCTCAATGAGGGGTTGGGGAGGGACATGCCTCTCCCACTTGGTCGGAGGTGAGTGGCCTACGCCCCCCACAGCACACATAAATGTGTTAGAGATCGCCGCGGTGAGGAAAGTGCTGCTACATTTCTTTCACCTGGTACGCGGCCGCCACGTTCTGATCAGGACAGACAGAGTGTCACATCCCGACATTGTCAGACTGATCTGGCGGAGGTTCAGGACTGCTCAGGTGGACCTGTTCACGTCCAAAAAGAACACACACTGCAGATGGTGGTTCTCTCTCAACCCTCAGGATCTTCCCCCGTTAGGGGTGGATGCGTTAGCACACGCACCTTGACGCGGGCTCTCTTGTATGCGTTCCCCCCGCTCCAGCTGATCCTTCCCCTCCTGGAACGGGTCAGGCAGGAAGGACTGTCCCTCATTCTAGTGGCTCCGGAGAACCGCTCAGTTTTGTGGTTTCCAGAGCGTGGTGGTGCTCTCACGGACGGCACCGTGGCAGGTGCTGTTCAGATCGGATGCGCTTTCACAAGCCCACAGGACAGTGCACCACCCACCCGATGTGTCGGGACGGCTGTTGGTTTGGCTCCTGAGCGGTTGATTCTGCAGGGCAAGGGTTTGCCTGAGGCAGTTATCAACACTATACAGAGCGCTCGTGCACCTTTGACTTCTTGCCTCTATGCGGTGAAGTGGTGCGCTTTCTCTAAGTGGTGTGTCAGGAACCACGCTGTCGCATCTCTATGCAAAGTGGGAAGCGTGCTTGCTTTTCTGCAGTACTTATTGGAGAAAGGCTTGGCCTTTTCCACTATCAAGGTTTATGCGGCAGCCGTATCGGCTGGCCATGCAGGCTTTGATGGTATGCCGGTCTTCAGCAAACCACTGGTCAAGAGGTTCTTGCGTGGGGCTAGACACGTTAGACCTGTCACACGCGTGTTTACACCACGCTTGGATCTCCCCACCTTGTTGCGTGGGCTATCCAGGGAACCTTTTGAACCTCTGTCTCAGGCCCCTTTGGATGCCTTGTCCTTTAAAAAGGCTCTCTTATTTGTCTTGGTTTCTGCCAAGCGGGCCGGCGAGTTGACCGCTCTGTCTGTCAGCCCGAGCTGACGGCTCCTTTGCGCTGCTCAGACCTAACCCTGCGTTCCTCCCGAAGAACATTAACAGTTATTTTCGGTCAAGGGATATTGTGCTTAAAGCTTTTCACCCCCGCTTCAACGGCTCTACTCAGTGGTGTTTCGGTGGAAGACATCTGGGCTGCGTGTTGGTCTTCCCCCGACCCCTTTGTCTGTTTCTATATGTTAGACATGTCCAAGAGCTCACTCGGCCACTCCGTGCTGGAGTCCGGGGCCCCTTCTACGGATTAGAAAAATAGGCATGTCCTTACGCCTTTTTTCTGCTTAAAAGTTAGGGTTCGTACCGGCATCATTACTTCCTCTCGCCAGTTGGCGAGTTGGGCTTGACTGCAGGTATATTTCTCCTGCCATTTTTCAAATGAACGGGGGAAATCTATTGGCCCGCCAGTTAGCGGGTTTGGACTCCATAGCTCGGTGGCGGACCTAATAGAGGCCGTATTGCTTTTACGTTTTCTTTCCTTTTTTCATGGATTCAACATGAAACACGGATTGAAACAGCTCTTACAGACTCTTAAGAGGAATTGGTTCTTATTAAGCGGTTTTGTTTTTCTTTGCTTTTTTGAGTCAGATGTGCCCTGTGATTTAGGTCTTTTGGCTGGGGTCCAGCAGGAGTACATTGATCGGGCTCCGCTCGCCGCTTCACCTTAGCCCATAAGGCGAAGCCTAGACGGCGTAGCCTACATGAAATGGAACGATAGTTATGATATAATAACTCTGTTTCTATGATTGTAGGTGTAGCCGTCTAGTTTCCCACCTGCTGTACCCTCCATGTGCTGAAAGAAAAGCGTGGAGGACGAGCGGCGGTGTGCGCCGCCTTATATACACGGTGCCGTGGGAAATGTGGGCGGTGCCCACGTTGA
>JAOPUD010000002.1:1921517-1941458 GCA_027122715.1 Trisopterus minutus
CCAGGGAACTACTCACCTTCAGGAGCAAGCCACAGAGAGGAGGATACAGCGACGTGCACTGAGGCATCAGCGTGCTGAAGTGTCCACACCCTCCAGTGCTACATACCCTTGTCTCTCTTGTGGCAAAATCTGCGGATCCCGCATAGGCCTGCACAGCCACTTGGCTATGCATCGCCGCAACACACCCCAATAATTGTCCTTCCTTTCTATTTGGAGCAACGTCATCATCGTAATCGATGGACTGCCATAACGTGTGTGTGTGTGTGTGTGTGTGTGTGTGTGTGTGTGTACGTACATCAGTCAAGCTCAGTACCTGCAACAAAGAGTTACAATTATTATTTTTTCGTCCACCATTCAAGTTTTTGTCCATCTTTCAACATATCAGGACATAAATAATATGTTATAACAATATATTTAATGTTTTACCAAAAGAACATGTATAACTTTAGTGGCTCTTACATCTGTGATGAGTTGCCGGTGCCTGAAATATGAATTTACCTATTTTACAACTAACTACAAACTTGCAGAGTTGGGTGTGTGTGTGTGTGTGTGTGTGTGTGTGCCTGCCTGCCTGCGTGCGTGCGTGCGTGCGTGCGTGCGTGCGTGTGAGGATGTACATTAGCTCAGTACCTGAAACAAAGAGTTACCAGTAGGCTTTGTTCAGCCGCAAAAGCAGCTGGTTCTTAAAGTTCTTTGCGCCAATGCATGCTCTTCTTGGCCTGAAGATCAGCCCTGCAACACTAAACAGTCTTTAACAAGCTGCTGAGGCAGGGAGTTCCGTATTAAGCGATGTGATAGCTGGCACACAGCAGGGAAGGACTTGAGTACCGCTACTGTATCTCCGGGGCAACCAAGGTATGTGTCCAACTGCTGGGTAATTTCAAGAGGGCCGGTCCTCTTCAAGGAGGAAAAGAAGTCCTCTTCCTCAGTTGATTGGGAGCCCTCACTGACGTGATTCTCAGCCTGACAGTCCAGGTGGGCTCTGATATAGTCAAGGCCTGTGAAATAAAAAACAAAAATCAGGACAAATTAGACCATATGACAGTATTGTAACTGTGTATTGGATAGTAGTGTGTGTGTGTGTGTGTGTGTGTGTGTGTGTGTGTTGAGAACTGAGACACTTACAACTCCACAACTTTTTGAGGATATTGTTGTCACTTGTCCAGCAGGTCTTAAATTTGGGAACTAGAATCACAACACCGGCTCTTGATCTGAAAGCATCTCTCCAAACCGTTTTTCAAGACCCGAAATAAGCAATCAAAGGCAGCAATCAAAGGCTCACAGAACTTGGAGGCGACTTGAAGGTGCTGGAGCTTGGTCCTAAGTAAAGTTATTGTGGGGACCAACCATCCCATCTGCACACTGGTTTCTCCCTGAAGATCATCAAGTGCCTTTGCAACTGAGCTCATCATCTTTACATATTCTGCAAGAAATGCAAGTTCAACTGGAGTAAACCTGTACAAAGAAGAAAAGAAAAACACAACATGGAACATTTAGGCTACTTTATGTAGCACCTTCAACTGGTGGAACTGATAATTAAAAAGGGAAAAATATTGTCATCTGAGACTTTTAGAAATGTAGTTGTGTTGCTACAAATCACATTCGGAAATATGGGGACTGCATATTGGCATGGTGCATACATGTATTGTACAGTATTAAAAGTATAAAAATCTGACTTAATCTAACGTTCATCACTTCATTAACTGAATGACACAAAAACAAGCACTTACTTAGGTGTATCTAGTTCACTGCAGACAGCTGCAAGGGCTCCTTCGCCTTGCTCTCTTGTTATTCTCACTATTCTTTCTACAGCTAAGAGCGAATTCCACCTTGTCACAACAGGCCTTACAAGCTGGAGTTTGCAGTGGTCTTCAATGACTTCAGCTGCAGTGGTTGATCTTGAGCTTTTGTTCCACAAGCTAGAGCATTTGGCAAATGTGGACCTCGACACGCTTGTACAATGGGTTGACCTCATCGACTGTGGACACTTAATTGAGGAGGTGGCAGGCGCAGCGATGGTGCTTGGGTAGCTGGTATTCCAAGTAGTCATCTTCCTCCAACAGGGCTCCAGCATCAACAAATTCAACACCCTCACCGCTTGCCTCTTCTTCATTAGCATCCTCATTTTGGCCACCATCATCCTCTTCTCCATCACCCTCTCCTGCAGGTTCAGGATTGTTGTTCTCTTCAGTCTACCCATAAACTCTGAAGGCTTTCAGGAAGTTTGATCCGTTGTCAGTTGTAGTGCGAACAATCTTCTCTCTGATATTGAATTCTGTGTGAATATCATTTACCACCAGGGCAGAAAAAGTGTGTGACCATCTAAGTTGCTTGCATGCCAGGCGGCACAGGATCTCTGCATTGACTGGGGGTTAAACCAGTGCGTAGTGACACCAATGAAACTGCGGCGGTGTGCCGTCCAGCAGTCTGTTGTTGTTGCTATGAACTGAAAATCACTAAGGGCTGGATTCAGTTTTCTTTTCATTTCGACTGAAGCCTTTGTGACTTTGTTTACAACTGTATTGCGTGTCATTACATTTGTATTTGGCTGAAGATGTTTCACAAGATCAATGAAGCCCTGTTGCTGAACAATGTGTGGTGGGTGCAAGCCTTGGACGACGAAATTGAGGACTGCTTTATCCACACTGGCCTGGGACACTTTTTGAGTCTTCCACAACTTGGTTTGTTTGGAAGGTGGGGCCAATGAACCTTCAGTGGATGACTTCCTTTTGAGGACTGCTGAAGTAAGTTGTGTGTACCTCTCTAGACGACTGAGATGTTTCTTCTGTGGAGAAAATAAATGCACAGGCACTGATTGAGATTCATATTATTTCTCTCAAACCACAAACTCAGACTATAAAGGACTTCCACTGTATTAAATGTCATGCTTGAAGTTCATGAATGAAGATCAGACTACCGTTTGGGGAGCAGTTTCACTGGTCTACGCTATTATTTTGAGCAGACCAGAATATTGCCACTTAAAGCTGCTTTAGGACCACAAGCAACTGGCATGACTGAACAGTAACATCATTTATGAAATAATCCCCAAAAAATAATTTTAAACTTTAAAATGTGGCTGATAGGTGGTGGTTACCGCCTAACAAGGAGCCATTGTGCATGCAAGCAAACCATGTCTTGGCATGTACCTACCTAGCCATAGCAAACATTGAAATTTATATTTGTGTATGAATGTCAGTGTCAAGGGAAAGAGAGAAAGATGGAGATGGAGAAGGAGAAAGGGAAAGGGACCGCATGCAGGAAGAACCAGGTGACAAAACAACAACAATAAATTGACATATAGTGAATAGTGGCAAGCAAAACAGTAACTACTCATACTCCTATACTAACTTATTGGCATTAAGTAGCCTATATTACATTTACTTTTTGTAACATTATTTTACACCACATTTTTTTTATATTAAAGGAGGAGGAGAAGAACAGGGAGAGTCCATAAGGGATGAGAGGGATGAAAGAAATGAAAAGACTGAGGGAGTGCAACATAGAGACCACCAAGCCAAAGCAGCAGGGACAGAAGAGAGCTGTTCAGACTTAGGGGATAAGGACACTGGTACTAAACAGCTAATCAGATGGCTGGAATACTCAGCTAGACAAAATGCTGCTTTCTGCTTTCCTTGTAGGGTATTTGGCAAAAATGTCAGAAAGGATGCACTTGTTAATGATGGAGTTAATAACTAAAAGCAAAAAAAAGCAAAAGGCACTTAGCAAATTTCAAAAACATGAAACAACACAGTCACATAAGGACAGTGTGGTTTGTTGGAACAGCTATAAAGCAAGCCTGTTAAAAGGTAATGTTGTAGAGCAGATAAAGGCAGCAAGTGCCACTGAAATCAGTGAAAGAAGGGAGTACCTAGAGCGTATTTTGACAGTAACCTGCTTCTTGGGGAAGCAAGGCATAGCATTCAGAGGTCATGATGAAACGTATGAGAGTCACAACAAAGGCAATTTCCTAGAGTGCATGTAACTTTTGACCAAATTTGATCCCTTCTTGCAGAGATACACAGCCCCTACAAACACCACATACCTCTCATCTGATAGCCAAAATGAGATGATAGAGTGCTGTTCACAAGAACTAACAGAAAATATCATCAGTGAGATAAAGGGAGCAAATATGTATGCCATTATGGCTGATGAGGCCAGGGATGGAAAGACAGAACAGTTGGCACTCTGTGTTAGGTACGTATCTGTTGAGGGTGCTGTCAAAGAAAGGTTCCTAGCTCTTACAGAGGTGTCACAGTTTGATGCTACTTTGATAACAGCTGCAATTGAAAATCAGTTGGTAAAGAAGGGAATTGATCAGTTGAAATGTGTGGCACAGACCTACGATGGGGCAGCTGTCAAGAGTGGGGATGTTGGGGGTGTACAAGCCCATTTAAAAAAATTTATGTGAGGCAATTTATGTGCATTGCTATGCACATGAGTTAAATCTTGTTTTATGCCACACATGCAAAGCTGTCTCTGAAGCCACAGAGTTCTTCAACATGCTGGAAAGTCTCTATTCTTTCTTTAGTGTCTCCCTTGTAAACCACCGTAAGTTTGTAGACACTCAAAAGAAGTTAGGGTTGCAGCCAAAAGAACTTGTGCAGTTGTCAACTACACGCTGGGCATGCCAGCTTCATTCTGTGACTGCAGTGATTGATAATTTGCCTGCTATCATTGAGTGCCTCTCCACAATCAAGACACCTACAGCAGTTGGATTGAGGGCAAAACTCAGTAAATTCTCCTCAGTGTATTTGCTGATGGTTTTCCACACTCTCCTGTCTGTAACAGCAGGTTTACACAGATACCTACAGAAGGAGACCATTGACATTGCCCAAGCAGTGACATACAAAAATGCAGTGACACCATGAAGCAGAAACGTAGTGATACCACTGCTGCAGATCTTAACTCCAGAACAAAAGCTATGTGTGAGGCAAACCAGATAGCAGTCTTAGAATCATCCTCAGGACAGAGGCGGAAGACAAAGAGAATGGATGAATATGTTGTTGAGTCAACTTGTGGGGCAGGCAGTGAAACCTGTGGCTCTTCAGAGTCTGAAGATCTCAAGAGGAAACTTTTGTTTCCTTGTCTGGACCAAATAATCTGTGAACTTGAGAGGCGTTTTTCTGGTGTGAATGAGGAGGTGCTCAATGGAATTCAGGCATGCAGTCCAACCTCAGGCCACTTCTTGTCTGAACCTCATCTGACAGCACTGGCTCTGCATTACCATATTGAACTTAAGTCAGAGGAAGTAATAATTGCAAAAAACTTTCTGAAGCGCAAGAGTGAGGCAGGTAAAGTTCAGGACATGCTAGCAGTGTACAAACTCCTAGATTCAGAAATGTTCCCTTCACTGAAAGCTGTTATTCAGGTTGCCTTGACAATACCAGTTAGCAGCTGTACATGTGAGCGGTCTTTTAGTGCTTTGCGTCAGCTCCATACATGGCTCAGGAGGACCACAGGCCAAAGCAGACTCCACCACCTAGCTGTGATGTCCATTGAGAAGGAGTTGCTTGAAAGAATTGAACACCAAAGGGTCATTGACAGGTTTGCCACCCTCAAAGTTCGGCGACATAGATTAACTCTCCCAAAGTAGAGTGTACCTGCATACATGGAAGAGCCAAATGGGGATTCAGGGGAAGTACGATCAAAGATTTCCCTCTCTTTCTTTTTTTATATCTTTAATTTCTAAGTAGGCTATTTTCAAGACCTGGGTAAAGTAGATTTTTTTGTACTTTTTGGGTTTACCTTCTTTTTTTGCTCTTGATGTGAAGCTTGTTATATGAAAGTTCAGACAGGTGTGCAACCAAGTAGATTAGAGATGGCCATTTGTAAATAATTTGCAGAAGATGACTTGCATTTTGTTGTCCAAATACCTATTACTCTGTTCAATGGCAATTTATTGAATCTAATCTAATCTAATCTAATGACTGTTGATACAAAAGGGGGCACATGGAGTTAACGGTCAGTAAAACCAGCTGAGTGAAGATGGTTTTATGTTTGTTACAGGGGGCTGTCTGTGTGAACTGTCACAATAAAGCTGGTGTTCTGGAAAGGGCTCCAAAAAAAGAAAAAAATTATTTTGAGTTAGTTGAACCAATGTTAAAATGATAAAGTTATTTTTTAATAGACATATTTTTTGTTTTTGTATGAAAAAATGGTGGGTGGTGTGGCATTGGGGCTCATTGAGTGCTCAGCACCCCTAAAGCTCTGACCCTAGAATCGCCCCTGACGTATAATGATAATTAGTAAAGTTACTACAATATTTGATCAATAATCGACTGATGATAACAAACTTTCAGCTTACCTCAATATGCTTTTTCAAATTGGACGGCAAGTTTTTGAAAGCCATTAGCTCATGGTACTTGGGAACGCAGAGCTTGCAACACATTCAAAATGAATTGTTTTTGGACCATCCAACCATTTCGAAAAATTCTTCCAGGTATGGCCAGGGATGTACAAGAGTTGGCTGGTCTTCCTGGCTAGCAACCTCCTCGCTGGTGGTTGGTTGGGGACATTTTCAAAATGGAGCATGTCCGGCAGGACTGGACATGCAGCTTCAATACACACTTCACAACTTGACCTACAGCTCCATAGTAGAACCACTGCTTCCAAACTTGCTTGCGTGTGATGTTATCTGTAACGTGCAGGGGTGATTGATCACGTACAGACCAATAGTGTGTCGGAATGGTGTATGTTGATACTTCTCATCCAATCACAATCACAAATTCACTCTATGTTTATAAACGATGAAAACAACCAAAATGAAATACGAGTAACAAGGCTGTTTGGAAAATGTAAGAAGTAGAATGTACAGATAATCACGTGAAAATGTAAGGAGTAGAAGTAAGTAATTATTTTTCTCAGCAGAAAAATAATTACTCCAGAAAAGTATAGATACCCAAAAATTCTACTTAAGTAGTGTAACAAAGTATTTGTTCGTTACTTGACACCTCTGTACATTTCTTATTACAGGTGTAATTACATTCAGTGCGTTTACATGACTTAAGAAAGTCGACTTATTGGGTTAGTCCAACTATGATTGGACTATTAAACTGCATGTATACACCTTAGTCGAGCTAAAATCGAATCGAATTGGGTTTCTCATACGCTTCAATTTCACCCAAGGCTGAATTAAAAGTACATATTTTTCAAAATGTTTCTCATCAACAAGGTTGTAAAGTAGTAACTATGATCTTTATTCATTCATTGCACCGTGGCCGTACTGACAGGGGTATTCTCTGATATTATGAATCTTACAGAATGTGTCGGGTTCTCAGACTCTGGTACTTCCACAACAAGTAAAGACCCCTAGGGGGAGTTATCTCACCTTGGTGGAGAAGGAATTAGGTGAAATGAACTTTGGCTTTTACTCTCTGAATTCCAAATTGAAACGCGACATTGAGGAGAAAGCAATGTTTTCAGTAGACAGCTGTCAGTTCACTTCGCTCCATATGATTTCTCCCACCCTCCATTGTTCCAATCTCTTGGTCGTACGCGGACTCCTCCGCCGGCAGAGCGTCAGAGAAATGATATGGACCCGAAGTGAACTTGAAGCTGTCTACTGAAAACATGTTTCTCAAATGCCGCCTGAGTTTGTTGTTGCTGGTGACGTAAAGAGGTCAACCGGTGGCTCTATTACCACTAGTTGAAATGGATATAGCGCCACCTATCGTACCGGGGAATGACATGCTTTGGCCAATGACTCGATTTACTAACCACCATGTATAACCCGACAATAGCAGTTGTCCAATTGTGGAGCATAGTCGAACTATGGCTTTAATCGGATTAAGCTGTGCATGTAAACATACTGAGTGAGTGAGAAACCGAACAAGAGAAAGAGAGAGAGAGAGAGAGAGAGTTGTAAACCAAAGCCTGAGGCCTAGTGGTCACTTGAAATAATGTTTCTTTTCAGAGGGCAGAGGGATAAGAAAGAAAATGCATAAGAAATAGCACACCCAGCGTTTCTGTGTGCGTGTGGACGTGCGTGTATGCGTGCGTGCGCGGTGCGTCCGTGCGCCATGTGTGCACGCGTGTGTGTGTGTGTGGCTGATGCCTTGGTGCACCTGATGCCTTGGTGCACCAAACAAACCAACAATGGCACAGTGTGGGATCTACAGGTCAGGAAGGACAGTCTCGTTCTGTCTAAGTCTGTCTCGTTCTTGTCTCGTTCAGTCTCAGTCTTTCTTACACTGTGTCGTTCTGTTTCGTTCTGTCTCATTCTGTCTCAGTCAGTCTCAATCTGTCTAAGTCTGTCTTAGTCTGTCTTAGTCTCTCAGTCTGTCTCAGTCTTTCTCAATCTGTCTCAAAAGCCTCTTCCTTTTCCAATTCCAACGCTAATGCCCTTCTGCCAGAGACAAGCTTGGATCTTTACATCAAACAGAGCTCTGTTCTGCAATGTGCCAACCTGTATTCCCTCTCTCACATGCACTGGGTTAGGGGATCACACACAGAGATGGGGTAGTGTTTTTTGCCTGTTTCCCTGTGCGTTATTCTCACAGGAGAGCAAATTAGTCCGCTGTGAAAACCAACGTTGCGGCCCGGGAGCAAAGCTGTTATTAGATGAATGTCTGCTGAAAATGTCTGTATGAATGTGGGCTAATGTTGTGTGTGTGAATGTGTGTGTGTGTGGGGGGGGGGGGTGTATGTGCATGCACATGTCGGGGCTGTGTTTTTTTGTGTCTACTATATACTTTGGTGAAAGGGTGGGTGTTCATGCCTCCGAGATGTTTCTTGTGTGTGTTTGTGTGTGTGTACATGCATGTGTGTCGAAGCTAGGGATGGAAACACATTAGCGTGGCTTTTAGCAGCAGGGAGAAATATTTCCATGGCGGGGAAATGGAAAACAGACGAGGCTGTGTCAGAATGTAATATCTGTGGACGGGCAGAAGGTTGCTGGCAGCTGATCCCGGTAGCATGCAAGATTGCTCTCTTTCGTTTCTCCTTTTCCACAATCCTTACAACAGATTGATTCAAGTTACTGTAAGGGTTGGGCTCAGGGACCTATCATGTGGGCTTTTACTTGTTTTTATCTTTGTTTCTACGGTGTTGCAGCTTTTCCAGTTTCTGAAAGGAAAAGGGCGATATGACGACCTCACTTTGCTGGATGCCGTATGAATGTTGAATGTTCCTGATGGTTAATAAGCAGCGACTGCAGGTCAGTGCCACAGAGGCTGTGAGATGCCACGGTGGTTCCCAGAGAGGAACATAAACCACTCACAAGCTTGAGAGAGCGGTGAACAATGTAGACACAATAATTACAACTCTTCTGAGGAGCAAAAACACTGTCTTTAGTGTGCAGTTAATACTAAGATTACCATTTTATGGATTCCCATTCCCAGCTTTCCTCCTCTATGTACAGGGGATGGAAATAATGATGAGGCAAAAAGACCCCCAGAAAACAGGCTCCTTCCAGAGGTCAATCCCAATGTTAATCTCCGACCTAAGAGGAGTAGAACATCCCATAACTGCCATTCTACTCCGTCTTGTTTATTGATGCCATTTTTATGATGGACTCCCATCTGCCGCCCGGGCCCACTGCAGGGGTCCCCAACACGCATCCATAATATATACCAGTTAAACCAGTTATATACAGGTTAAACAGATTATATACAGAGAGGGCTAACACCTGTATATGACGGGTTTAGCCTGTATATAACGGGTTTAACCTGTATAAAACGTGTTTATCCTCTATATAATCAGAATCAGAATCAGAATCGTGTTTATTGCCAAGTATGTTTACGCATACAAGGAATTCTTTCTGGGGTGGTGGTGCAAAAAACAAACAATAAACAAGCATAGTGCAAAAAGAGAAGACAGTGCAAATAATAATAATGATAATAATAACAAACAAACAGTGCATATAAGTAGACAGAATGAGGTAATAACAGAATGAGGTAGTATAAATTACGATAACAACCAAAAATGAGTGCAGTCATAGGGACTTGAGTGTGTGGAGGGGGTGAATGAGAGTCAGTGTCAGTGGGCGGCCCGTGAATTGTTCATATAACAGATTTAACCTGTATATAATGTGTTTATCCTGTATATAACCGATTTAACATGTATATAGCCCATTTAACCTGTATATAGCCGGTTTAACCTGTATATAACCGGTTTATCCTGTATATACAGGATAAACCCATTTTCTACCTACTCCCTCCACCAGGCGTCCACCCCTCTCCATCCGCCCACTGGAGACCAGCCTTGCCTGGCTTGAAAACAGACACATCACCCGAGTCGTAATAAAGCTATATGCTTATGAGCAAATGCACAGCAAGATAAGCTTACAAGCAGGGGCAGGACATTGCATCATAGCCCTGCTCTGCCTCTTGCCCACGCCTTCATGCTCCGAGATTAGCCATAGGGATTAGCGTATCCGCCCAATGACTTCACCTTCCTAATGGCCATCACTTCAAGGTCTTTCTGCCTTGTTCAATTATTTTCCTGTCAGCCGCTTGTGATTCTTTTTTTTCTTTTTTTGAGCAATGACTGCAAATTCCCAAAAGGTAATGCATATTGTACTTGGTGGACAGGACTTTATCACCAGGTCCAGGCCTTGTTTCGGGGGGGTCTTGGGTCTCCTGTTGAATGCCTCATAAAGTAAGATGGAGAGGAGAGATAGGCCTTGGCAGAGCTGCCTGAGGTGGCTGAATTATATTTACATACCATTCTTATGCTGTTGGCCATGGGAGACTTTCATTTTTTTCTGCTGAGTGGGTAATTTCCAGCATTGAGCCCTCAGTGGTTTAATGATGAAGAATGTATAAAACACAGGAAACCTATTTTGTTTCAACATTTGCAGCCAAAATGATTAAGGTAGTTTGTCCCTGAGAGGACTAGATTTGAGTGTACTTCTTACACACTAAGTAGTGTGTGCTTTACCCTTAACACTTTACAATTAAGATAATTAGCATATTTTATTAATATGTGACCAGTCTTATTAGCTGACTTGATATAAAACACTATCAAATATGAAATGTATGTGAATAAGAACTATATATAATATGAATACTAACATAGAAATGTTTTCCTATCAGACCATGAAGAAAGGGATCCATATGCGATGGCCTTGTTAATCATTAATCAACATGTATAGGGGGCAACATGTTGTAGTAAACACAAACATAGGCCACATACTATTATGAACCATGATATTATTATTATTATTGTTATTATTATTATTATTATTATTGTAATGTAGAACTACTATGATGCTTATCGTTCAAACTATAACAACACACTCAACCACGGTGGCTGGAGTGTATTCCAGGCCCCACAAACCTTTTTATATCAAACCTGATTAGCTTGATTGAAATATTAATGAGATGATATTGATTTCTTACATAAGTGGACAGTAATACTACTTATGTGCTGTTTTTTGTCTCTACTTTGTTCATATGGGGGAAAATATAATCAAAAGTTAAATCAAATTAAAAACCCTAACACATGATACATGAAAAAGAAGAGCTAACAAACACAACAAATGGAGGGGCAGGAAAGTAATCTTGCGAAGAGTTGATGGGTTCAAACGTGAAGATATCCCCCCAGACTGAGACTAGACCACATGGGAGGAGAGAGAGAGATAGAGAGGGTGAGAGAGAGAGTAAGGAACAGCAAAGGACAGATTAGTGGACAGGGCCAGCCCCTGGGAGAATGGAGTGGCCTGCCAGTGGAAATGCATCCATGGTATTATATTGCGCTTGTGTGTTTTGGCTTAAAAAGTGAGAGAGCATTTATAATTCAGTGTGACTGGTATCACCCGAGGCAGACACTCTCAATCTGGCTTAGCTCTGCTTTTCTTTTACTCTCTCTCTGTTCCTCTCCCTTCCTCCCTCTCACGTCCCTTTCATTCTGTGTTTCATTGTCTTTCTCATTCTTGCTCCATTTTCCTGGTTTATTATTTTGATTACTTTTCTATGCATGCCGTCGGCTCTTTGTCCATTGTTATGTGTTGTTCTCGTTCTGCTCCTCGTTCCAGCACTGTCTCTCCTACTTATTCCACTGCACCTTTCGCCTGCCCTTATTTAACAATGCTCCGTGAAATTGAGGTGCATGGGTCTACTCTTCTCTTTACTACAGCATTGAGCAAGGGGAACCCAGTCAAATCAAAACTGCTGAGGTTCTGAAGGCAGCAGGATTTGGATTTCAGTTTGTGTGGTGCACAATCCCCTCTTTACGACTTTACCACACAGACCATTTGCACGCACACACCTACACACGTACGCACAAGCACACACACACACAAGCACACACACACACACACACACACACACGCACACACACACACACACACACACACACACACAGACACACACACAGGGAGTGGGGGTCTTCAAGTGTGTTGGGGGGCAAATTCACTTTCATAGGCCCCATTGTCCCTTTGACGTGGGACAATGGGGCCAAGCATAACTGGGTGCTGGCGTTGTCTGGTGGGGTCTCTCTGTCACTGGGGAACCTCCTCTGCGCAGCAATTAGAACAAAGAACCACACTGGGCTTGTGCCTGCTTGGTTAGATGAAGTGTGGGAAGGCAGTTTTATTCGCATGTCACCATGCTTCTATGTCTACGGATGCGTATGTAGGCTATATGCGTACGTGTACAAGAAACAGATTTTTGGTTTTAATGAGCATGCGAGGACATAGGGCTAAGACAAAGGCAGTATAGTGCGAGGCCATTCCACAGACAGGCTCCAGACTGGCTCAATGTGACGGCAGGGAGATGCTCTAGTCACTCTATGGAATATCACTTCCCAGCAGGCAAGCATCTCAAAGATGTCTGTGGCTGTACCATCTGTAACCTAGGCCTATTGCCACTAATTAAACAACACATTTTTTGGGCCATGAATGATGGTGTAATTATTAAGTACTAGAGTTTCCTCAACCTCAACCTCTAGTTGTAATTAAACCCATAGCTATAATGTAGAAACCCCAGTTGATAATGTTACAAATTTCGGAGCGCATAGTATAACATTTTGCCTATAATGTTAACACCTTAACGTATTGGTTCACCTATTATGTAATGAAGAAAGCAGAATTATTTTCTCATTTTAAGCCGTTTTCACACATGTCCTCCTCATTTTTGCTGCATTGTATATCAGGAGATTCAACCCTAAGGGCGATTCACACTTGATGCTTTATATGCGGACATTGATTTCATTCAGACGTCAGTAAAATCAACGGGGGGTTGAGGGGGGTGGGCTTGCAAGGAACGGAATATAACGTAGGGTCTAAGTTCGCAAGAGGTGGGATAAGTGCTGCCGCTGTCACTCTAGTTTGTTTTGGTTTGACCACAGACAGCATGGAGGCAGAACGGGCAGAAGTCATCGTGTTCAACTTAGATGTTGCTGCAATGATGCATCATATATTCCGTTGCATCCACCACATCCGAAGCATCGATAGATGATTTTGCTTAATTTCACATATAACAAACACTGGGACAAATGTAGTTTATTTCTGTGTTTAACTGAGGAAACAGGGAGTGGAAGGGCAGGACCCTAAAATTTTCAGCTAACTGTTGTCAATAATAAAGATTAAAAAAAACATTTTCTATATACGCGTGCAGCTGTGAACTCATGTATTGTAATTTACTGTATGATGAGTACTTTAAGAGTTATAATAAGACCTATCTTTTAGAGTTCACCATGAATGACTCTGAAAAGTGCACACAACATTTAAATATTTTTGAACCATTCAGCAAAAAAAGGCAACAGGCTGATTATCATTTAGGGGGCCAATCAATGACATGCAAATGCAGACCAAAGCGTCATCAACACGCCCACTCAAGTGGTGTGAGAAATACAGACTTTCTAATCCTTATTCACATATAAGGTAATTTACCTAACCCTATTATTCAGGAGATTTTTCAGGGTACAAATGTCTTTACATATTACATATACAGCCCATCAGGAGAATAGCAGGAGAATATCAGGACTTACACATATGTGTGAAAGCAGCTAGTGTGTGAGCATTTAGATACATTATAAATTGAGTCAATTTATGGGTTATAGGGGTAATTGTTAAATGGAAAGTGTAGTATACTATGCATGCAAATCAATTATTCAATAGCTTTTACTGTTATTCAGGGTTCAAAGTGCATTGACATTTTTAAAATGCATGGCAACTACCATTAGTTTGTTCAAAATAATAATAACAAACTGAAACTGAAAATTGTGTTCATTTACAGAAGCACCAGTGAAATAAACAAAGTGTAACAGCTAAGGCAGCAACCTACCTAACTATACTGAAATAAAGCCAGGGCTTGTGAGGGAGGGGGAGAGGAAAGAGGTGTGAGGGCAAGATTGCGGGTTGTACTTTTCATATGTCCTGGCCAAGACAGGCAGCAGTAGCCTTCAGTCACACATTGCCCGAACACAAAACATTAGAAAAATAAAACAACTAAAACAGTCAGCAGAGGGAGGGGGGATATCAATATCGCAAGACATTTCATGAGGCTTCAGGAGGAGGTGGGCGGGGAAGAACAACCTGATTTTGGCTCTTATTCATGACATGCAGATAAATCGCCTCTGATTGGCTAACAGCACTGTCCCCTCACAGTAATAATACCAATTCAACTTAAAGCGAGCCACAAAGAGAGAGGGAGAACGAGAGAGTGAGAGAGAGAACCACTGGGCTCCTTGTGGGTTTCTAGTTGATTGAATACCGAGAGAAGAGCTGCCCCGGTCACTGTGCCCCACTCGCCGAGTCCGGGAGCTCGGCCGGGGCACAGCCGCCGGGGGGGCGCGACCGTGCCCGGGAATGCACCGCGCCCGGGAGCTCAGCTCCGACCTCTTCTTTCTGTATTCAATCACCGTGCCTGGGCCGCCGACCCGATCGCGTAAATGTTGAAATAGTGGTAATGTCCGATCCAACCAATTCCTCAACTCTTGTTTCTTGGCCAAGAGACGCAACGTTGATTTGTTAGCCACAAATAGCAACGGCACAAACTCAATACTGTCTTCCCGTGGGCCGTCACAAGCCAAGCCATGAATACTAATTCACCAACTGATGTCAGTTGGTGAGGCTTTTCTGATCCAATTGTTTATGCATCTACTGTAGTTTCTTTAATTTGCTAATGCAGGCAATTGAGGTAGGAGAGTGTGTCGACGGCAGGACCGTTAAAACAGTCGGAAGGGGGTAGGGAAGGATATCAATATCGCAAGACATTGCGGGATGCTCAAGGAGGCGAGTAATATTTAAAAATAAATAATTTATCCAAAAAGTGGTCTACAGACATAACGTCTTAGCTGGGAGAGTGTATCGACGGCGGGGCTGTTATCTTGATCCTGCCGTTGTTTTTCAACTCACTGCGTGTGCAGTGTTTGTGAGCGTCCGTGTGTGTGTGTGTGCGATGTTTGTGAGTATGCGGTGTGTGTGCGTGCTTGCTATGTGTGTGTGTATGTGCGATGCGGGGTGCTTGGCACATGCACACTTGACCAAGTGTGGAGGAGAAACTTGTCTGACAGGCCTGTTATTATTATAGTACGATTTCAATGCTCACATTAGACATAAAGTAATTGCAATGAAATGGATGGAGAATGCTTATTGACTATCACTGAATAATGGTTTTAATATGCGGTCCATTGGTTATATTTACATTTCTACAAGATTGGTTAACCTATATGGGCTTAATATGGGCAAATGGTCACTAAGAAGGTTAATTTAAAAGTAAAGCAAATCTATTAAAGCAATTTAACAGCACCTATTTAAAGTCCCACTCACCTACTTCATAGACAACCTCCCGCTTTCCCCATTTCAGCATTTCTTTCAATTTTATTGTCATTACAGCATCTGTGTCAACTGTTCAAGCTTCTCAGCCCCCTTAACAGCACTTCTTGCTAACTTGTCTTTTTTTTTTCTCCAGACTACTCATTTATTTAACTACCTAATTTAGCTATATTGGGTTTAATAAACCAATTTATTTAGGGTAACCCCTACAATAATACCTGCTAGACTCTAACATTAAAGCCCACACATCCGATGGTGTAGTGTTAAAGCCCAAAGAATATGATGTTGGGACATGTTAAATAATGTTTCTAATATGCACATCCCAAATAGAAGCGAGAAACTAGACTAAGCCCCCTACATTGATGTTTTAGATTCTCCAGGGTGTGTTCTCCCTACTGATGGACCTTGGTATTTGGTACTTGTCGCACTGAATCTGGTGTTCATCAAGCAGGCATACGAGTAGGCTAGGATTGGTATCTATGAGAGAAGTACGGGCTGGCCAGCATTTCATTTCAGCATTTGCTACAAGCTAGCTGATATGCTACACATTGCGACCTTAAATACCCAGGATTTAGGAAATATGTATAAAGAGAGAGCAAACTGTGTGTATATATATATATATACACACACAGTTTATATATGTTTTGAATTAATTAACCCATAGACCCATGAATGAATAAACCCATAGTCCACATGATGAATATAGATGTTACAGATTTTTTAATGCAATGATCATTCTGGCAATACATTTCACAGTGAGACAACAATAACTGTGTCAAGGCAGAAGTCCAGACAGGCCAGAGATGAACAACATGCTTAAACACATACGGCATATTGTCTTTAACGATGATTCACATTGTTTTTCTAACACTTCAGCTCTATAGGCAGGCAGCGGTTCCCTTATCACAGCCTTTCTCTGCCAAATTGAGAGGAAATCAGTCCCCCTTGGTACAATGCAGGTGAAATACTTTGGTCTTGTGTTGTCTATATTTGCATATGAAAAGAACCAAACCTAAAATTAGGGCTGGGCAATGATCATTTTTTTTATCCCATGAGTTCCTGTGATTAATCACAATTAATTGCATTGTTATACGCAAAATACAATAATGAATTCAAAACAATAGGGCAATTTTATTGTAAATGTACTGCCATATGAACAAAAGTGGCATAACATTTGTGAATGATTTACTGGTATCAACTGAGTGTATTGCATTTAGGTTGTATTTTTAGTTTGGAAGTACTCTGGTGATAAGAAAATTCAACTTTGCATAACTTTGGCTCTGTTGACTGCGTCTGGAAGAACTTTAAAATGAAAATGGGCATGTAAAAGTTCCCTACCCTTCACCATGTTTGCTTATCCGCCAAATATTTTCTGACTGTTTCCTCTTTCCTGTTAGCGCTGCCACAATCATGTGCAGCAGAGATGCACAGATGAGCTGTAATGTCATCCGCATCATCATTCATTATAGTATAGGGTGACCAGACGTCTTGGTCAGTCCCGATTTGGAGTTGCGTGTTCCGATTCCAGACAAAACCCTGTCAGGACACCAAAATGTCCTGGTTTCCACCAACCACTGTGAGGGCATACGCAACAGGGATGGTCACACAGTGGAATGCTGATGGAGAACCAGCGGAGTTGGGCGGAGATGTTCGCGCATTTCAGAAGCTTTGATGAAAAATAGATGTAAAATTTGTCAGTTTGCCATGTGTCTAGTCAATATGTTAACCTACTTATTTATTTATTTATTTATTCAATTTCAATTATTTCAACCACAACCCACCCGCAATTCATCCAAGTATTACTTTATTTCACACAATACACCTCCCTGGGGATTATCCATGATGTCTGTGGGTATGACCGCCAACCGTGCATCTCTAAATAATAAAAACAGTGTTAATGTGAGATCAAATAATTGTCTGCGATAATGAATCACTTAGTTAATGCGATAATAACGTATTAACTTGCCCAGCCCTACAAAAAATATGAATATGTAATCATACATACTTCAGAATTACAATGTCATAATTTCCATAATGCGTCACTAAGTGGGTAATTTCCTCAGGATGCTGCACAACCAAGGAAGGAAAATACTTGTGATTAAACTCTAGTTCTGTGGGATGGCAATATCTTATCTTTTGAACTGTTTGAGAAAGTTTAGGAGTAGAGGGAGCGAGCCAACAAGAGGAAGCATTGGAGTGAGAGATGATGAAGAGAGTAAGGTGTGGAAGCAGACACTCTTATCACATCTTTACTTCATGCCGTGTGATAGAAAGCCTGTGGGCCATACTTAGCTTGCTTTACATTGCCTTTTTGCCTTTGCCTTTGCCTTTTATCTCCATCACTCTCTCAGTCCATCTATCGCTGTGCTAAGCCTGAAATTGTCTCTCAGGCTTGTGCACAAACAGACAGAGATGGCTGATGGAAGCATAGATTGATGAAGATGTATGAATATATGGAATAATGGATGGATGGATGAATGAATGAATGATTGGATAAGTTTATAGCTGGATGGCTAGATTAAGGGAAGGATGGATAAATGGGTGGAGAGCTACATGGATAAATGGTTGATCCAAGGATTTGGCGGACAGTTGAGATGCAGAGAGGGCAAAAGAGATGCCCCAAAAAGCAGGTTGCAGTGATCCAAAATGCAAAGAAATATACAAAGAATAATACAGAGAGCGGGAAAAAGGCTGTATGTCATCTTCCCTTCTCTTGGCATCCTCTTCCCCATCGCCTGTGTTTCCCCCTCTCTTGTAATGGTGTTGATGTGGGACCCTTTCAAGTCAGAGCCCCTGAGGATAGGACATAGCAGATTCTGCTCAAGAACTTTCTTCTCTTCTTAACCTCACCACATGCTTATCCTATTCTCTTTTTTCACACTCTTCAATGTCGGCTCCCATGCTTCCCAGTCTTCCGTCATACACATCGATTTTCTTTCTTTCCAAAATCCTTTCAGATTTGTAATTCATTGGGTGTCTTTTGGGAGTAGGTCAAGTCTCTGGATCTATGTTTCATTCGCCCTTGTCTTGTTTTTGTCTGTTCCGTGTCTGACTTATGTCTGCGCTATACGTGCATCTCTTCAATCGTTTTCTTGCCGTCCTTCCTTCAATGCCCTCCACTCTTTCTCTCTATCTCTCTCCGTCCATCCCTTCTCAAATTAATGATTCCCTTCAGGTCCGTCCTATGTCGTCTCTCCTCACCCTCTCCCACGTGTTCTGCCCTCTCCTGCCTGTGAATACCCTTCAGTTCGCCTCCCGCGCACAACCTGAATGTCTGCTCTAGCAACAATAAACATAATCTGTTCCACATGTCATACAATGGTGGGAAGATATTTCAACCAGCAAGAGGCTTTTAAACATAAATTGAGGAGACAAATGGAATGGCCCTCATTCATTCACAAAGTCACCATATTTCACATTTTCCATCAAAGAGGTCACTCGATTGGCTGGAATCAACTGGAACAGTTCAAACCACGCTGCTCCTTTCCCGCTAAAATACCCTCCCTGCCTTCGCCTTGAGTCAGTCCACCTCTCCACCCTCCAGCAGCACCACCAATAACGACAGCAGCACCACCTCGCTCTTCACCCTATTCCCTATCTCCACCACATCTCCACCCTCCGCCCTATCTCCACAACCTTTCCACCCTACTCCCTATCTCCACTCCCTCACCAACCTCCTCCCTATCTACTCCAACTCTCCACTCTCCTCCCCATCTCCACCACCATAACGACAGCCACCCTCCTCCCCCTCCACCCCCCCCGCTCAGTGCTGATTCAGAGGACCAGACTGTCAGACGTAATTAGCAGCAACGTCTGGGCCGCTAAAGGCCACGAGGGGCAGGTAGTCGTGTCTGGAATGACGTGGCGGGGACAGACAGGCGGGATGGCAGCGGGGGCGGCTGGATACTGTGTGTGTGTCTGTGCTTGAGTGTGTATAGGAGAGGACGACTTTGATTACCCTTCTAAGCAAATGCCAACGGGCCATTAAATTCAATGCTTTTATGATTATTTTTTTTCTTTCTCTCTTCCCTTCTTTCTTTCTTTTTTCCCAGCTTCCATTTTTTTTCTTTCTCTTCCTTTCTTTCTTTCGTCATTGCTGGCTTGCTGCTTAGTGATTTTATTGGTTTCCCCAGATTGACATATGCTAAGCCTTGCAGAGACAATGAGATTCTCTCTCTCTCTCTCTCTCTCTCTCTCTCTCTCTCTCTCTCTCTCTCTCTCTC